>CM017763.1:31647822-32122692 GCA_008009225.1 Acer yangbiense | reverse complement strand
ACAAATTGTAGCTTCCTCCCCTAGACTACTATTGTAGGACCAATTCAGGTTTCAAACAGTTTTCCCCCACTAAAATCAAAATCTCCATCCTTAAGACATTTACCTCTTCCCACATCAGCCCTCATTCCTCCAAACAAAATAAATTAGCCCAAAAAATCAATCCCAGATACTTCATCATCTTTCCCAAAAATTAATTCTCCAGTTTATCATTACCAGGTTAAACCTTTTTTTAACAGATATTTTGCGGTGGAAACACCACTATTACTTTACCATTATTTCTAGGAACCCAAAAAACTAGCGGATGTAGTCATTGACCCCCAATTTTGCAGGATTCCTGAGGATATAACAAAAAGACACATATTCTATGAATTCATCTTGGTGGACACAGATTCTATCTATGTGTCCGATGTTTTCGATAAGATAGACAAAGAAAAGTTAATTTTCAGAAAAATTAAACTTTGCAAAATCATCACCTTAGACCAATGGGGGTGGGGGTGGGGGTGGGGGTGGTGACCCCAACAAGAAAAATAAATTTTCCAGACCATTCCATGCGAGAGTATACAAACAAAGTTAAATAGCTTAAAGCATACCTAGAGGGGGGTGAACAGGTTTTTAAGCCTTTTTCAATCCCTTGAACAAACTTTTCTTTGTCCCTCTAGGTAGCTTTACATACAACATATAAACCACAAATTCATACATAGACAAGATAAGCATATGATCATATAAGCATAGTCTATGAACATCAATAGTTGTATGAGGTATAAGAACACATAAACGGAACATCAAAGAATACTTGTATTTCAATATTTGTTCAATGTATTACAAGTATAATCAAATAATACTATACACAATAAATACAATATATAAAAGAATTATATTTACAAGTAAGATCAAATGACTAAAATCACAAATCACACTTTACAAAATCTTGTTACAAAATACATCACAAGTGAATATTATGCAACAAGGTAACAACATACACATATACAAATATAAGAGAAAGAGATAGGAAGAATTAACACAAGAGATTTTTTAACGTGGTAAACCTCCAAGGAGGAAACATCACGGGTTGAACTACAACCATTGGGTACTATATATATGGATGAAATAAATAGAGAATCCACAAAGTGACCAATCTTTAGCTCACCAAACCTAGTGGAGTCTAAGTCTACCCAACCCTATTGGAAAGCATGAGATCCCTCAATGATGCAGAACCACCATTGTTAGGTTTATAGTTTGTGTTGGCATGTATTCCATATAAAAACGTGTTTCTTTTGTGATGTTTAGTGGTCCATATGTTGAAGATTTAAGAAGACAAAGAAAGTCTTGGCCACAATTCATGCAAAATGCCGACTTCAAAGAGATATGTGCTTCATTGTTCATCAAAGGTATTATAAGACCTCATATCTCTTACAAGGCTAGGCACACACACACACATAGCATCCTTGTGTGTTCCTTCATGGTTAAACATCATTTATATATCACTTTCACACACTTGATAATATATGCTCATGCATTTATACTATCTTGACAAACTTTGCTTATTGCATGTTCTAGGACTATGTCTAGGAAATAGCATATGTGTGTGTCTTTGTGTTTGTATGTTTCCGTATTTTTGTATTTGGACTTGAATATGCTCTATTATGATTCCTTATTGAGTTCTGGTCATTTCGGTTACTCATTCATTTAATTTCGAGTCCAAACGATGTAGCTTCGCTACTTTTCGTTTTCATTCGTTGAGTTGACTTCATCGTCATTTTCCGAGATGATTTCTCAACCATTTTTCAAAGTTGTGTAGTTGTCGTCATGCGTGAGGGAGTCACAGTTCGTAATCCGAAAATCGATTTGAAATCGGAGTTTGGATGCCTAAGATACGGCTGAAGAACATGAGGGAGCGCGCGAGAGGATTGAGTGGCCAAGAGGCCACGTGGCCCAAGCCGTGTGGGAGCCGTGGGCCGCACGACCAGAGAGGCTCTCTGGCCCCGTGTGGCCCACGCGCCCCCCACGGGCTGGGGTGATGTGGCCACTTGTGATTGGCCCATTTTTCTCTTCTCTCTTCTCCTTTTTATTTCCCTCCATTCCCTCCATTTTGTTTTCAAGATAAAAAAGATTGTGCAATCCCGTCAGATTTTCTCTCCCAAATTTTCTCACCTTCCAAACACCATAACCTCTTCATACGGAGTCGGAATTGAGTGATTCAAGTTGGAGAACGTTCGTAATCGAGTGCTCTAACTTTTCCAAGTGGTTTGATGGCTGTTTGATCAATTTTTCTGGTGGTTCCACACAGAAATCCGAACCAGCTCGTGAATCCAAGGTATTGGTCTTATCTTTGGGGTTTCTTTCTTTTTAACCTTCAATTTGCTTGGGGTTTCTTCTTCTATATGTATGTTTATGTTTGGTGAATGCTATTGAGAAAGATAGTTATATCATTCTAGTCAAAAGTCTATTTAGAGACAAATGTGGACGTTTCTATGATTCTAGGTTTTCACATGTTTGTGAGTTGTATTGTGATTAGAATGACATCTTCGGGTGTTTGTGACTTGATTGAATTAATTTGTGATAAATACCTTGAGATTTGATGTGATCCTTTGATTGATGAAATCTAGGATATTGTATTTGTATGTGTTTTAGAGCAATCTAGGGTTTAATGATTTACATCTTAAATCCTTGCTCTAATTTTGGCTAGAATAGTGATTGATTTAATCTCATGTATCTAGCATTTATTGTATATTGATAGCATCTTGAACTTGTACTTCATGAATATATTTGTTCAAGTGTTGTATGGGTGAATGAGACTTTGAGCTTATGTGGTAGTATTTACACATGCTTTAGGTTATTCTTGTATTTTGCATCTAGACTTTTAATACTTGTGATATCATGTTTAGGTCTATTTGTACCATGGAATGTATTGATCACAGTTCTATGTTGAATGATTATTTGCATCATTGCATTCACATGATCACACTAGGAAGTCCTTGTAAAAGGCATGAAATCTTGGTTAGAGTCGGGATGACTCGGATAGCCAAGCAAGAAGTTGTCTAGAGTCGGGAGGACTCGGATAGACAAGCAAGAAGTCATGGCTAGCGTCGGGAGGACTCGGATAGTCATGCATGGGAGGCTCCCTAGGGCATGAGTGTCTTGGATAGGGAGTTGGCTATTATATTGGTAGGCCTAGGCGTATGGTTAGACATAGACTCCAAGAGCGGGGTACACGGGAGGTGTATGCACTCTTGAGGAATTTCTAATCTTCCATCGATGTTGGTTTTGTGTGTTGTCCAATATATGGTGGTTTCACATCATTGAGGGATTTCATACTTTCCAATAGGGTTAGGTAGACTTAGACTCCACTAGGTTGGGTGAGCTAAAGATTGGTCACTTTGTGGATTCTATTTTTATCATCAATAATATAGTACCCTAATGGTGTATTTCAACCCGTGGATGTTTCCTTCTTGGAAGTTTTACCACGTTAAAAAAATCTTGTGTTAATTCTTCTATCTCTATCGTTATGTTTATTTGTGTATGTATTATCTTGTTTATATTATTCACTTGTGATGTATAGTGAAGCAAGTATTTGTAAAGTGTGATCTATGGATTCATTCCTTTGATCATTTTTGTATATATGATTCTTTTGTATATTGTAATTGTTGTATAGTGATATTTGATCACTCTTGTAACTCATTGAACATCCATTGAAATACAAGCTTTCTTTGTTGTTGTATTTATTTGTTCTTATACCTCACACAACTAGATGATATACTTAGACCTTGTTCTCATGATTATATTCTCATATTGTCTATCTATGTCTTTCTTTGTTTATTTTGTTGTGTGTAAGGCTACCTTGAGGGACAAACGAAAGTTTGTTCAAGGGATTGAAAAAAGGTGTAAAAATCTATTCACCCCCCTGTTAGGATTATGCTCAATAGCAAGAGTGTAATGTTGTAATTAACAATCTTTTTCATATTAATAAAGTGATTTCTGGTTTAACAAATCTTATAGCATTTATAGATTTATAGTTTAATATTATAATTGTCAAAGTAAATAATCATAAGGTCTAAAGACTATGAGAAAAGAAGAATTGTTCGTACATCTGGATATGTATGTGGTAGACACAATTCTTTAGTTAGTCTTGAATATTGTTCACAACTTAAGTTAAAGGTTGGGCACCTTTATCTTGTTAAAGTAGTAGAATTCTTTTGCTAGCATTTGAGTGGGATCAAATGAGATATGATGAGTCTAAAATCATCGGAGTGTCTTCGAGCAAAAGAATCTAGTGCACTGGGTGCATTGAACTGGATCACAATAAAATACTTATCTAAACCGTCAGTAGATAAAAGTCTTTTCATTATCAGGACAATCGGAGAGTCTATCTTAATCCTGAGATAAATGATGGACTTATGGTTGCAAGTGATATCATTTGAGTTATCAATGAGTACGATTATATCGCATAGTCTATCCTCGATAGTTTGGTAATCTTCATTTATAATCGATAGAGGACTTCATTTATAGATATGGACATCGTGGCTCCATTTATTAAATGAGAGTATAATATCATCATATGGATGTTTTGAGGTAATTGGATATTAAATCTCAATGTTGAGTTTCGATAGTGTCTATTGAAAACATGGCTTCTGGACAAGTCAAATATCCAAGTTCAAAACGTGGTCATATGAGTAAATATGGTAACTTGGAGATTATAGGCGGTCTATGAACTCTTGGCGATTACTGATATTAATCACGAGGATACACTATCTCCAACTTGATTGTCTAGGGTATGAATGAGGAACATCTTCCTTTTCTATCTTTATTTAAGAGTTCAATTTTAGCTCTTTAGTGAATGAGTTAAAATTAATGGATCGGACCTAAGTGAATCATTTGTTGATTGTGATTAGGTTATGTCTATTGAAGCTTAAATTTAGATAGCCCGCCAAGATCCCCAATCCACATGGACTGCATGGATCACTTGATATATTCTACCGGACCAATTTAAGGGTCCATCTAGAATTGCATTTAATATATTAAGAATATAATTTGCACATTATTTATGTAATGGGCTGCTCAATTATATTTATATATTAATGAATGGCATGTGAGCTTGTTTCTTTTAGTAAGAATGGGTCTGGTTCACAGTGGGCTTTTATTTTAAGTCCAATGGATTAAATGAAATGAGAAAAATAATATAAGGCCCTATTTTAGACAAGTGGGGCGGCAAGGGTTAATATATTAGCCTATATATTATTTGTTTCATTGTTTAATTAAATAAGAATTAATTATTTATTAATTAATTGTTTAATTAAGAAACAAACTCTTTCTGATTAGGAAATATGATTCTAGAGTTATACTATTGGAAGTAGTATACTAAAATTAAAAGACTTGTTTGGTAAGAAATAAATAATTAATTTTATTTATTTAATCAAATAAGAAGTCTTTTTATTTAGTCAAATAAAAGAATAAAAGATCTATGAGTTGGATTAGGGTTTGAAGTCTTAAACTAGATAGGAATTAGGGGTGCAATGCAAACTCATTTTTGGCTTAGGTATTGCGGCAACCCTAGTCCCTTTTAGTGTAGAGATTTCGGCCACCCTAATAAAAAGAGAAAAAGAAATTTGGCCACCTATATAAGTGGACTTATAGAATTCGGCCACTCTAGGGTTTGGCGTGATTCATTGATACAATTTTCTTTCTTCTTCTCAATTCATAGAAAGTTTTTCTATCTACTAAACATAAAAAAGAGTGAATAGATTATTCTTTGATGGTACACTAATTGCTTGTTCATCAATAAGCTTGTGTGTACAACATCGATTGAGGTTCACGCGAGTTTCGATCATAAGATTGAGAACTCAAAAGTGACCGGAATAATCTTAGTCTTCTTTTGATTGTTTTTGTGACTAACAAAGAAAAAGAAAAGTTTGTTTGTCCATTCTCAGGTTTGCAATTCAAAGAAAAGGGAGACCACGCTCCTAGGTGATCCACGTTCGTGCTAGGATTGAAGATCTTGCGGATTACCATCGGATCACGCGACAGAAGGTATTCTTCTTTTGTTAGATAATATATATGTTTAATTGATTAAAGGGTTTAAGGTTCATAAAAATGAAAAATTTTAAAAGTTACTAAATCTATTTTTAGTCTCGCTTCCACTGCGTGTACTACGGTATTTTTCCCTACACCCCCCCCCTCTAGGTATGCCTTAAGCAATTTAACTACGTTTGTATACTTTCAATTGGTATCAGAGCGGGTCGTCAGATGGCACTCAACGAGATCCAATTTATACTCACGTATGGATTGCTTAGGTTTTTGTGTCATAGTTGTCCTCCTTTATTTGTTGTGGAAAAGGTTCTTCTTGTTTTTCATTGCATTTGTCTACTAACAACTTTGTTGATAAGCTTGAAAGAGTGTTAGTTCCAAAAGCAAAGAAGAAGATGTTCTTGTGTTCCAAAGGTTGATCAATTTAGATTTGATCACTTACACAAGCAACATAATGAAGAAATCCACATGGAGTGATGATGTCTCTAGTGATGAGGAGAGCTCAAGTGAGGAGTCTTCTAGTGAAGAAGAGCTAATGAGCAACTTTGTTGCATTCATGGCTTCTCACTCTACTCTAGAGGATGTGAATCAAGATTCGTTGGATAAGGAGATTGATCCAAGTCATCAAGAGTGTTTAAATGATAATCCAACCTACATTGATCTTTTGGCTAAGGTGAAGTTTCTTAAGGAAAAGTTGAAGATAGCCTTAAGAGAGGTTGATGAAAAGGATGACTTGATCAAGATACAAGTGGATGAGTTTGTTACTACAACTCGTAGGCTCTTGGGTGAAAAGAATGCTCTTGCCAAGAAGCTTTGTGAAGTTGAGGGTATTGTGCTTGAAAAGGATAGGATCATCTCTAATTTGTCCTTAGGAAGCTAAAGTGACGCGGTAGTTGAGGAGAAGCTCATAGAAGCATCACTTCCTACAAGCGAAGTCATTGTTGAAAAGAAAGCTCCTAAGAAGAGACGTTCCAAGAAAAAGAATAAGTTGAAGAATAAGGTACCCCTTGAAACTCCCATTTGTGCTTCTCCAACTCCGGAAGGTAAAATCTCTCCTTTTGTTCCCATATGTCATTTTTGCAATACCATAGGCCATATCAAGCCCAAGTGCTACAAATTCATTGAATATTGCAACTTAGAAATTGCATCTAGGAATAGAGAGATTGGACCTCATTTTATGCATGCTAAAGCTTTTGAATATGGAAAGCATGATATCATCTCAAAGCATGTTAAGAATGACCGGAAGGTGAAGAATGCATATCCTTCAAAATTTGACAATGCATGTTGTAAGGATTCCCGTTTTGTTGATTGGCTTATTTCGTGGTCAAACCACATGTTGGGGTTTTGAATGTAAGGGTAGTCTAGTGTTTAGTGTTGAAGATCAAAGGCCCTTCCATGACCTCAAGATACAAGCACGCCAAAGGTATAATCTCTTGTGCTTGTTTTTCTTTGAAGAGATTTAGTAGCACACACACACTTAGCATTCTTGCTATGATTGCATACTTGCTTATTTTTATGTGCATCTCTTCACATGTCACTTTACACACTAGCACTTTGGTTGATATATCTTGTCGTGTGTATTTGTGCCTTATAATTCGTTTCCCGACATTGTTCGGAAACGTCCGCGCTTGCACTAATTAGTGCTTGGTTTCGCGCAAAGACCGCCTATGGAGAATGCCCTTGGCTTCTCCTTGGTTTTCACCATTGTTGGTGATCGGCGGTTATTATCGGCGGCCTGGCCGCCGAATGAAACCGCCGTTTCAGTCCAGATTGGTCTGAAGCAATTATGCGGTCCAGATCGGCGGTCACGACCGCCGTTCGAAACCGCCGTTCATACCTGATCGATTTTAATCTCTCGGGTTTGATTCGGCGGTTGGATCGGCGGTCACGAAACCGCCGAATGAACCGCCGTTAATGCTCTGTTCTTCACGAGCTCAATTCGGCGGTCGTCATCGGCGGCCTGGCCGCCGATTGAAACCGCCGAACGGTGCGTTTCAGGGGCAAATTGTCTTTTCACTTGCCCTGTTCTTGATGTCTATAAATATCACACTTTCTCATTATCTGAATAAGTTCTTTGACTCTTAAGAACCCTAATCTTCAAAGATAGATTTTGAGAGAAAATCAAATCAAGAACTCAACTTTAACCACTCAAATCAAACCCCTTTTGCATCAAATTTCATATTGCATCTCCTATGTCTATATAGAGTGCATCCATGTATGGGTTTGCATCATCACACTTGCTTGGTAAGATTTTGATTAATTTCATCTTATTATAGTATTTTAAATACCAAGCCATCTCTTTTAAATTACTTGTATGTTTTAGATCATATGTTAAATACAGAAAAGAGATTATTTGTGATGAATTAATTGAGTGTTGTTTTTGATAGATATCTAGGTTTTTATAATCTATGATCATCTATGCTATTTGACATGTCATTTAGCAATTGATATCTAGGGTTGATTTAAATTGAATATATCATCATCCTAGATAAGCATTTAAGTACCCTAGCTCTTATTGCATTTATTGAATATTCATATATATTCACATAGGGTTGTATTCTCTTCAAAGAGAAAGTAAGTCTTGTGTGTAGCATCCGGGATTAGGTTGCTTAGAACGCAAGCAAATGGACTAGAGCCGCTGTAAAAGGCCCGCGTGGTAGATTAGAGGGTGCTCACGCCAAGAGTAGTGTATCAGGGGATATCACTAGGGATTGAACCAAGAGTGGCGATTGGTAGTGTCCATAGCCTGAGGTTATCTAGGGTGAGAGTCCGAGAATCACTTGAGGGTGTAACCGTCTTTTCATATAGTGGATTTCGAGGTCCGAGTGTGGCGCACTTAACAGCCCGTGGTTTTTCCCAGTGGTTGGGTTTTCCACGTATACATCAAGTGTCATTTACTATTTCCGCATCTTATTACACTTGTATGTTTTGTTGACTTGCTAGGGGTATTTTCGTAAAATTGACTTGCATGCGAAAATTGGGTAACAATTAGATAAAATCTATTCACCCCCCTCTAGCTTTATATTGAACACGCCTCTAGGACTTTCACATGTGTTGCTAACAATGTTGAGAAGAAGAGTTTTAATGATATTATTGTGAATCAAGTTGTGGAAGAACTTTACTTTAGGTTCAACATTGTGGTCAAAGAGAATCTTGATAATGTTCGTGTAAGTTCTCCCAAGACTAAATTTGTCAAGGGTGAGTGCTCTTACCATTAGTATAAATTGCACATATGAGTTAGCTTTAAGACTAGTGTTGTTGTTCAGAAGCTTAGCTTGTTTGCTTTGTATCTTTACAACTTGACATGAACTTAGTTATCTCACATTGTTTGTTATGATTGTAAAATTTAATGATTAACTTTTGAGAAGTTTTTTTTTTTGGAATCTATATGGTGACAATCATGTTAAGGCTTTTAGAGAAAGTCATTTTTTTTTGTTTGTTTGAGTTGGATTACTTTGTCTTTAGTCTCTTGGAATCGACACACCTATAACTTGTAGTCATGAGGGCTTACAAGCCATGAGGACTCATAAAAAGGGTGAAGGCATTGTATTTGATGAAAATAGCTTGCGAAGGTATCTCTATATCATATTGCTTGCTTACTTGATTTTTCATCTATCAACTCATTGTTCGTATCACATTCATGAAGCATGTCATAATTGAGAACTAGTATAGTGTTTATATGGTCCTCTTTGACATTTACTAGTTTAAGATCTTTTGGTGATAAGTGTTCACATTGATCTTATTCATGGTGTGTGTTATTATTTGTATGATTGTTGAGTGGCTAATTTTTGAATAATGTGAGCTTCATATTCTTTGATAGCTACTCTCTTGAGAAGTAGAGATCTTAAGTAAGTCTCTTTACTTGCTTCTTGATCATGTGCTTTTAAGCCTTAAATTTTGGTTTCAAAAATTCACTTTGCTTCTCTTGTATGTCTTGTTAAGTATGTTGAGCTTGATTGATGTTAGCTTTGGATACACCTTGAAGTCCTAAGGACTAGTACATTTGAAAATGACTAATGGTTTGTATCCATTTGCTTCGGCAACATAAAACTCAACGAGCACACTCATGGAAAGGGCTACACACCTTGGTTGTGCAGCCGCTCAATGTAGGAAAGGGCTACACCATTGTGATGAGTGAAAGCCGCCATGAGGAGTATATGTTTTTGTTAGAAAAATCAAAGAAGTGTTGAATTGAATCATAAAAAAAAAATCTTTGATTCAAGCCTAAATAAAAAAATAAAAAAAAAAGGCTTATGGAGTATAGTTGAATAATCAAATGAGCTCGGGTTGACAAATAGAAATGGGTTGACGAGCCACATGCACACACATGCTCACATGTTGAAATCTATTCTCTTTATAAGCAAAATTTCGGATGATAACCGGTTTGACCTTTTTATGGAAAGGCCTAAGATGAATAGATGTTGAAATTGTTTGTATGCTTGATTATCAAACTACTTCTTTTCATATACTTGAAGAAAATCTTCACACACTCACTTTTGCTTATTTAGTATTTTGATACTTTAGCAATTTTTGAAGACATATGAGAGTGATTGAAAATCTTGATGTAACTCTCTTAGACATGAGAAGCTTATTTGCAAATCTAATAAAATTGCTTATGATGTGATTGTGTGGTGATTTTTGTGAACATTTGTCTATATTGAGTTTAGATGAGGCACTTGTCAAGAGGGAGCATAATATGCTAAATTTTTGTTCTCTTTTATGACATGTTCACATGTTCTTCAAGGTTGTTATTTGTTGGCATTATTCTTATTTTTGATAAATCATAGAGATGCTATGATAAATTTTTATATGCATGATGATTTGTTGAATATGATGTTTTGCCTTTGTATATGTTTATTGGTTACTAATTTGTTTCTATGTTTCCTCTCACTTTTTGTTTTTAGTGTTTTTGGGTTACAAGATCATGGGTAAAGCGAAGAAGGTTGGTGGTAACGTTTCTTCTATTCTCATTGACAAGTCTAAACCTTCACTTTCTTCCAAGGTTTCCAAAGCCAACAATGTGAAAGATTTGGGAATATTTGGTTGCAAGAAGATCATTCAAGAAAGAGGTATAGATTTGAACTCTTGTGATGGTTCTTATGTTTATAAGGTGCTTATGGATAGAAATTGGGGTTCTTGGATTGACATATTAGGAGTTTCTAATGAGACCATGGTTAGAGAATTTTATCATGTTTACAAAGAAAGTTCTACCGTGACTAATGCCATTTTGAACATGAGGAAAGTTGTTTTTAGAGTTTGTGCTAGGAAGTTGAATGAATTTCTAGACTTTCCATATGATATTGAGTCAGATTTCCTTGATGTTGATGTCTTGGAAAACCTTGATTTAATGGGTAAAACTCTTTGTGATGATGTTAATTTTATATGGGGGAAACGTGCTTTTATTAGACAAGGCGAGCTAACCAAAGTGAGTGCTTTTTGGCATTTATTCGTTTGCTCCAATGTTGTTGTTTCTACTAATGCTTCCGAGCTTAATAGAGATAAAATCAAGATTGTGTATGCCTTGGTGACTAACAAACCTATAAATCTTGGTGAATTGCTTGTGGAACAAATTGAGATTGCGGCTTGCTCAAGTCGATTGGATAAGAAATTAGCTTTTCCGGGATTTATTACTCAATTGTGCTTAGCTAAAGGAGTGAAGACTTTTGATGGTGATGTGATACTTCCTCCCTTGGAAAAGTTAAGTGAGAAACGTGTGACAAGCATGTCATACAAGGAAAAAGGAAAGTCTTGTGATACTTTTAGGCTATTTAGTGAATCTCTTGATTCTAGCCATGTTCCTTTCTCACCTACACTTCCAAGTTGGGCTATGCAATTGAAGATTGAGGTTGAAGAGTCACGAAGATTGATTGAGGCGTCACAAAGGAGGATTGAAGATCTTAGTGCCAAAATTGTTGTACAAGATGAGAGAATCAAAGAATTGGAAGGAAAAGCAACTACAACAAAGCACTATGTGAGATCATCAAACCGTAATACTTTCCTTGGTGGCACAAGTGGCTAGAGAGTTCCTTGAGGTATATTTTCTTACTCTTTCCCTTTGGCTTCATATCATGTCAAAAATTGGGAGAAATATGAGATATGTGGGAGATATCTAGCATGCTTAGTCTCATTTTATTTTTTTGTTTTAGTATATTTGGTATCAAGTTTGAACTTTATGGCATGTAATATTTTTTTTGTTGAATCTTGGCTAAGAATGCTTTGTTGGATAGTATGTATTAAGGGGGAGCATACATGATCCATTTGAACTTAAATGTTTTTATTTTCTTGCCTAAGATTGTATATTGCCATATGTGTTGTCTCTTGGATATTCTTGTGCTTTCAAGTTTATTTTAGGTGATATCAAGAGAAAACCAAGATGAAGTTCAAGACTTGTTGTTTTAATTTGTGTCTATATGTGTAACTCATTGCACTCATTGTGACCAAATTTTCTTTGTAATTGTTTTAGTATATGTTTAGGGGTTTTGACAAGGAATTTGCCAAAGAGGGAGATTGTTAGGTTTATAGTTTGTGTTGGCATGTATTCCATATCAAAACGTGTTTCTTTTGTGATGTTTAGTGGTCCATATGTTGAAGATTTAAGAAGACGAAGAAAGTCTTGGCCACAATTAATGCAAAATGCCGGCTTCAAAGAGATATGTGCTTCATTGTTCATCAAAGGTAATATAAGACCTCATATCTCTTACAAGGCTAGGCACACACACACACATGGCATCCTTGTGTGTTCCTTCATGGTTAAACATCATTTATATATCACTTTCACACACTTGATAATATATGCTCATGCATTTATACTATCTTGACAAACTTTGCTTATTGCATGTTCTAGGACTATGTCTAGGAAATAGCATATGTGTGTGTCTTTGTGTTTGTATGTTTCCGTATTTTTGTATTTGGACTTGAATATGCTCTATTATGATTCCTTATTGAGTTCCGGTCATTTCGGTTACTCATTCATTTAATTTCGAGTCCAAACGATGTAGCTACGCTACTTTTCGTTTTCATTCGTTGAGTTGACTTCATCGTCATTTTCCGAGATAATTTCTCAACCATTTTTCAAAGTTGTGTAATTGTTGTCATGCATGAAGGAGTCACGGTTCGTAATCTGAAAACGGATTAGAAATCGGAGTTCGGATGCCTAAGATACGGCTGAAGAACGTAAGGGAGCGCGCGAGAGGATTGAGTGGCCAAGAGGCCACGTGACCCAAGCCGTGTGGGAGCCGTGGGCCCCACGGCCAGAGAGGCTCACTGACCCCGTGTGGCCCACGCGCCCCCCACGGGCTGGGGTGACGTGGCCACTTGTGATTGGCCCATTTTCTCTTCTCTCTCCTCCTTTTTGTTTCCCTTCATTCCCTCCATTTTGTTTTCAAGAAGAAAAGATTGTGCAATCCCGTCAGATATTCTCTCCCAAATTTTCTCACCTTCCAAACACCATAACTTCTTCATACGGAGTCGGAATTGAGTGATTCAAGTTGGAGAGCGTTCGTAATCGAGTTCTCTACCTTTTCCAAGTGGTTTGGTGGCTGTTTGATCGATATTTCTGGTTGTTCCACACAAAAATCCGAACCAGCTCGTGAATCCAAGGTATTGGTCTTATCTTTGGGGTTTCTTTCTTTTTAACCTTCAATTTGCTTGGGGTTTCTTCTTCTATATGTATGTTTATGTTTGGTGAATGCTATTGAGAAAGATAGCTTCATAATCATTCTAGTCAAAAGTCTATTTAGAGACAAATGTGGACTAGTTTCTATGATTCTAGGTTTTTCACATGTTTGTGAGTTGTATTGTGATTAGAATGACATCTTCGGGTGTTTGTGACTTGATTGAATTAATTTTGTGATAAATGACCTTGAGATTTGATTTGATCCTTTGATTGATGAAACCTAGGATTATTGTATTTGTATGTGTTTTAGAGCAATCTAGGGTTTAATTGATTTACATCTTAAATCCTTGCTCTATATTTTTGGCTAGAATAGTGATTGATTTAATCTCATGTATCTAGCATTTTATTGTATGTTGATAGCATCTTGAACTTGTACTTCATGAATATATTTTGTTCAAGTGTTGTATGTGTGAATGAGACTTTGAGCTTATGTGTTTGGTGTTTACACATGCTTTAAGTTTTATTCTTGTATTTTGCATCTAGACTTTTAATACTTGTGATATCACATGTTTAGGTCTATTTGTACCATGGAATGTATTGATCACATGTTCTATGTTTAATTGATTGTTTGCATCATTTGCATTCACATGATCACACTAGAAAGTCTTTGTAAAAGGCATGAAGTCTTGGTTAGAGTCGGGATGACTCGGATAGCCAAGCAAGAAGTCTTGTCTAGAGTCGGGAGGACTCGGATAGACAAGCAAGAAGTCATGGCTAGAGTCGGGAGGACTCGGATAGTCATGCATGGGAGGCTCCCTAGAGGCATGAGTGCCTTGGATAGGGAGTTGGCTATTATATTGGTAGGCCTAGGCGTATGGTTAGACATAGACTCCAAAAGAGTGGGGTACATGGGAGGTGTATGCACTCTTGAGGAATTTCTAATCTTCCATCGATGTTGGTTTTGTGTGTTGTCCAATATATGGTGGTTCCGCATCATTGAGGGATTTCATACTTTCCAATAGGGTTAGGTAGACTTAGACTCCACTAGGTTAGGTGAGCTAAAGATTGGTCACTTTGTGGATTCTCTATTTTTATCATCCAATATATATAGTACCCTAATGGATGTTGAAAAAAATTAGAGGCGTGTTCTATATAAAGCTAGAAGGGGGGTGAATAGATTTTATCTAATTATTACCCAATTTTCGAATGCAAGTCAATTTTACGAAAATGCCCCTACTAGTCAAAAATACATACAAGTGTAATATAGTGCGGAATTTAAATAACACTTGATGTATACGTGGAAACCCAACCACTGGGAAAAACCACGGGCTGTATAGTACGCCACACTCGGAACTCGAAATCACTAATTGAAATGAAATTTACAACCTATGTAGACCTCGTCTAACACTCCGGTCTGTAACCCCTCACTTCTACCCAGCGGGCCTTTATTAGCAACCCTATTCCAATTTGCTTGAGGCCTAAGCACTCTTAGCCTCAAGACTTACTTCTCAATGAAGAGAAACAACCTATGTGAATATATATGAATATTCAAATAACAAACAAGGCTAGGTAACCTTAGATGCTTATCTAGGATGATGATATAATCAATTTAATCAACCCTAGATATCAATTGCTAAATGACATGTCAATTAGCTTAGCTAATCAAGATTAAGCAAAAACCTAATTAGCTATCACAATCAACACTCAATCATTTTCATCACAAATAATCTCTAACTTGTTTCTAGCATATAATCAAAAGCATACAAGTAATTAAAGAGATGTATTAATATGAAAAACACTAAAGTAATATGAAATTAGTGAAGAACATACCAAATAAGATGTGATGATTCAAAACCATGCATGGATCAATTCTATGAAGGCATAGAAGATCAAATATGAAATTTGATGCAAAAGGGATTTGATTTGAGTGTTTAAAGATGAGTTCTTGATTTGATTTTTTCTCAAAAATCTCTCTTGAATGTTTAGGGTTCTAATAACTCAAGAAGCTTGATCAGAGATTGAGAAAATAAGATATTTATAGACATCAAGAATTGGGCATGTGAAAAGACAATTTTGCCCCTGAAACGCACCGTTCGGCGATTTCAATCGGCGGCCAGGCCGCCGATCACGACCGCCGAGTTGAGCTTGTGAAGAACAGAGCATTAACAGCAGTTTCATTCGGCGGTTTCGTGACCGCCGATCCAACCGCCGAATCAAACCCGAGGGATTAAAATCGATCAGGTATGAACGGCGGTTTCGAACGGCGGTCGTGACTGCCGATCTGGACCGCATAATTGCTTCAGACCAATCTGGACTGAAACAGCGGTTTCATTCGGCGGCCAAGCCGCCGATCATAACCGCCGATCACCAACAATGGTGAAAACCAAGGAGAAGCCAAGGGCATTCTCCATAGGCGGTCTTCGCGCGAAACCAAGCAGTCATTAGTGCAAGCGCGGACGTTTCCGAACAATGTCGGGAAACGAATTATAAGGCACATATACACACAACAAGATTTATCAACCAAAGTGCTAGTGTGTAAAGTGACATGTGAAGAGATGCACATAAAAATAAGCAAGTATGCAATCATAGCAAGAATGCTAAGTGTGTGTGTGCTACTAAATCTCTTCAAAGAAAAACAAGCACAAGAGATTATACCTTTGGCGTGCTTGTATCTAGAGGTCATGGAAGGGCCTTTGATCTTTAACACTAATCACTTAGACTACCCTTACATTCAAAACCCCAACATGTGGTTTGACCACGAAATAAGCCAATCAACAAAACGGGAATCCTTACAGTTGTATTTCAACCCGTGGATGTTTCCTCCTTGAAGGTTTTACCACGTTAAAAAATCTCTTATGTTAATTCTTCCTATCTCTATCTTTTATGTTTTATTTGTGTATGTTATTATCTTGTTTCATATTATTCACTTGTGATATATAGTGAAGCAAGTATTTGTAAAGTGTGATTTGTGGGTTCATTCCTTTGATCATTTTTGTATATATGATTCTTTTGTATATTGTAATTGTTGTATAGTGATATTTGATCACTCTTGTAACTCATTGAACATCTATTGAAATACAAGCTTTCTTTGTTGTTGTGTTTATTTGTTCTTATACCTCACACAACTAAATGATATACTTAGACCTTGTTCTCATGATTATATTCTCATATTGTCTATGTATGTCTTTCTTGGTTTATTTTGTTGTGTGTAAGGCTACCTTGAGGGACAAACGAAAGTTTGTTCAAGGGATTGAAAAAAGCTGTAAAAACCTATTCACCCCCCCCCCCCCCCCCCCCCCCCCCCCCCCCCCCCCCCTCCTCCTCCTCCTCCTCCTCCTCCTCCTCCTCCTCTAGGTATGCCTTAAGCAATTTAACTACGTTTGTATACTTTCAACCATATACTGGACAACATACAAAACCAACATCGATGGAAGATTAGAAATTCCTCAAGAGTGCATACACCTCCCGTATACCCCGCTCTTTTGGAGTCTATGTCTAACCATACGCCTAGGCCTACCAATATAATAGCCAACTCCCTATCCAAGGCACTCATGCCTCTAGGGAGCCTCCCATGCATGACTATCCAAGTCCTCCCGACTCTAGCCATGACTTCTTGCTTTCCTATCCGAGTCATCCCGACTCTAGACAAGTCTTCTTGCTTGGCTATTCGGGTCATCCCGACTCTAACCAAGACTTCATGCCTTTTACAAGGACTTCCTGTTGTGATCATGTGAATGCAAATGATGCAAACAACCAATTCAACATAGAACATGTGATCAATCATTCCATGGTACAACTAGACCGAAACATGTGATAACACAAGTAATAAAAGTCTAAATGCAAAAACAAGAATAAAATCTAGAGCATGTGTAAACACCTAACACATAAAGTCCATAGTCTCATTCACACATACAACACTTGAACAATACATTTCCATGAAGCACAAGTTCAAGATGCTATAAACATGCACAATAAAATGCTAGAATCATGAAATCAAATCAATCAATATTCTAGCCAAATATTTAGAGCAAGGATTAAAAGATAAATCAACACTACTACAAAAATGCTTAAAGACATCACTAGAAATCACTAAAAGAAATCGGTTTTTGGTAACCGATTTTAAAAAAGCTTTTAGAAATCAGTTTTTATAAAAACCGATGTCTTAAAAATTACAATTTCAAAAGACATCGGTTTTTAAGAAAACCGATATTATAAAAAAAACGTTTAGACATCGGTTTTTATAAAAACCAATGTCTTAAATTTTACGTTGAAAAGACAACGGTTTTTATAAAAACCGATAGTAAAAGCAAGCGTTTAGACATCGGTTTTTATAAAAACCGATGTAGATTCAAAAGCAAAATTCTGCAATGCAAATCTAACCTATGTCCACATTCAAGGGCACATCTCTAAAAATACTCAACGTTATTTGCTCAACTTTTGACACAAGAAAGTAGACATGCAAACAAACACTTTTAAATCAGAAATATTCCAAAAATCGATTTGGAAAAGTGAGAAAATGAGCGATGAAAACAGCTCACTCGCGGATTCACGAATCGCTTCTGACCTTTGACTGAATAATTGATCATAACTTTCAAAATACGACCCGGAATTTTACGTTCTTTATACCGTTGGATTCGTATCGAAAAATTGAAGGACCCAACATGGACAAAAAAATTTATTTCCTTGCCAAAAGATACAGTTTTAAGGAAAGAGGTTTCACAAAAATATCTCCAATCGCTTCAATTCTGACCTTTGACTGAAAAATTGATCATAACTTTCAAAATACCAACCGGAATTTTACGTTCTTTATACCGTTGGATTTGTATCGAAAAATTGAAGAATCTACCATGGAAAAAATAATTTATTTCCTTGCCAAAAGATACAGTTTTAAGGAAAACGTTTACACAAAAGTATCTCCAATCGCTTGACCTTTGAGTACTCATGAATAATTGATCATAACTTTCAAAATACCGCCCGGAATTTAACGTTCTTTAAACCGTTGGATTCGTATAAAAAAATTGAAGAATCCAACATGGACAAAAAAATTTATTTCCTTGCCAAAAGATACAGTTTTAAGGAAAGAGTTTGCACAAAAATATCTCCAATTCTGACCTTTGACAGAAACATTGATCATAACTTTCAAAATACCACCCGGAATTTTACGTTCTTTATACCGTTGGATTCGTATCAAAAATTCGAAGAATCCATCATGGAAAAAAAAATTATTTCTTAAGGAAAATTTTACACAAAAATATCTCCAATCGATCGACCTTTGAGTACTCATGAATAATTGATCATAACTTTCAAAATACCACCCGGAATTTTACGTTCTTTATACCGTTGGATTCGTATCAAAAAATCAAAGAATCTACCATGGACAAAAAAATTATTTTGTTGCCAAAAGATACAGTTTTAAGAAAAAAGTTTGCACAAAAATATATTCAATTGCTTCTGACCTTTGACTGAATAATTGATCATAACTTTCAAAATACCGCCCATAATTTTACGTTCTTTATACCGTTGGATTCGTATCGAAAAATCAAAAAATCTAGCATGGATGAAAAAAATTATTTCGTTGCCAAAAGATACAGTTTTAGGGAAAAAGTTTGCATAAAAATATCTCTAGCAGAACACAAAACCACACAATAAAAAATGAAATGAAAAATAAACCCACCAATAAAATTTATTTAATATATGTATGTTTGTAGTAGAAATTAGAATTTTGATTAGTTGAGTAAATTTAAATTTATCAAACAAGTTTTTTTTTTTTTTTTTCTTCTAACAATTCATATAGGTTATATATATATATTGTGCAATTGTTAACACATTCAATCTTGTAGTCAGGCGGTAAAGGCTTACCACTTTGACTTTGAGATTGCGAGTTCGATTCCTCATAATGACAATTAATTGTCATTATTATCATAGGTGGGGTTGGCTGGCGGCGGTGGCCGGAGGTGGGGTGTGCCGGCGGCGGTGATCGGCCGGTGGTGGTGGCTGGTCGGTGGCCGGCGACGGTGGGATTTTTTTTTGTAATTCATCAATTTTACATCAGGTTTTTTAAATCGGTTTTAACTAAAACCGATGTCTTTTCTCCTAGGTTTTTAAATCGGTTTTAAGTAAAACCGATTTCTTTTCTCTTGTTTTACATCGGTTAAAAACCGATGTCTTTTGCGCTTTTTTTTCTAAATCACTCAAAAAGAGATCGGTTTTAAAAATTTCAAAAACCGATTTCTTCCATATAAAAAAACCGATTTCTTTTGCATTTTTTGTAGTAGTGCAATTAAGTCCTAAATAGCTCTAAAAACACATACAAATACAATAATCCTAGATTTCATCAATCAAAGGATCAAAACACATCTCAAGGTCATTTATCACAAAATTGATTCAATCAAGTCACAAACAACCTAAGATATCAACCTAATCACAATACAACTCACAATCATGTAAAAAACCTAGAATAAAAAAAACTAGTTCACAAATGTCTCTAAATAGACTTTTGATTAGGATTGATTGTGAAGCTATCTTTCTTAATAGCATTCACCAAACATACAAGTATATATAGAAGAAGAAACCCTAAGCAAATTGAAGGTTATAAAAGAAGAAATCCCAAAGATATGACCAATACCTTGGATTCACGAGCTGGTTCGGTTTTCTGTGTGGAACCACCAGAAAAATCGATCAAACAGCTGCCAAACCACTTGGAAAAGGTAGAGAACTCGATTATGAACAATCTCCAACTTGAATCACTCAATTCCAACTTCGTATGAGAAAGTTATGGTATTTGGAAGGTGAGAAAATTGGAGAGGAAAAAATCTGACATGATTTGCAACTTTTCTTCTTGAAAATGAAATGGAGGGAATGGAGATGATTTAAATGGATGAGAGAGAGGAGAGATTTTGGCCAATCAATGATGCGCACGTAATGGTTCTAATAAAATATCCCCAATGGCGCCAATAACTTGATCGGCGCACGGGACACACGATAGTTCTATAACTATCGGTAAATGATGGTACATGCATGCGAGTGTATTTCTACCCTTTTCGCAAGTATACAAATCGTTCGCCACGTATAGTGGTTACGAGTAAGGGTATCGTTCCCACGAGGGAGGGTGGTTGATACACGTAAAGTTGGTTCTACGTCTTATGTTATAATTAAGCTAGTTACAATATTTACAGTAATTACAAATGCATGAAAATGTAAATGAGGATGGTGGCAAGTAAGCTAGAAACTAAACTAATGTGATTACACTAATGCGGAGAATTAAAAGCGATGCGAATCCTACAATCGAGGATACGCAATCTATATACTACAATGACAATTCTAATTAACCTAAACTAACTAAATTATCAACTAAGCAAATAAGTAAATTAACAACTAAAGCAATACAAATTAAATTACACTAATTCACTACAACTAACTAAATTATCATTAACTAACCTAACTAACTAATTCTTGCAAAAATCATGCAAGAGCAAAGTTACAAATGAAGAGGAATATATTAATTGATCTCAATTAAGCACCTATTGTTCTATAGAATATGCAATATAATCCTACCACTAAATTATCATCAACTATGGATATAGAATGACAATAATAGAGAGGTTTACAATCCTAGAACATGAACTAGTTAATATGCATGGACATACAAATACTAACCAAATTCTCTCCACTAGAGATAGTCAATGTTGGAAAACAAAGTTTACATGTTCCTAGTGATCAATTAACAACATGTATACATTCAATCTAATTCAATTCAACATATGAAAACTCAAGATGGATATGGTAAAGATAAGATCAATTAAATACAAGAATAATTCATATAAAATCTATTCCTCAACATTCAAAGTATATTACACATACATGTTCATGAATTACAAATAAATGGAAGAGAAGTAAAAGTAAGAAAAAACCACAAGTAAGAAGTTTCTTGTTCTTCAATAGAGCACCAAGCCTTCTTCTTCCAAGCTAGGAAATTCACATGAACTATGTAGTGTGAGGTGGTGGGTTGTCTAAGTTATTCTAGGATTATTCTAAGGTAATTTAGGCTAGTTTAGGTATTTATTTGGACATTAGGGATTATTGGTGTAAAAAGGTATGTATTTGGATATTTTGGGATTATACTAAGCTATTTGGGTGATAGTTTGTGTGAACTTTGGATATTAGGGATTGTGTTTAAGGTTGGGAAAGGTGAATATATATAGTAGGGAAGTGTTTGGGCATGGTTTTGGACGAAATATCTCCAATTCGGTTGCTCCGGCGGGCTTGTCTCCCCTGTCTCGCGGGTTCATTCTTGCCGTCGGAAGTCGCGGTGGATTTACGAAGGTTGGCCACGAGTTCTAACCTTCTGGACTACGGGAATATTTCCACGACATGAAACCGCGGATTCTTGGCGAGTTTGGACGTCTTTGGGCGACAAAGAGGCTGCTGGAAGTGAGCTTGAAGCTTGCATTTCCATGGAAGTTGGTGGACTTGGATGGGTGAGGAAATGTGTGCATGGGAGGCTCAAAGTGGGCCCATTGTGATCGGAGGGACTGTGGCTGTCGATCTAGGCAGAACGGGGCCAGAAAGATGGCCAAAAAATGGCTGAAAATCATCGGGTCAGTAATCGGGTCACGACCGGGTCAACCGGGTCGAGTTACGGGTCGGGTCGACCCGGCAGCAGGTTGAAGACGACCTGACGTCATGCTGACATCAGACGTGACGCGTGCAACATCAAAACAACGTCGTCTAGCATGCTGAAGTGGGGCTGACGCTGACTTTTGTTTGCAAATTACCATTTGTATCCCTGAGCTTTCCCCTATTCACAGAATCTTCAATAAAGTCCCGAATTTTGCACTTTTACCCCTGATTTGTCCAAAATGACAACAATGCCCCTGAACTTCCCTAATTACCTGAAACACTTATTTATTCCATTAAATACCTAATTTTACTCGAGAAACAAGCACAAAAAGATAGGAAAATGAAGCGCTAAATGTGAACATTTTGAGCACGATTAATCAACAAAGGCCACATCAGCCCTGGTCCGTGTGGGGCGCGTGGGCCACACGGGACCAGAGAGCTGGTCTAGCCATGGGCCCCACGGCCTCCACACGGGGTGGCCTAGGTTGGCCACTTGGCCTTGCTAGCTCTCTCGCACACCTCTCACGTTCTTCAACCGTATTCAAGCATCTGAACTCCGATTTCGAATTCATTTTCAGATTACGAATCATGACTCCCTTACGCAGGACATTGACTATGAAACTTTGACAAAAGGTTGAGAATTCATCTCGGAAAATGATGACAAACACAACTCAACGAATGAGAACGAAAAATAGCGTAGCTACATCGTTTGGACTTGAAACTAAGTGAATGAGTAACCGAAATGACCGGAACTCAATAAGGAATCATAATAGAACATATTCAAGTCCAAATACAAAAATACAAAAACATACAAACACAAAGTCACACTCATATGCCATTTCCTAGACATAGTCCTAGAACATGTAACTAGCAAATATTGTCAAGTTAGAATGAATGCATGAGCATATATTATCAAGTGTGTGAAAGTGACATATAAATGATGTTTAACCATGAACGAACACACAAGAATTCCATGTGTGTGTGTGCCTAGCCTTGTAAGAGATATGAGGTCTAATATATACCTTTGTAGATCAATTAAGCACATATCTCTTTGAAGCCAACATCTTGCAAGAATTGTGGTCAAGACTTTCTTTGTCTTCTTGAATCTTCAACATTAGGACCACTAAACATTACAAGAGAAACACGTTTTGATATGGAATACATGCCAACACAAACCAAAAACCTAACACCATGTTTTTGAATACTTCTATTGGGATTATATAGATGCATGGACAAATGTTTTATATGGACAAATCCTAGGTAATTCCTTATCCTGGTTTGTCTATTTCGAAAAAGATTTTCCTCTTCAAATTCCTTTTTGGTTTCTTGAATGGTGGGACAAATATGGTCCAACTATTGACCTCCTTCCTCATCCTGTTAAGGAAGGATATGCTCAATGGATGACTTATCTTTCAAAACCAAATGTTTGGGATTTTATCCCCAACTTATTGCTCTTTTTCAAGCATTTCAGTCTAACCTGGATTCTAATGCTTGAATATGCTATCAAAGACAAAATGGTGGGAAATGTCAATATTCCCTATTTTGGCCGACAAACAAAAGTTAAGTGGTGGAGTGGCATGAATATTACAGACCATGGCAAAGACAGGGTTAACAGATGGTTCTCAAAAAACCCTACTATTTGCAAATCAACTGACCAGTCCCAATTCTTAATGGACAACTCCCAAAATCAAGCCAAAATTGCCGCTGCTAGCACCCCTGAAGAGCTAAGGAAAATAGCACAGGACCATGGAGAAGACAATGACAAATATGTCCCAAAAAGACTCAGGATCAGAAACCTAAGATGATGATGATGATGATCTTCTTGAAGATGATGATGATCTTCTTGAAGATGATGATGATCCCAGCAATGATACCTACAGTTATTTCGGTCATGACCTGTCACCACAGCAGAGGCTTTAGCCTTGTCAGATTCACCAGACTTATCCTAAAAGAACATGGCATCCATTATTAGTTTCCATGACTCATCATGACTCATCAATTATCAACAGAGTGTTGGCAGATATGGACAACCCGTGAAAAAAAAAAAGTGTCGACAGATATGGACAACTTTAAGGCCAAGCAGTGAAGGAGTAAAAGACAACTCCAACAGTTCCAATCAACCCATCATGCCCTAGCCATAATTTACTACAAAGTATATATGTAATAATTATGTTTGTAACTATGGTTAGTTTAACCTGAGTTTGTCTTCCTTTTTTAGGAGTACTCAGGACAGGTCTTAGAACAGGTTCGGTTTTCGGATTGTTCTCTCTTCTTTGTAATCTCCCCTCTCCTGTTGTAATCTTTCCTCTCTTGTAATCCTTTCTCCTTCTTTTGTAAAAAATTCTGAAATCTCAATAAAGTGTGCAACTTATTTCTGTATATCCATTGTTCATCACTGCTGTCAGACATATACTGCTGCAGTAAGTATAAGTTTCTTAGTTAAATTATATTTTTCTATTCATTTCAATTTATGTTTCTATTTTTACTTTATATTATCTTGTCTATACTATCATATTTGCTTGTTCTACGTTTTGGTATATATATATATATATATTTCTTCTTCTTTGGCCGCAAAACCTAGAACCCTTTCTAGGGTTTGTTTTTTGTTTTCTCTTCATTGGTTCTACGCTCTCAAAAATTGACTCTCAATTCTGAACGTATGATGTGTTCTTTTTAAAAATAAAAATAAAACATATATAATATATATATATATATATATATATATATATATTTAAAATAAACTAATCAATCAAATCTTTTAAGATATCTGATATCTTTAAAGATATTAATTAATATTAATTTATTTGATTTGATTTGAATTCAAACTCTTTTATATTCAAATTTAAATATTTAATTTAATGAAAACAAAATAATCAAATTATCTTATCTTCATTCAAAATTAAATATCAATCAACACCCTCCATCTAATGATTAATTACACAATTAAATAATCTAATTATTTTTAATTAACATAATCATTAATATTCATTAATTAAATAATCTCATTATTCAAGTAATTCCCGAATAGACACATGTCACTTTTGTAACACAATTAATTGGATAATCCAATTAATTAACCGTGACCCTTGTTACCCTAATCAATCGGGCTAGCAAGGGGACTCAATGGATCCACGGTATTTTGAGCTCCAATAATCCTTAGAAATAATTAATTAAACTATTTAATTAATATTTCATGATTATTAACTTCGGTGTTATTCCACTAAAAACCTGAAGTTGTACTCTCTCAACTGTAGATGTTTTTAGACAAACCAATAACATTCGGTGTCCATTGATATAGCTATTACATATGGTATGATCATCCACAAATAGTTCATAATTAGAGCTGGGTCATAATGTCCGTTATACCCCTCTAATTATGTATTTCCATTAAGTGCTATTGATTCTCTAATGAACAATAAATCCTACATTCCTTACAGAATTAGGAGAGTGCTCATATTGTTCAAGCCCCGAATCAACCCTTAAGGGAACTACTATCTACTTCTCACAAGAAGGAGTGGATTCCTCTATTGTGTACAAACCTTCCCAGCCACAAGCCAAAACGCGATTCCAACATACGAAGCATATTGACCAGGAATGTAACTCCAATCTCACCCATTGTATATTAAAAAACATGATCTAACCTGAAGAGGTCGATAAAACACTCGGGATTAAGATCACCCATATATAGCCATCTTTTGTCGATATATATAAATCTCATCATATAACGGATCTTATTGAGAGATTCATATAGATCGTGTTCCAGTCCTATATGATCACATCATTCAAGGTGCCTCTATTCTCATATCACCATATGAATGATCCAGGATAAGATCACTGTACATTACGGAATGGACCACAGCTGTAGATTAACCACAAATAACGTACCCAGCTTTATTTGTTATCTACGGACTCTTTAGATTGCTCGTTTCAAACTTAATCCATCTGTATATGACATTCATATACTCAGTTTGAAAATACATCCGGCAATCTTGGATGTTAAGTACACATGTTATATATAAATGTATGAGACAATTTGAATGAATAAAACTACTTCTTTTATTTATGTTCAATTCACATTTACAAATTACAAGCTTTAGGGCATAAACCCCAACATACATGGCTATATAAAGAAAATGAAAGAGATAAAGTAGAGAAAACTATGTAGATATTCTCTTCTTCCTTTGCTCTTCTTCTCCTCCAAGCTCCTTCAATTTCCTATCTCCCAAGAACAAGAAGTAATCATGGATTGATGTCAAAGTGTTAGGTGGATTATGTAGGATTTAGTATGGTGATGTAGGAAAAAGATTTAGTGAATATTCTTAGGTAGGGAGTTGGTGTTTTGGTCTAAAAATATCAAAGGTTATATAGGGAAATGAATTAGGTCAATGGCAAAGAGGTAAATTCATGAAATTTAACATTTTTTTGGTAAAAAGGTGAGCTTGGCGTGACTTAGGGGTGACTTGGAGGCTCTTTGGTCGAGAAAATAGTTGAAAACCTGAGAGGAAAGCGACATTGGGCTGACCTTGGGCTAGGTTGGGCTCGCCTTGAGGTTGCATCTATCTTGGGTGAAGTTTTTCAGCTTCGCGCACCGTTACGAAAACGGCCATAACTTCGTCTAGAGAACTCGGAATCGCAATCCGTAAAAAACGTTGGAAAGTAGACTCATGGGGATTTCTAGAAATAGGTTACGCAAAATATAGTTCGATTGAAGTAGGGAGATATGGCCCCCGAAAGTTGAATGCTCTGTACGAATATTTCCAATTTCAGCCCTTTAACCTCCGAAACTCTTCTATTATGCTCAACACCTTATCTTAGGGCACATAACCTACACAATGCTCACAAAATGCATTATATATAAAAACACGCTCGAAAACAAATACAAAATCTAGGAAATAGGTACCTCAAATAGGTATGTAAATCATCCAATTAAGTATATAACCTGTTTTCATATATTTAACCCGAAAATGATAATTTCATTAGAAAAAAAATAAAATCACAACCCGACTCTACATTTTTAGTAAGAAATTTTTATAAAGCTCCCTTCTAAGACTGAGTCAATTGTTCTAATTGTTTTTTTTATAAAGCTCACTAGTAAGTAATAACTAAAGTCTAAAATAATAAACAAATAATAATAAAACACCGATAACTATTTATAAACTAGCAAACAAACTAACAATCAGAGTGAAACACTGAAACATAATAATAAAACCTGCCAAGCATTCAAGCTCAAGCAATTGGATTCAGCAAGACAACAAGTCCACCAATCCCGTTATACCTATCCCGCAAGACTGAT
Source organism: Acer yangbiense (assembly GCA_008009225.1). NCBI lineage: Eukaryota > Viridiplantae > Streptophyta > Magnoliopsida > Sapindales > Sapindaceae > Acer > Acer yangbiense. The sequence continues at coordinate 32,095,144 of CM017763.1, read as the reverse complement.
TTTTATTTTGCTGGAAAATACAATATAAAATAAAAGTTAACAAACAACCAAATAAAAAACAAGATTTAGATGTTGTACAACTGTACAAGTGTATAACGAACCAAAATTTGATAAAAAAAAATTAAACATAGATTAGATGTTTTCTCACTTTTTGAACATTAAATAGAACAATAGAACATTAAAATAAAGATTACTAACAAAAACGAAATTAGAAATTACCTAAGGTAGTGAGAGACTAAGACTGAGACTCTTAAAGTGTGATTGTGTCTATGTGAGACATAGAGACAGTGAGACGTAAGAGAGTCAGAGAGAGCCAAGAGGTCAGACCGTCAGAGACTCAGATGTGAGAGTGTGAGACTTGAGAGTTGAGAGATAAATATTGTCTGAGAATTGAGAGATCAGAGGTGAGAGTGTGAGGGTCAGTTTGGTATTGCTTTTGAAAAGTTAAAATCAAATTATATTATAGTTTTGACATAAAATAATGTTCGGTAAAACTTCCAAAAGTGATTAATTGATAATCTAGTAAGTTTTTACAGTGATTTTGAGAAGTATGTGAGGGGTTACGTTTTGAAAGTGATTATGGAATAATCTATTTCGGTATTTAATGAATCTTTTAAAATGTCATTATTATCCTTACGAAATCAGGTTAAAATCATTTATATAACTTATTTCATCTCAAAATTAAATATTCTATTTCAATATTGATTTGATTTATAAGATCTTTTAAAAATATTTTTATTGTTCTTATGATTTTTTTTCTAATTTAAATATTCTACTTAAATATTGATTTAATATAAGTAATTAATGAAAACAATGAAATAGGGTCCTAAAATCATGTATATTTTAGTCATTTTAACTAATCTCAGCACTTTTGCAATAAAATTACCAAACATATGTATATTGTTTTTTAGCTATACAGCAATTTTAAAAATACAATTAACCAAACATATGCTGATTAACTTCACAGCTGATTATTCCTTTAGCACAGCTAACAGTGATTATTATAAAAGTTACTGTAAGGATTCCCGTTTTGTTGATTGGCTTATTTCGTGGACAAACCACGTGTTGGGGATTGTATGTAAGGGTAGCTTAAGTGATGGATATTCAAGTTCAAGACCCTCTCATGTCCTCAAGGTTGATAAGCACCAAAGGTAAAATTCTATGTGCTTTACTTGTCTTGAAGAGATAGTTGCACACACTCACAACTCATGCATATGTTTAATCCTTGTATGTTGAGTGTCTTATTTGTGTGCCTTAATGCTCATTAACATATCTTCTTGCATGTTACTTTGATTGCATCTTGCATATCCAATTGCCTTGTCATGCTTAGACTTAGGATTGCATTTTTGCACTGGGCGCTCCCAAAAGCGCTCTACAAAAGCGCTCTACGAACAGCCCCCGTTGGGCGCTGTACAGACCTGATCGATTTAATTCGGTCGCTGTACGAGCGCTGTAGAGGCGCTCTACAAAGCACTCTACGTAGAGCGACCCCTCTGGAGGCGCTCTACAAAGTGCTCTACAAAGCGCTCTACGTAGAGCGCCCCTCTGTTTTCTGGCAAGAACAGAGCAAGGGGGCTCTACAAAGCGCTCTACGTAGAGCGCCCATGGCAAAAATAGGTGTAACTTATTCAAAACGACCACACTTTGTTTTGACTCCCTATATATATGCCACTTTGACTTTAGGTCAATAACAAGAGTTCATAATCTGATTTCATACTTAGAATATTTTTCAAGAAAAGAAAAATACAAAGAACTCATCTTTAACCACTCAAATCAAATCCTTTGTGCATCAAATTTCATATTGCATCTTCTATGTCTATATAGAGTGCATCTATGTATGGATTTGCATCATCACAACTTGCTTGGTAAGATTTTGATTAAGTTCATTTTATTGTAATATTTTTACTACCAAGCCATCTCTTTTAATTTACTTGTATGTTTTATATCATATGCTAAATACAAGAAAAGAGAATTAATTATGATGAATTGATTGAGTGTTGTATTGTGATAGCTAATTAGGTTTTTAATTAATCTTGATTAGCTAAGCTATTTGACATGTCATTTAGCAATTGATATCTAGGGTTGATTTAAATTGATTATCTCATCATCCTAGATAAGCATCTAAGGTTCCCTAGCCTTGTTTGTTAATTGAATATTCATACATATTCACATAGGGTTGTGCGTCTCTATTGAGAGATTGAAGTCTTGGTCTAGGATTGCTATTACAGGCCTGCGGGTAGTAGTGGTGGGTTACAGACCGGGATTAGGCTGTAAACATCATTACAAGTAGTGACTACGAGGATCGAGCAAATTGGAATAGGGTTGCTAATAAAGGCCCGCTGGGTAGAAGTGAGGAGTTACAGACCGGAGTGTTAGACGAGGTCTACATAGGTTGTAAACTTCATTTCAATTAGTGATTTCGAGTTCCGAGTGTGGCGCACTATACAGCCTGTGGTTTTTCCCAGTGGTTGGGTTTTCCACGTAAACATCAAGTGTCATTTACTATTTCCGCATCTTATTATACTTGTATGTATCTTTGACTTGCTAGGGGTATTTTCATAAAATTGACATGCACGCGAAAATTAGGTAATAATTAGATAAAATCTATTCACCCACCCCCCCCCCCCCCCCCCTCTAGCTTTATATTGATAAACACACCGAGCATTAATTAAGAACTCACAATTGGTATCAGAGCGAGTTCCTAGATATACTTAGGTGATCCAAGCTCATTTTGGTGTGTTTTTGCATTTTGTATGTTTGTTTGATTTCTTCATACATTTTGCATTCTTCTCATTTGCATTCATTCAACGCAAACACTATGAGTGATTTTGTGAGAGAAGAAATTGACTCCGTTGAGGAGATGCCTCTCTTACTAGAGAGATTTAGGAGATTTGTGAAATTAACCACCTCACCTCCTAAGAAGAAGTTGACCACCTCACCTCCTAAGAAGAAGAAGACAATTGCTTTGAAGACTTCGAAGTATGACAAGAAAGAGGGTATCTCAATTGAAGACATGAGACTCAATGACAAGCCAAACCAAGGAGTGTCTTCAAGAGAGGGGATTCAGTGCTACGAATGTGGAAGATTCGGGCATTTCTCCCCGGAGTGTGAAAACTTGAAGGGTAGAAGAAAAGGGAAGGCGTTGGCCACCTTATGGGATAAATATGAAGATGACGAAAATCCTTTAAGTGATGAAGAACTTGCCATCATCTACACGGAATTTGGAGCCAAGAGTGTAGAAGTTGAAGAAGATGGCAAAGTTGCTTTTCCTTGTGATCCCCAAGAAGAATAAGATATAGAAGTAGTTGGTGTAGCTACTCATCAGGATTTGGCTCATTCCTCATCAAGAGAAAAATTTGATGATCTTGATGAAGGAGATGACTCCATTGGTGAAATGGAGATTAGAGGAGATGACACAAGTGTTGAATATTTGTCATCTAACTCCACAAATGGAAGTGTGGAGTGTATGGATCTTAATGACTACAAAGTCAAAGTTGAGAGCTCGATGATGAGGAACAATGAAGAAATTAGAAGATTAAAAGAAGAGAATCTAGAGCTTTCAACACTAGTAGACCACTTATGTGAAGAAGTGGTGAGATCCATGGCGGATGAAGATAAGCTAAAAGACGACTTAGCCTTATCTAAGAGGAGAGAAGAAGAGCTAGAAAGAGAGCTTGAAGAAGTTAAGGTCTTAATGGTTAAGATGACTTCAAGCACCAAGAAGCTTGACCACATGTTAGGAGTTGGAAGAAAGCCAAGTGACAAGAGAGGTCTTGGCTACATTGATGACACGGATGCCTCCTCTACAAGCAAGACATCCTGTGCCATGGACATGGACTTCAATATGTCCCCTCCTCCTCAACACCCTAAGAAGAAGAGTGACCTAGGAGAGTGTTCAAGAAGTGCCCAAGTGTTTGAGGCACCAAAAGGTCAAGCTCAAGCTCACACCCAAAGGGCTCCTCACCCTATCTTCCCTCAAACTCAAAAACAACATGGGGAGGGTTCATTCATGCAAGCTCAGACAAGCAAGCAACCTCGTCTTGGTGATCAACAAAGGAGGAGAGATCCTATCCAACAACCAAGACAACCACAACGACAAGGGAAAGCTCCTATCCATGCTAAAGGGAATGGTATGATTCCTAACTTTATTCCCACTTGTCATTTTTGTGGTATTGTTGGTCATATTAGACCAAGTTGCTTGCATTACATTGAAATGTGTAGAGCTAAAAGCATGTTTGACAAGAAAAAGGCTAGAGATAAGATACTTCATAAAAAGGAAGAAAATAATTTACATAATCCTTTTTTATCTTGTTCTCTAGAACCTTCGTCCACTAGGATTGACTTAGTGTCACCTAGGTGGATTAAAAATGATGAACCCACTTGCTACGAGACTAACAAGTCTCAAATAGGTTCAACTAAGTCCAAAGGACTTGGTAGGTCCATAGGACCTCATGCCCTTCTTTGAAGCGGTATGGAAAATTGACCCCATATGGGGAACTTAAGCAAAGAGAGCTATTTTGCATTTTAGTCACGTGCAAAAAATTTGAAATATCTTATGCTTCTCTTTTTGTTGCTTGAGTAAGCTTGGTTACACTATATATATATTTTCTATTCAATAAGTGTGATCAATGCTTGTATTGCAATCCATGTCATATTTATGTTCAAACATGCATTTTTGGACTAGGAGATATTTACATAGGATTTAATTTGAATGACCTATAATGATCTCCATGACATGATGATTGCTAAATGACATGCTAAATGCTAAATCTTGAAAAGCATGTTTTGATGATTGTAATTTATAAATGCAAAACATTGTGTGAAAAAGCTTATGAGACTCAAAATGAATAAAGGATCTTGTATCCATTCAAAGGAATTTATTTTCCAAATTGTCTCTCTTTCTTTATTGGTTGAACATGTCTATCATCATACGGATATCTTATCCGGAAAAATCAAGTAGGGTGCAAAGTCGCTCATGACATGTTTGGCTTATAAAGTTGGATATAGTTGTTCTTAAATTGAAATCAATGAAAACCTATATCCTTGCTTCTCTCATGACATTGGTGAAATTGGTTTGAATTCATATTAAAAACCTTTGTCATTTGCTTTGCCAAATACCATGGTATTTTGGACTTAAATGCCACATGTCTTGTATGCAAAGCAATTTTTTGATTCACACATTTTATTTAAATAAATCTCCTTGTTTCTCTCCAATAAATTAAGATTGCATAAAGTGACTTATATTGATTATGCAAAATCTAGAATGCTACTATCTCTCTTTGCCTTGAGTGACCCGGTTGGGGACTACTCCTTTGTCTATATCATGACAAAAAGGGGGAGTAGGTTGTGGTAAGGGGAGTTGCAAATTGTAGTAGCAATTGTGCATGTTGGGGAGAATACTTATTGAGGGGGAGTAACCCTTTGAGGGGGAGCATTTGCACATTCATACATTGCATGATGTTGTACTTAGATTCTTAAATGCAAATGCTTGTTTTAATCTCACTTGATTCATCTCACCTTTTCTTGTTTTGGAAAGTTTAGAAACCTTGTTTCAGGGAATGATTGTTCTACAAGAGATTGAAGACTTCAAGATTTATTTTTATATATCTCTTTGTATTGTAGAAAATCATCATTGACCCATAGGTTTATTTTGTTATGAGGAATCAATGTGAGTGGTGGTTTTGTCACGAAATAGCCAAAGGGGGAGATTGTAAGGATTCCCGTTTTGTTGATTGGCTTATTTCGTGGACAAACCACGTGTTGGGGATTGTATGTAAGGGTAGCTTAAGTGATGGATATTCAAGTTCAAGACCCTCTCATGTCCTCAAGGTTGATAAGCACCAAAGGTAAAATTCTATGTGCTTTACTTGTCTTGAAGAGATAGTTGCACACACTCACAACTCATGCATATGTTTAATCCTTGTATGTTGTGTGTCTTATTTGTGTGCCTTAATGCTCATTAACATCTCTTCTTGCATGTTAGTTTGATTGCATCTTGCATATCCAATTGCCTTGTCATGCTTAGACTTAGGATTGCATTTTTGCACTGGGCGCTCCCAAAAGCGCTCTACAAAAGCGCTCTACGAACAGCCCCCGTTGGGCGCTGTACAGACCTGATCGATTTAATTCGGTCGCTGTACGAGCGCTGTAGAGCCGCTCTACAAAGCGCTCTACGTAGAGCGACCCCTCTAGAGGCGCTCTACAAAGCGCTCTACGTAGAGCGCCCCTCTGTTTTCTCGCAAGAACAGAGCAAGGGGGCTCTACAAAGCGCTCTACATAGAGCGCCCATGGCAAAAATAGGTGTAACTTATTCAAAACGACCACACTTTGTTTTGACTCCCTATATATATGCCACTTTGACTTTAGGTCAATAACAAGAGTTCATAATCTGATTTCATACTTAGAATATTTTTCAAGAAAAGAAAAATACAAAGAACTCATCTTTAACCACCCAAATCAAATCCTTTGTGCATCAAATTTCATATTGCATCTTCTATGTCTATATAGAGTGCATCTATGTATGGATTTGCATCATCACAACTTGCTTGGTAAGATTTTGATTAAGTTCATTTTATTGTAATATTTTTACTACCAAGCCATCTCTTTTAATTTACTTGTATATTTTAGATCATATGCTAAATACAAGAAAAGAGAATTAATTGTGATGAATTGATTGAGTGTTGTATTGTGATAGCTAATTAGGTTTTTAATTAATCTTGATTAGCTAAGCTATTTGACATGTCATTTAGCAATTGATATCTAGGGTTGATTTAAATTGATTATCTCATCATCCTAGATAAGCATCTAAGGTTCCCTAGCCTTGTTTGTTAATTGAATATTCATACATATTCACATAGGGTTGTGCATCTCTATTGAGAGATTGAAGTCTTGGTCTAGGGTTGCTATTACAGGCCTGCGGGTAGTAGTGGTGGGTTACAGACCGGGATTAGGCTGTAAACATCATTACAAGTAGTGACTACGAGGATCGAGCAAATTGGAATAGGGTTGCTAATAAAGGTCCGCTGGGTAGAAGTGAGGGGTTACAGACCGGAGTGTTAGACGAGGTCTACATAGGTTGTAAACTTCATTTCAATTAGTGATTTCGAGTTCCGAGTGTGGCGCACTATACAGCCCGTGGTTTTTCCCAGTGGTTGGGTTTTCCACGTAAACATCAAGTGTCATTTACTATTTCCACATCTTATTACACTTGTATGTATCTTTGACTTGCTAGGGGAATTTTCGTAAAATTGACATGCACGCGAAAATTGGGTAATAATTAGATAAAATCTATTCACCCCCCCCCCCCCCCCCCCCCCTCTAGCTTTATATTGATAAACACACCGAGCATTAATTAAGAACTCATAGTTACATCAATACCAAATTGGCCCTGAAACTTGAGAGTTGAGATAGAGATTGTCTGAGAATTGAGAGTTGAGATTGAGAGAGAGAAAAAGATGAGTTAGTCAGAGTAAAGTTATCGTTTTTTTGTCCTATGCTAAAGTGCCGGTGGTGGGCTGTGGGTATTATTTTAAAATAGGTCATCATTGAAATGGGGCCTTGAATAAAAAAAATCAATCAATGATGTAAGGATTCCCGTTGTTTTTAATTGGCTTATTTCGTGATCAAACCATATGTGGGGATTCTTTGTAAGGGTAGTTTAGATGTTGTTGTTATTGCTTAGGCCCTTTGAAGACCTCTTATTGACAAGCACCAAAGGTAATACTCTAAGTGCTTACTTGTCTTGAAGAGATAGTTGCACACACTCACAACTCATGCATATGTTTAATCTTTGTATGTTGTGTTTCTTTTTGTTGTGCATCAATGCCTAGTTACATCTCTTCTTGCTTGTTATTATGATTGCATCTTGTGTTTATAACATCATAGCATTTAGGCTTTTAGGATGCATCTTAGTTTACCTTTGTTCCCCTTGCATGATTGCTTGTGGGGTTCAAAGTTATGGGCTGTGCGCTGGTCCACCTGCGCCTGTCGTCCAGCGCCGCTCACCGGCGTAAAACGCCCAGTGGCGTGCCGCTGGTCGTGCGCTGGTCCACACCACCGCAGGCCACCAGCGCAGATCGTCCAGTTCTCTATCGCTGGTCGTGCGCTGGTCTACACCAGCGCAAGGCCACCAGCGCTGATCGCCCAATATGGCTCCGCTGGTCTGGCGCCTGTGTGAGCGCATGTCGTCCAGCGCCAAAGCAAAAATGTGCGTGTGCGCTGGTCCTGCGCGTGTCGTCCAGCGCAGGTCCACCAGCGCACAGAGCAATTTTCTGGCGCGTTTTCAAAACGACCTCACTTCACTTATGGCCTCTATATATATGCTAACTTGATTTTAGGTCATTAACAAGAGTTCTTATTCATGCTTCATACTTAGGATATTTTTCAAGAGAAGAAAAATACACAAAGAATTCATTTTTAATCACTCAAACACTTTTTCATGATCATCAATCATCATCTAGCATCATCTTAGATCATCTAGATGTCATCTTGCATGGAATCTTCATCATACTTTGCTTGGTAAGCTTTTCACTAATATCTTACATGTTTTGTGTTTCTCTTATCTAGCAATCTCAATTAATTACTTGTTTGTTATTTTGTATGCTTTGGATACATATTGAGATGAGTATGATGTATGTTTGAGAAGTTGTATTGTGCTAGCATATTAGGTTTTGTGCTTAATATTGATTAGCTAAACTAATTGACATGTCATTTAGTTTTGATATCTAGGATTGTTCTTAATTGCATATTAATCATCTTAGATAAGCATATAGGGTTTCCCTTGCTCTATGTTGCATTTTGGATATTCACATATATTCACTTAGGGTTGTATTCTCTTTTAGAGAAAGTAAGTCTTGTGTGTAGCAACCGGGATTAGGTTGCTTAGATCGCAAGCAAATAGGACTAGGTTCACTCATACCGGGATTAGGTAGGTGTGTGATTACTTCCGGGATTAGGTTGTAATCGTTTGCACATTTAGTGGATTCGAGGTTCGAGTGTGGCTTACTTACATAGCCCGAGGTTTTTCCCGTGAGGGTTTCCACGTAAAAACCAAGTGTTGTTTTAATTTCCGCACCATATTACACTTGCTTGTTTATATTATCTTGAGGGCATTTTCGTAATTTTGACTAACACGAAAAATTGGGTAAAAAGCGTAAAATCTATTCACCCCCCCTCTAGATAGCTTTATACACACCGTGCTATAATTTGTTTCAATTGGTATCAGAGCGGGTTCCTAGACATACATAGGTGATCCTTGCTTATTTTGGTGTGTTTTGCATTTTGTGTGATTTTTGATCATTCATACATTTGCATTCATTTCATTCATTCATAAACACTATGAATGGAAACGGTGGAAATGGTGGTGGCCACGAATGAGCTTCTAGCACAAGGCCTCCACTTCTTACCGGATTGAACTATTCCCAATGGAAAGGGAAGATGGAATCCTACATATGCCAAATTCATGACCGTGCATGGATGGCGGTGGAAGACGAATATGATCTCCCTATGATGACTCCCGAGGGTGGAGGACAAGATGTTTTGAAGCCTAAGGCGCAATGGAACGCGCAAGAGTTTGAGGCTTCTAAGTGGAATAGGAAGGCTATGCATGCCATTATGTGTGCTATGGATGAGAATCAGTACAAGCTTATTCAGAATACTCAGATTGCCAAAGTGGCATGGGACATCCTTCTAGTTGTACATGAGGGAACCGAGGTGGTGAAGGAGTCTAAGCTTCAAGTCCTCCAAACTCAGTTTGAGCTACTTAGGATGGGAGAGGATGAATGCTTCAATGACTTCGAAATCAAATTGATGGACATTGTAAATCAAAGCCATCAACTCGGAGACCCGTATTCGGATAGGAGAGTCAAGCAAAAAATTATGAGATCTCTCCCCGATAGGTTTGAATCCAAGGTGACGGCCATAGAAGAAAATAGTGGCTACATGGATATGAAGCCAAGTGAAGTAATTGGGCGTCTCCTTGCATATGAGTCTAGGAAGGCTCCTAACACCACTACTCCTCCTAAGAAGTCTAAAGGAATAGCTTTGAAAGCATCTAAGGATGCAAAGGAGGCAAAGCATGAATCAGATGAAGACCTTGCCTTATTTGTGAAAAGGTTCAACAAGGTTACGGGGTTCAAGAAGAAGAAGAAGAAGAAGAAGGGATTTGGGTCAAGAGGACAAGATTTGAAGAAAAAGAGTTCCTTCAAGAAGTTTGAGCCTAGACAAGAGAGGACCGAAAGGAAAGGGGTCCGACGCTTTGAATGTGGTGGGATTGGTCACTTTGCCCCCGAATGTGCTAATCACAATGAAAAGAAGAAGAGCAAAGTGATGGCCGCCACTTGGAGTGGGAGTAGTGATGACTCCAATGAGGAAGATGAGTCTTCAAGTGAAGAAGAGCTCATGGCTAACCTCCTAGCTTTTGCCTCCTCACATAAGAGCAAAAGTGGTAGTGAGAAAGAGGAAATGAGTCAAGTGGAAAATGAGTCAAGTGAAGTAGAAAGTGACTCCTCTTCTAGTTCCAAAAAGAAATTTGTGAAGCAAAAGGTGCTTGCTAAATACCATGCCGAGTTCAATGATTTAGCACTTAAAAGCACAAGAAAGATTGAGAGGTTGAGAGAAGAAAACCTTGAACTTTCGGCTCACAATGACCACTTAAGTGAACAAGCGGAAAGATTGAAGAGGAGAGAGGATAAGTTAATTGAGGAGTTAGACTTATCCAAGAGAAGTGAAGAAGGCTTGAAGAGGGAACTTGTAGAAGTTAAAGGGTCCTTGGCTAGGATAGATTCTAGCACCAAGAAGCTTGATCATTTTCTTGGTGTTGGAAAGAGTCCAAGTGACAAGAGAGGTCTTGGGTATGATGATGGCAAGAAAATCTCAACCTCTAACAAGACCGTGTTTGTCAAGAGCTTGAAGAACGAAGAAACTTCATTTGTGCAACCTCCTAGGAAAAGTTAGAAGTAGGACAATGTTCTAATGCTCAAGTGAAAATGGGGCCAAGAAGGAAATCTCAAGCTCAACCCCCTAGGGTCCCTCAAGCCAACACTCCTCCAAAATTGGCTCACAAAGGAAAGAGACCAATCATGCAACCTCAAGCTTGGAAGCAACCTAGACCGGTTCAACAACGAAGATGGATTGAACCCACTTATCCACAAAGACATGGACAAGCTCCCATTCGTGCACAAAGGCAAGGTATGATTCCTTATTTCATCCCTACTTGTCACTTTTGTGGTTGTGATGGTCATATTAGACCAAATTGCTTTCAATATATTAAAATGTGTAGAAAACAAAGCATGATTGAAAAGAGAAAGAATAGAGCCAAGATGCATATTTCTAGGAATGAAAATATTGATTTGCATGATCCTAGAAATAGTAGAGCACATGTACCAAAGACCACTAGGAAAGCTAAAATTGTTGCTAAGTGGATTAGAAAGAATGAAAATGTTTGCCATGTTGCACAAATAGCCTTGAAGGCAAATTCTTCTAATTTTTGGTACTTGGATAGTGGGTGCTCTAGGCACATGACGGGAAACAAGAGTTTCTTCGAGACTCTTGTTATGGAGGAAGGTGGAAATGTCACTTTTGGTGATGGATCCAAAAGAAATGTTAAAGGGAAAGGAACCATTTCCGTTCCCGGATTACCCTCCTTATCCAATGCTTTATTTGTTGATGGCTTGAAAGCCAATTTAATAAGCATTTCACATCTTAGTGATGAAGGATATTCCGTCTTGTTTTCTAAAGATTTTTGCTCCATCCTAAAACCCGATGGACAAACCTTGTTGAAGGGCATGAGATCTAGTGACAATTGTTATTGTCTTGAAGCTAGTATTGTATCTAATCATGTGTCCATGGATGAGCAAATTGAGTTATGGCATGAAATACTTGGCCACATGAACTTTAGGGATCTACGGACCCTTGGAAAGTTCGAGTGTGTGCATGGCCTCCCTAAGCTTGGGAAGAAAGCCAATGGTGTTTGTGGACCTTGCCAACAAGGAAAGCAAACTAAAAGCATGCACAAAAAGGGTAAGTATCTCACCACCAAGGAGCCTCTTGAGCTTCTCCACATAGACCTCATGGGTCCTATGCAAACCGAAAGTTTGGGTGGAAAGAGATACATTTTTGTTTGTGTTGATGATTTCTCTAGGTTCACATGGACATATTTTCTTAGAGAAAAATCCGAAACTTTTGATAAGTTTAAAATGCTTTGTAATAAACTTTGAAAGTTCTCATGGTGTGTTCAATATAAAGCTAGAGGGGGGGGTGAATAGATTTTATCTAATTATTACCCAATTTTCGCATGCATGTCAATTTTACGAAATTACCCCTAGCAAGTCAAAAATACATACAAGTGTAATAAGATGCGGAAATAGTAAATGACACTTGATGTTTACGTGGAAAACCCAACCACTGGGAAAAACCACGGGCTGTTAATGTTAGGATTATGCTCAATAGCAAGAGTGTAATGTTGTAATTAACAATCTTTTTCATATTAATAAAGTGATTTCTGGTTTAACAAATCGTATAGCATTTATAGTTTAATATTATAATTGTCAAAGTAAATAATCATAAGGTCTAAAGACTATGAGAAAAGAAGAATTGTTCGTACATCTGGATATGTATGTGGTAGACACAATTCTTTAGTTAGTCTTGAATAATGTTCACAACTTAAGTTAAAGGTTGGGCACCTTTATCTTGTTAAAGTTGTAGAATTCTTTTGCTAGCATTTGAGTGGGATCAAATGAGATATGATGAGTCTAAATCATCGGAGTGTCTTCGAGCAAAAGGATCTAGTGCACTGGGTGCATTGAACAGGATCACAATGAAAAGCTTTATCTAGAACCGTCAATAGATAATAGTCTTTTCATTATCAGGACAATCGGAGAGTCTATCTTAATCCTGAGATAAATGATGGACTTATGGTTGCAAGTGATATCATTTGAGTTATCAATGAGTACGATTATATCGCATAGTCTATCCTCGATAGTTTGGTGATATTCATTTGTTAATCGATAGAGGACTTTATTTATAGATATGGACATCGTGGCTCCATTTAATTAAATGAGAGTATAATATCATCATATGGATGTTTTGAGGTAATTGGATATTAAATCTCAACGTTGAGTTTTCGATAGTGTCTATTGAAAACATGGCTTCTGGACAAGTCAAAATATCCAAGTTCAAAACGTGGTCATATGAGTAAATATGGTAACTTGGAGAGTTGTAGGCGGTCTATAAACTCTTGGCAATTACTGATATTAATCACGAGGATACACTATCTCCTATATGATTGTCTAGGGTATGAATGAGGAGCATCTTCCTTTTCTATCTTTATTTAAGAGTTCAATTTTAGCTCTTTAGTGGAATGAGTTAAAATTAATGGATCGGACCTAAGTGAATCATTTGTTGATTGTGATTAGGTTATGTCTATTGAAGCTTAAATTTAGATGGCCCGCCAAGATCCCAATCCACACGGACTTGCATGGATCACTTGATATATTCTACCGGACCAATTTAAGGGTCCATCTAGAATTGCATTTAATATATTAAGAATATAATTTGCACATTATTTAAGTAATGGGCTGCTCAATTATATTTATATATTAATGAAAGACATGTGGGTTTGTTTCTTTTAGTAAGAATGGGTCTGGTTCACATGTGGGCTTTTTATTTAAAGTCCAATGGATTAAATGAAATAAGAAAATAATATTTTGGCCCATTTATTCAAGTGGGGCGGCAAGGTTAAGTTTTAACCTAATATATTATTTTGTTTCACTTGTTTTAATTAAATCAGAATTAATTAATTTATTAATTAATTGTTTAATTAAGAAACAAATCTTTTCTGATTAGGAAATATGATTCCTAGTGTTATACTATTGTTGGTAGTATACTAAAAGTAAAAGACTTATTTGGTAAGAAAATAAATAATTAATTTTATTTATTTAATCAAATAAGAAGTCTTTTATATTTAGTCAAATAAAGGAATAAAAGATTTATGAATTCAATTAGGGTTTAAAGTCTTAAACTAAATAGGAAATAGGGTGCAATACAAACTCTTTTGGGCTTGAGAATTGCGGCAACCCTAGTCCCTTTTAGGTTGTGATTTTCAGCCACCCTAAGTGAAAGAAGAGAAGAAAATTTGGCCACCTATATAAGTACTCTTATAGATTTCGGCCACCACAAGTTGTTCAAGAGACAATTTTTCTTCTTCTTCTCAATTCATAGAAAGCTTTTATTCTACTAAAACAAAAAGGAGTGTTAGATTATTCTTTGATAGTATACTATTTGCTTAATCATCAATAAGCTTGTGTATACGATATCGATCTAGGTTCACGCGAGTTTCGATCATTAGATTGAGAACTCAAAAGTGACCGGAATAATCTCAGTCATTCTTTTGATTGTTTTTATGACTAACAAAGAAAAGAAAGTTTGTTTTGTCCATTCACAGGTTTGCAATTCAAAGAAAAAGGGAGACCACGCTCCTAGGTGATCCACGTTCGTGCTAGGATTGAAGATCTTGCGGATTACCATCGACGTAAGTCAATCGGATCACGCGACAAAAGGTATTCTACTTTTTGGTTATAGTATATGCATGTTTAATTAATTAAAGGGTTTAAGGTTCATAAAGGAAAATTTTAAAAGTCACTAAATCTTATTTTTAGTCTCGCTTCCGCTGCGTGTACTACGGTATTTTTCCCTACAATTGGTATCAGAGCCTAGGTTGAACCCTTTTAATTAATTAACGTATATATACGTGGATCTATTTCTTTTTATTGTGATTATGCATGTTTAGAAAGAGATGGCACTCTAGGTATTCGAATATATAATTACATGTGGATGTATGGATTTATATATGTTTATGTGGATTGTTATTGCTCGATTTTGGTCCTAGATTTTCAATGTAATTATTGTTTCGGAGTTGTAACAAGAAGGGTGGTCTATCATCGCCATAATTCCTTCTTGGTAGTTGCTAGGTTTTCTTTTAATTTTATTTTATTTTGGTGCAGTTTTTTACTGCAGTTTTTTTTATTTAATTTTTATGTGCAGTTTTTATTTTGTAAAAGTACTGCAGTGAATAAAATAAAAAAAATAAAAAATAAAAATTAATACTGCAGTATTTTATTATTTATACTGCTGTAATGTATTCGGGTATTGAAGATTCGAAGACACGAAGAAAAACGAAGCAACCGGAACCGAGAACGAGCACCGTGCGCACCCTAGGATTGGATTGGGCTGCGCATGGCAAGCCCAAGCTTGGTGGGCTGCGCACGGCAGCCCTGGGAGTCTTCATGGGCTGCGCACAGCAGCCCCTTTGTGGGGTTGTGGGTTGTGCACGCCTATGGGGTTTGGGCCGAAGGATGAGCGTATGGTTGATGGGCCGCTTGAAGATCTTGTATTCCTAAACAATTGTAATTTACTTGTTTTTCTAGGATGGGCCAAAATTGTTGCTATTTAATTTATGCTTTAAATATTACAATATTTGTTATTGTATGATAACATGACATATAGAATAGGAGTGCCACTCATATATCTCTTTTGGTATGAACATGCATTGAATGATTTAGGTATCTAAATTGGCATCTAGATAACTTGGTAAATCATTCTATGGGATTTAATCACACGCCTTAAATAATTGAGTGGGAGAAGGTGTTTTTGTAACACCTATGGCCTCCAAGGTTGGTTGAGCTTTATTATTTATGGTAATCCCCCCAAGGGGCGTCCATGAATGGAATTTAGCAACATACTTCCTTACAAGGATAGACTAGACAATGGACTCAAACGAGATCTACTCCCCAAGGAGGGATATTCGTGAGAGAAAACTGAGGGTCGATATCTTGGTAACACACTCAATGTAATTTTATTGATATCCTCCCAAGAGTTCTTGTCAGTAAAATTGCAAGGCTAAAATTGAAAACGCTGGTTGTTATGTTAACAATTAGGTGGGACCTAGTCTAACTAGTAAATGGTGCGAACTCCCAAAGGAGGCGTAACATTTATGGGTGTTGGATCACCGTTGAATTTTATGATTGAGTTATTTATTTAATTCAAGATAAATATTTAAAAGTGCTTTATCATGATTATTTACTTATATATGTTTTGTTTTATTCAGAAATCATGACCCCATCACTTATGAACATCCTAAAAGATAACACTTTAACTGGAGATAATTATGTCATATGGAAAAGGAAAATTGGGTTGTTGCTGCAAAGTGAAAAACATAAGTTTGTTCTAACTACTCCTAAACCACCTGCTCCTAATTATGAATCTCAGATTCATATGGTTGGTAAAGTTGCTACTGTTATGGCCCGTCAAAAGGTCAAGGAACAACAAAAGAAAAAGCAACTTGGGCCTACCAAGAAGGAGATCCTGAAAGTAACCAAGATCAAAAGGAAGTGCTCCTTTTGTGGTGAAAAGGGATATTGGAAAAGAAATTGCCCAAAGTCCCAGAACAAGAAGGAACGAAGTAATATTAATTATCCTGAAACATGTTTTCTGGCAGATTCTACAGATTCTTGGATCATAGACTCTGGAGCCACAAATCATGTTTGTTATTCCTTACAGGGGTTCCAAGAAAGGAGAAAGCTGAATAAGAATGAAATCAACTTGCGTTTGGGCAACGGATCGTTAGTGTCTGCAAGTGCAGTGGGAGATATTAGAGTTAATCTAGATTCTTTCAGGCATTTAGATTTGATAGACGTTTATTATGTACCTCAATTCAAGAGAAATTTAATTTCAGTTTCTTGTTTGAATAAATTTGGATATTCGGTTACTTTTAATAAAGATTTTATTATTAGTAAGAATAACAAATTTATTTGCAAAGGTACATTGGAAAATGGCTTATTCTTTTTGCATAGAAATATCTCTCACTCGTTAGACACAGAAATAACGGAACCTAATCATAAAAGAGTAAAATTATCAACAGATGAAACCTACCTTTGGCACTTACGCTTAGGTCATATTAACCTTAATAGGATTAAAAGATTGGTATGTGACGGACCTTTGAGTGACTTAAAGGTTGATGATCTACCAACTTGTGAATCTTGTTTGGAAGGTAAAATGACCAAAAGGACGTTCTCTGCCAAAGGTGCAAGAGCCACTGAATGTTTAGGATTGATACACACTGATGTATGTGGACCTATGAGCATTCAAGCTAGAGGTGGATATGAGTACTTCATCACCTTCACAGATGATTACTCGAGATTTGGTTATGTGTATCTCATGCGACATAAGTCGGATGCTTTTGACATGTTCAAAGCATTCAAAGCTGAAGTGGAAAATCAGCTTGAGAAACACATAAAAATCTTGAGATCTGATCGTGGTGGAGAATATCTATCTGGTGAGTTTCAGCAATATCTTATTGATAATGGGATTGTTTCTCAGTTTTCTGCACCAGGTACACCTCAACAGAATGGGGTAGCAGAAAGAAGAAATAGAACTCTTTTGGATATGGTTAGGTCTATGTTGAGTTATTCAACACTTCCTATTTCTTTTTGGGGATATGCTTTACAAACTGCTATATACATTCTAAACGATGTACCATCTAGGTCTATTCCTAAAACACCGCATGAGTTGTGGACTGGGCGCAAGCCTAGTTTACAACACTTAAGGATATTTGGTTGTCCTGCGCATGTGTTAAAAGGAAAGACAGAAAAGATGGAGTCCCGTTCAGAAACATGTATATTTGTAGGGTATCCAAAAGAAACTAAAGGATATTATTTCTATAGTCCTTCAGATCTTAAAGTATTTGTTTCGACAAATGCTAAATTTCTGGAAAAGGACTATATGAATGATTTTGTGCCTAGAAGTATAATTGTCCTGAATGAGATGTCAGGAGATACAATTCCACGAGAGGTTACACAACCTAACCCAATTGTAAGTTCTGATCCAACACAAGATCAACAACCTACCATTCCTCGTCGTAGTGGGAGGGTTAGAACACAACCCGAAAGATACATCGGTCTGGGAGAATCAGTGGAGAATCTTCCGGACGACGATGATCCCTACACGTACAAGGAAGCTATGGAGGATGTTGATAGTCGCCATTGGCAAAAGGCAATGCAATCTGAGATTGAATCTATGTTCGATAACAAAGTCTGGTCCCTTGTAGACTTGCCTAAAGGGATAAAACCCATTGGGTGCAAGTGGGTATACAAGAGGAAAAGAGGTATGGATGGTAAGGTGGAAACCTTTAAAGCTAGATTGGTAGCTAAAGGGTATACACAGAAAGAAGGTATCGATTACGAGGAAACCTTCTCTCCTGTGGCCATGCTTAAATCCATTAGGATACTCTTATCCATTGCAGCATCTTTAGATCTAGAGATTTGGCAAATGGACGTCAAGACAGCTTTCCTTAATGGAAGTCTTGACGAAAGCATCTACATGATGCAACCAGAGGGATTCATTGAAAAGGGCCAAATGGAAAAGGTATGCAAGTTGCAGAAATCCATATATGGATTGAAGCAAGCATCCAGATCCTGGAACATAAGGTTTGATCAAGCTGTCAAAGGTTTTGGATTTATTCAGAATCCTAACGAACCTTGTGTATACAAAAGGATTAAGGGCGACAAGTTGGTTTTCCTGATTCTTTATGTTGATGATATACTACTCATTGGAAACGATGTAGGTGTATTGACATCAGTAAAAGAATGGTTAGCAAAACAATTTGATATGAAGGACTTAGGAGAAGCAAGTTTTATTCTAGGTATCCAAGTAATAAGGGATAGAAAGAATAGAACGATTGCATTATCCCAAGCTTCATACATAGACAAGATCTTGTCTAGGTTTTCCATGCAGGATTCCAAGAAAGGTATGTTACCTTTCAGACATGGAATCAAGCTTTCTAAGGAACAAGTTCCTAAGAATGAGCATGAAGAGCAATTCATGAGTAGAGTTCCATATGCCTCGGCAGTTGGAAGTCTCATGTATGCAATGCTCTGTACTAGACCAGATATTTGTTTTGCTGTTGGCATAGTTAGCAGGTTTCAATCGAAACCTGGTCCTGATCACTGGACGGCAGTCAAGCATATTTTCAAGTATCTTAAGAGAACGAGAGATAATATGCTTGTATACTCTGGAGGGGATTTGATTCCCGTTGGGTATACAGATTCTGATTTCCAATCAGATTCTGACTCCAGAAAATCCACATCAGGGGCTGTGTTTACTATTGGAGGAGGAGCAGTTATATAGGAGGAGTATCAAGCAATCTTGTATTGCTGATTCCACCATGGAAGCTGAGTATGTTGCTGCATGCGAGGCTGCCAAAGAGGCTGTTTGGCTCCGCCAATTCTTGATTGACTTGGAAGTGGTTCCTAGTGCGAATAAGCAGATCACTATCTACTGTGACAACAGTGGAGCAGTGGCTAATTCGAAAGAACCAAGAAGTCACAAGAGAGGTAAACACATTGAAAGAAAGTATCATCTTTTAAGGGAGATTGTTCAAAGAGGTGACGTGACGATTACCAAAATCGCGTCAGCAGAAAATCTAGCGGATCCCTTCACAAAGGCTCTACCTCAGAAGAGTTTCGATGGGCATCTAGAGAACATGGGCTTGAGAGATATGACACATTTGCTATAGTGCAAGTGGGAGATTGTTAGGATTATGCTCAATAGCAAGAGTGTAATGTTGTAATTAACAATCTTTTTCATATTAATAAAGTGATTTCTGGTTTAACAAATCGTATAGCATTTATAGTTTAATATTATAATTGTCAAAGTAAATAATCATAAGGTCTAAAGACTATGAGAAAAGAAGAATTGTTCGTACATCTGGATATGTATGTGGTAGACACAATTCTTTAGTTAGTCTTGAATAATGTTCACAACTTAAGTTAAAGGTTGGGCACCTTTATCTTGTTAAAGTTGTAGAATTCTTTTGCTAGCATTTGAGTGGGATCAAATGAGATATGATGAGTCTAAATCATCGGAGTGTCTTCGAGCAAAAGGATCTAGTGCACTGGGTGCATTGAACAGGATCACAATGAAAAGCTTTATCTAGAACCGTCAATAGATAATAGTCTTTTCATTATCAGGACAATCGGAGAGTCTATCTTAATCCTGAGATAAATGATGGACTTATGGTTGCAAGTGATATCATTTGAGTTATCAATGAGTACGATTATATCGCATAGTCTATCCTCGATAGTTTGGTGATATTCATTTGTTAATCGATAGAGGACTTCATTTATAGATATGGACATCGTGGCTCCATTTAATTAAATGAGAGTATAATATCATCATATGGATGTTTTGAGGTAATTGGATATTAAATCTCAACGTTGAGTTTTCGATAGTGTCTATTGAAAACATGGCTTCTGGACAAGTCAAAATATCCAAGTTCAAAACGTGGTCATATGAGTAAATATGGTAACTTGGAGAGTTATAGGCGGTCTATAAACTCTTGGCAATTACTGATATTAATCACGAGGATACACTATCTCCTATATGATTGTCTAGGGTATGAATGAGGAGCATCTTCCTTTTCTATCTTTATTTAAGAGTTCAATTTTAGCTCTTTAGTGGAATGAGTTAAAATTAATGGATCGGACCTAAGTGAATCATTTGTTGATTGTGATTAGGTTATGTCTATTGAAGCTTAAATTTAGATGGCCCGCCAAGATCCCAATCCACACGGACTTGCATGGATCACTTGATATATTCTACCGGACCAATTTAAGGGTCCATCTAGAATTGCATTTAATATATTAAGAATATAATTTGCACATTATTTAATTAATGGGCTGCTCAATTATATTTATATATTAATGAAAGACATGTGGGCTTGTTTCTTTTAGTAAGAATGGGTCTGGTTCACATGTGGGCTTTTTATTTAAAGTCCAATGGATTAAATGAAATAAGAAAATAATATTTTGGCCCATTTATTCAAGTGGGGCGGCAAGGTTAAGTTTTAACCTAATATATTATTTTGTTTCACTTGTTTTAATTAAATAAGAATTAATTAATTTATTAATTAATTGTTTAATTAAGAAACAAATCTTTTCTGATTAGGAAATATGATTCCTAGTGTTATACTATTGTTGGTAGTATACTAAAAGTAAAAAACTTATTTGGTAAGAAAATAAATAATTAATTTTATTTATTTAATCAAATAAGAAGTCTTTTATATTTAGTCAAATAAAGGAATAAAAGATTTATGAATTCAATTAGGGTTTAAAGTCTTAAACTAAATAGGAAATAGAGTGCAATACAAACTCTTTTGGGCTTGAGAATTGCGGCAACCCTAGTCCCTTTTAGGTTGTGATTTTCAGCCACCCTAAGTGAAAGAAGAGAAGAAAATTTGGCCACCTATATAAGTACTCTTATAGATTTCGGCCACCACAAGTTGTTCAAGAGACAATTTTTCTTCTTCTTCTCAATTCATAGAAAGCTTTTATTCTACTAAAACAAAAGGAGTGTTAGATTATTCTTTGATAGTATACTATTTGCTTAATCATCAATAAGCTTGTGTATACGATATCGATCTAGGTTCACGCGAGTTTCGATCATTAGATTGAGAACTCAAAAGTGACCGGAATAATCTCAGTCATTCTTTTGATTGTTTTTATGACTAACAAAGAAAAGAAAGTTTGTTTTGTCCATTCACAGGTTTGCAATTCAAAGAAAAAGGGAGACCACGCTCCTAGGTGATCCACGTTCGTGCTAGGATTGAAGATCTTGCGGATTACCATCGACGTAAGTCAATCGGATCACGCGACAAAAGGTATTCTACTTTTTGGTTATAGTATATGCATGTTTAATTAATTAAAGGGTTTAAGGTTCATAAAGGAAAAATTTTAAAAGTCACTAAATCTTATTTTTAGTCTCGCTTCCGCTGCGTGTACTACGGTATTTTTCCCTACAATTAAGTGCGCCACACTCGGACCTCGAAATCCACTATATGAAAAGACGGTTACACCCTCAAGTGATTCTCGGACACTCACCCTAGATAACCTCAGGCTATGGACACTACCAATCGCCACTCTTGGTTCAATCCCTAGTGATATCCCCTGATATACTACTCTTGGCGTGAGCACCCTCTAATCTACCACGCGGGCCTTTTATAGCGGCTCTAGTCCAATTTGCTTGAGGCCTAAGCACACTTAGCCCCAAGACTTCAATCTCTCAAAAGAGATGCACAACCCTATGTGAATATGTATGAATATTCAATTAATGCAATAAGAGCTAGGGTACTCTAAATGCTTACCTAGGATTATAAGATGACAATATAATCAATCCTAGATATCACATATAGCTATATGACATGGCATATAACTTTAGCTAAGTAAAAGATAACCAATCCTAGATACAAAGCTATCATATAAAACCCACAAACATTCAAAGGATTAACTAGTTGATTAAAAAACAATCTATCAACCTAGTTATCAATACATCACACAAGAATGTTCATGGCATAGCTTTTAGGCAATAATGACCTAATCAAATAAGCTATGAAAAATAATCTCAATTAACAAATGAGATCAATTAGCTAGATGGCATATGAACATTAAAGCCTAGCTAATAAATAATAACCCAATCAACACATAATCTCAATCTTATATGTAGAAATTAATCTAAACACATATAAGTAAAATATGAGATAAAATTGATAAGTAGAAACACTAATTATGTAAGATAAAAGTGTTCAACAAATCATACCATGTGTGTTGAAGAAGTCCCATGCATTAGCATATGCTAGATGATCCTAGATGATGCTTAGATGAAGATTTATGCATGTGGGAATGGGTTTAGAGAGATAAAGATATGATCTTTAAGCTTTCTCTCTCAAGTCTCTCTAAATATCTCTCTAGGGTTCTTATGATCAAAGACTTGTATTCTGAACCAGAGATAAGGATGTATTTATAGAGACCAAAAACAGGGCAGGTGAAAATACAATTTTACCCTTGAAACGCACCGATCGGCGGTTTCAATCGGCGGCCAGGCCGCCGAATTGAACCGCCGAATGGCTCCCGAGAAAAACAGGGGAACTTCGGCGACTTCGTTCGGCGGTTTGGAAACCGCCGATCCCAACCGCCGTTTTGGACCCGAGAGATATATTTCAATCAGGTCTCATTCGGCGGTTTCGAACGGCGGCCAGGCCGCCGAACGTAACCGCCGATTCACCAAAAATGGTGAAACCAAGGAGAAGCCAAAGGCATCTCCACCGGCGATCATCGCGCAAAACAAAGCACATTACCGTGCACGCGCGGACGTTTCCGAACATCCTTAGGGAAACTAATTACTCCACACTAAAAGCTAACATACATGAAGTGCAAGTGTGGGTATTGAATGCATCCTAATGCCTATCATGTCATGGCATTTCATATAAAAAGATGCAAACAATCTTATGCAAGAAGAGACATTGAATAAACAATAAAGCACAATGCACACAAAATATAAACACAACATTCAAGAATCAGAGTTATGCATGTTGTGTGTGTGTGCAACTATATCTCTTCAAGCCAAAGTAAGCACAAGATATACCTTTGGTGCTTGTCCGCTTGAGGTCTTGGAAAGGGTCTTGATCTTCAACAAATCACCTAGACTACCCTTACAACCAAACCCCAACATGTGGTTTGCCCACGAAATAAGCCAATCAACAAAAGGGAATCCTTACAAACTTCAAAATGAAATAAACTCTAATATTAAAAGCATAAAACGGATTAGAAGTGACCATGGGAGGGAATTTGAGAATGCTACCTTTGAAACCTTTTGTAATGGTTTAGGTATCTCCCATGAGTTTTCGGCTCCTAGGACACCTCAACAAAATGGAGTTGTTGAGAGGAAAAATAGGGTCCTTCAAGAGATGGCCCGTGTGATGTTGCTTAGCAACAATGTCCCTAGGAATCTATGGGCCGAAGCCGTCAATACGGCTTGCTATATAGGAAATAGAGTCTTCCTAAGGCCCGGTACTAGAAACACCTCCTATGAGTTATGGAAAGGCAAGAGGCCAAATGTTAGCTACTTCCACACTTTTGGAAGCAAATGCTACATTTTGAATGACCGTGATCAACTTGGCAAATTCGATGCTAAGAGTGATGAGGGTATCTTTATTGGCTATGCCTTGAATAGTAGAGCCTATAGAGTTTTCAATTTAAAGACTCTAAGCGTTATGGAATCATCCAATGTCGTATTTGATGATACTAGGCTCAAGTCTAATGATCATGAGGAGGAGGTTATTTTTAGTGATGGTTCTCCTTTGGAGAAGGTTGTGGTGTCTCCTAATGTTGGGACATCTAATGTCAACAATGATGACACACAACCTATTGCTAGAGTTCCTCTCTTGGACTCTAAAGAACCCGCTCCATGGGTTAGGAAACTCCATGATAAAGAAGATATCATTGGAGAGGTAAATGAGGGTGTTAGGACTAGACGTCAACTTGCTAATCTTATTAGCTATACTTGCTACACCTCTCAAATTGAACCCAAAAAGGTTGAAGAAGCCTTAAATGATGAATTTTGGGTTCTTGCCATGCAAGAAGAGCTAAACCAATTCGAAAGGAATGAGGTTTGGACTCTAGTTCCTAGGCCTAAGACCACTAATGTCATAGGCACTAAATGGATATTTAGGAACAAATCCGATAAGGATGGCAACATAGTGCGGAACAAGGCTAGACTTGTAGCACAAGGGTACTCTCAAATTGAGGGTATCGACTTTGAGGAGACTTTTGCTCCTGTTGCCCGTTTAGAGTCCATTAGGCTTCTCTTGTCCATCTCTTGTGTGCACAAGTTCAAATTGCACCAAATGGACGTCAAGAGTGCCTTCCTCAATGGCTTCTTGCAAGAGGAAGTGTTTGTTGAACAACCTAAGGGGTTTGTGGATGCACACCACCCCAATCATGTTTATCACCTCAAGAAGGCACTTTATGGGTTGAAACAAGCACCGAGGGCTTGGTATGAGCGCCTCACTCAATTTCTTGTTGACAACAACTACACAAGAGGTAGTGTTGACAAGACGCTATTCATCAAGAGAGACAATGATGAGCTTTTCATAGCTCAAATATATGTTGATGATATAGTTTTTGGCTCCACCAACAACACCAAAGTCCAACAATTTGTTGATGTCATGTCTCATGAATTTGAGATGAGTCTTGTTGGTGAGCTTAGTTACTTCCTAGGTTTGCAAATTAGGCAACTAAATGATGGGATTTTCATATCCCAAGCCAAATATGCCAAAAACCTAGTGAAGAAGTTTGGTCTTGAAAAAGCTAAACATTGTGATACTTCTATGAGCACCACTTTGAAGCTAAGCAAGGATGCTAGCGGTAAAAGTGTGGACCAAACCTTATATCGTGGCATGATAGGGAGCTTGCTCTATTTGTCCGCAAGTAGGCCCGATATATCATTTAGTGTAGGAGTTTGTGCTAGGTACCAATCCGATCCCAAGGAGTCCCATCTCTCTTCGGTTAAGAGAGTCATTCGATTTGTGAATGGGACTTCTAATTATGGGATTTGGTACTCATTTAACACTAATCCTAGTCTTGTAGGATATAGTGATGCGGATTGGGCAGGAAATTGTGATGATAGGAAGAGCACATCGGGCGGTTGCTTCTTTCTAGGCAACAACTTGGTGTCGTGGTTTTGCAAGAAGTAAAACTCGATTTCCTTGTCCACGGCGGAAGCCGAGTACATAGCCGCGGGGAGTGGATGCACTCAACTTATGTGGATGAAGCAAATGCTAGTGGACTACGGATTCAACCAAGGTACTCTCACTCTCTTTTGTGATAACATGAGTGCCATTAATATTTCCAAGAATCCGGTCCAACATTCTAGAACTAAGCATATTGACATCCGACATCACTTTATTAGAGAGCTTGTTGAAAACAAATGCATAGTACTTGAACATGTAGGTACTAATGATCAACTTGCGGACCTATTTACTAAACCATTAGATGCTACTCGATTTAAAACTCTTAGTAGATCTATTGGGATATGTCTTGTGGAGTGATGTGATTTACTTGACCCCATATGGGGAACTCAAGCAAAGAGAGCTATTTTGCATTCTTGTATCTTGCAAAAAATTTGAAATATCTTATGCCTCTTCTTTTAATTGCTTGAGTAAGCTTGGTTGTACATATGTATATATGTTTTCAAATTCTATAAGTGTGAACCTTGCTTGTCTACAATCCATGTCATATTTATGTTCAAACATGCATTTTTGGACTAGGAGATTTTCATAGGAAGTATGATGTGAATGACCTATAGTTATCTCCATGACATGATGATTCTTTTATAACATGCTTATGTCAAATGAAAAAGCATGAAATTCATACAACATGCTCTCATGAAAAGCATGAATTGATGATTGCATATTCTTAAAATGCAAAACTTGTGTGAAAGCTTATGAGACTCAAAATGAATAAAGGATCTTGTATCCATTCAAAGGAATTTACATTCCAAATGTCTCTCTTTCTTTATTAGTTGAACATGGTTACTATCATACGGATATCTTATCCGGAAAAATCAAATAGGGTGCAAAGTCGCTCATGCCATGTTTCGCTTATAAAGTTGGATATAGTTGCTCTTAAATTGAAATCAATAATCTCTATATCCTTGCTTTTCCCATGACATTGGTGAAATTGGTTTGAATTCTTATTAGAAACCTTTGTCATTTGCTTTGCCAAATACCATTGTATTTTGGACTTGAATGCTATATGTCTTGTATGCAAAGCATGTTGGATTCACACATTTTCTCAAAATAAATCTCCTTGTTTCTCTCAAATTAATTGAAGTGCATAAAGTGACTTATATGTATATGCAAATCTTGCATGCTTCTATCTCTCGTTGCTATGAGTGACCCGGTTGGGGACTACTCCTTTGCCTATATCATGACAAAAAGGGGGAGTAGGATATGGTAAGGGGAGGTGCAAAATATAGAAGCTATTGTGCACTTTGGGGAGAACATACATTGAGGGGGAGTAACCGTTGAGGGGGAGCATTGCATTTATCATACATTGCATACATTTGGTAATGTTGTGCCTAAATTCTAAAAATGCAAATGCTTGGTATTGTTCTCACATGATTAATCTCACACTTTTCTTGTATTGGAAATGTTAGAAACTCTTTTCAGGGATTGATTATTCTTCAAGAGGATTGAAGACTTCAAGTTGCATTCTCTTATCTCTTTGTAATGTAGAATATCATTATAGTCCCGTAGTTTCTATTTTTTTTGTGAGGAATCAATGTGAGTGATGGTTTTGTCACGAAATAGCCAAAGGGGGAGATTGTAAGGATTCCCGTTGTTTTTAATTGGCTTATTTCGTGATCAAACCATATGTGGGGATTCTTTGTAAGGGTAGTTTAGATGTTGTTGTTATTGCTTAGGCCCTTTGAAGACCTCTTATTGACAAGCACCAAAGGTAATACTCTAAGTGCTTACTTGTCTTGAAGAGATAGTTGCACACACTCACAACTCATGCATATGTTTAATCTTTGTATGTTGTGTTTCTTTTTGTTGTGCATCAATGCCTATTTACATCTCTTCTTGCTTGTTATTATGATTGCATCTTATGTTTATAACATCATAGCATTTAGGCTTTTAGGATGCATCTTAGTTTACCTTTGTTCCCCTTGCATGATTGCTTGTGGGGTTCAAAGTTATGGGCTGTGCGCTGGTCCACCTGCGCCTGTCGTCCAGCGCCGCTCACCGGCGCAAAACGCCCAGTGGCGTGCCGCTGGTCGTGTGCTGGTCCACACCAGCGCAGGCCACCAGCGCAGATCGTCCAGTTCTCTGTCGCCGGTCGTGCGCTGGTCTACACCAGCGCAAGGCCACCAGCGCTGATCGCCCAGTATGGCTCCGCTGGTCTGGCGCCTGTGTGAGCGCATGTCGTCCAGCGCCAAAGCAAAAATGTGCGTGTGCGCTGGTCCTGCGCGTGTCGTCCAGCGCAGGTCCACCAGCGCACAGAGCAATTTTCTGGCGCGTTTTCAAAACGACCTCACTTCACTTATGGCCTCTATATATATGCTAACTTGATTTTAGGTCATTAACAAGAGTTCTTATTCATGCTTCATACTTCATACTTAGGATATTTTTCAAGAGAAGAAAAATACACAAAGAACTCATTTTTAATCACTCAAACACTTTTTCATGATCATCAATCATCATCTAGCATCATCTTAGATCATCTAGATGTCATCTTGCATGGAATCTTCATCATACTTTGCTTGGTAAGCTTTTCACTAATATCTTACATGTTTTGTGTTTCTCTTATCTAGCAATCTCAATTAATTACTTGTTTGTTATTTTGTATGCTTTGGATACAATATTGAGATGAGTATGATGTATGTTTGAGAAGTTGTATTGTGCTAGCATATTAGGTTTTGTGCTTAATATTGATTAGCTAAACTAATTGACATGTCATTTAGTTTTGATATCTAGGATTGTTCTTAATTGCATATTAATCATCTTAGATAAGCATATAGGGTTTCCCTTGCTCTATGTTGCATTTTGGATATTCACATATATTCACTTAGGGTTGTATTCTCTTTTAGAGAAAGTAAGTCTTGTGTGTAGCAACCGGGATTAGGTTGCTTAGATCGCAAGCAAATAGGACTAGGTTCACTCATACCGGGATTA
This sequence comes from Acer yangbiense, assembly GCA_008009225.1. NCBI lineage: Eukaryota > Viridiplantae > Streptophyta > Magnoliopsida > Sapindales > Sapindaceae > Acer > Acer yangbiense. The sequence goes on along the minus strand of CM017763.1, from coordinate 32,066,583 downwards.
GGTAGGTATGTGATTACTTCCGGGATTAGGTTGTAATCGTTTGCACATTTAGTGGATTCGAGGTTCGAGTGTGGCTTACTTACATAGCCCGTGGTTTTTCCCGTGAGGGTTTCCACGTAAAAACCAAGTGTTGTTTTAATTTCCGCACCATATTACACTTGCTTGTTTATATTATCTTGAGGGCATTTTCGTAATTTTGACTAACACGAAAAATTGGGTAAAAAGCGTAAAATCTATTCACCCCCCCTCTAGATAGCTTTATACACACCGTGCTATAATTTGTTTCAAATGAAACGAATTTGGCATATTTAAAATGGGCCTTTCTAATTTTTTTTGTTTTATTATGTCCGGGCTTTTTAAAAACAAGGCCCTTTTTTCTTAAGTAAATTATTTTTATTGGGACAAATTTTTTTATTTCAGAATTAAGCCCATACATATAAAAATTCATTTCATGTTTGAAAAGGCCTTAGAAATGTTGGGCCCTAGGCGGGCGCCCATGGAGCCCCGGCCCAGGGCTGGCTCTGATCCCCATGTTGTATATAGTGATGACAAGTCACTTGCCACATCATTTTAGTTAATTATTTGAGTCGTACAACATTACTCTTTTAATTCATGAATATATTGTAAAGTGGCAATGAGTCTAAATTGCATTTGTTTAAACAACACTCATGTCAAGCAGGTCTCTTCAACTGTATAACACATAAATAATACATAATATACGATCAGCAGGCCTCTTCAGATAATATAATATACTATACAAATGCAAAATCGGTCTTAATCCGGAAACAAATGAGATTCAAATACTGGGAAGAGATGTAGGGTTTGAATGCGGCCTCTATGAAAATTAGTTATTTTATTTACATATAATAGTAATTGAAATCAAATTAAAAATACATAGGGGTGTAGCTCATATGGTAGAGCGCTCGCTTCGCATGCGAGAGGCACGGGGTTCAATTCCCCGCACCTCCGTATCATTCTTCATTTTGTTTTTGTTTATATATATATATATATATAGTAAATGGAACAATAAACACAGCGTTTTTGTGTTATTCACGGTTACGGTTCTTTTCTTAAACGTTGTCGTTAATTGTTCATGTTTATATATATATACTAGGTTTGGAAGCACATGCAAGGCATGTGTCTCCTAAATGCACGTTTTGTAACAATATGTTACATAAAGACAACTCAGAATTCACTATAAATTTCGACAACCTGAAAACACAAATCACAACAAATGAATCTCCAACCCTTGATTTACATCAAATATGGGATACTCGGCCTTGAAGCGAGTGCAAGCAAATTCCAAGATCTGTTCATTGTTTCTTGGCTCCTGAGCTCCAAACTGATTACATGGAAAAGCCTAAACCTCCAACACTTGATTTTTGTATTTTTCATTCAACTGACTCAGATCAGTGTAGTTGGAATTGGTCAAGCCACTGCATTCAGAGTCAAAGCAATAAACAACAGATATATGAATGAGACATGGTGCAAAAGGAGCAATCAGTACTTAAAAACTCAGCTTAAACCTTATTTCAGTCTCAACAAAATCCCCTTTCATACAAATATCATTTGATAATATAAGCAATGAATCCTCAAAGAATAAAAAAAAGTAGAGAGGAGCTACACCATACCATTGTGATGCAACATTAACAATCAAGATCAACATCATTTCCTCTAGCTTCCTGCAATTAACAGAATATAAATCAAAAAAGAAACACATATCAAATTCCCAATTCAGTAAAAAAAAAAAAAAAAATTGCTTCTTTTATAATAGACCCAGTATACTAAGATTCATTTTCAATAACTTGGTACTCAATTAATTTTCTAGTGTTTTGATGCTGAAAAGTGAAAACATTTTTATGGTACAGGAAAAAAAGATCATTATCCATTGTTTTCCTGCAATCTCTCTTCATCCAAAAAGAGGTTTTTTTTTTTTTTTCCTTCGAAATATCAAACCAGTATCAAGTAAAATTGTTCAGAGTTCCAATAATTTATGTGAAAAAAAAAAGACTTGATCAATTAAGTGATAGCAGTAAAAATAAAATCAAACCAAACAATTACAAAAGTTCCCAGAAAAATAACAAAAAAAGTAATGCATCCAAGCCATCGATCAAACTCAAAACAGAAAACCCACCTAGAATTTTCAGTATTCACCCAACAACAGTACAACACAAACAAGCACCTCCACCATACAAGAAAATTTCAATCTTAAGTCTAAAAAACAAATAATAAAAAAAGACACTAACCCCATATCTAGCTAAGCTTTCAATTGTATTTGGTTTTCCTCGCCTTTTAGGTGCACCGAGCGTAGTTTTAGATAATCAAATCAACAAAACATAACATTAATCAAATCAATTTTTTATGAAAAAAAAAATCAAATTATAAATCTGAAAAACAGACTGTTGTCCTTCTTGATATCTTCACACCTCCTCTTCCGGAAACAACCCCCACCATCGCTAGCAAACCAGGGTTCTAGTCTCTCTTTTTCTCTCTTATCTTCGTTCATGTTTATCTTCTATCAATCATTATCTCTACACTACTGTTACAGAAGATCATAATAAGAAGAAGCCAGCCCTCCAAAAGCAGGGTTCATAGCCACAGAAGGCATGCACCATGAAGCAGTAAAGTGCACAACAATCTACAACAACACATCCCACAAAAACAAAAACAAAAACATCATCTTTCATATTAAAACTCAAAAACAAAAAAACAAAAAAAAAAAACCCACTTGGATTCTTATAAATTCGCAAGCTTGTTACTTGATGTATCATATGACAAGTTAAAGGATTGATTTTCATCATGAAAATGGAAAACAGAGGAAGAGAGGACTTACTATAAAATCTCACAATCAGAGTTATAGTACAAATTTACTATCAATTCAGATGAACAACTCAAATGAAAAGGAAGATAAGTTCACAATGTGAGATTCAATTAAAAAGTAATAAGAAAACAATAAAAAGATTGAGAGAGAGAGAGATCTAAGCTACAAAGAGAGATAAACTCCACTGTATTTAGTTTAATCTAAACTAAACCTAGTTCAGTGTTTCAATCAAAATCATTCAAACACAATCACAATATTACAGCCGTATTATAAAACTAATAAGATTTCAGTCCTAATTTCTCATAATTAATTAATTGATAAGTTTTGAGAAATCAAAACAAATATAAAAATGAATTAAACCCTAAAATTGAAGAGAAAATAATGAAAGGAAAAAAAGAAGTAGAAAATCAGAAACGTACAATTTTTGAAGAAACTGAAGAGGAAAGAGGACCTGCGTCTCTTCTGATTCTTTAGCGTTTGATTTGTTGAATGGTGTGATCTTCTTCAGTGTTTAACAGACACCAAAACAATTAAATCTAACTGAAATTTTAGCATAATTAACAGTAAAAATAAAGAACCAATCTTTTCCTGGATGAATCATGCAGAGAAATTCATTAGGAAGAAGAGAGAATGGGGAAAAAATGTTTCAATATTTATCTCTTCTGTCTCTCTCTCCTTAAACCCAGATAAGAACGCCCCTTGCAAGTTGCACCTGTGTCTTGTTTTAACTTTTCCTCCTCTCTCTCTTAATTCTTTCCTCCACCGTCTCCTCCTCCCTTCTTATCCACTTCTCTTTTCTTTTTATTAAAAAGACACTAATCAAATATACACTTGACACCTCACACCCAAACTTGCCACTTGTCCCAATCTTGCAACCTTTCTTTATTATATTATTTTTGTTAAAGTTTTTAACAGGTAAACATAAATATATTCTTATATTTGATTGACAGGTTTTGAAAACCAATATTGTTACTAATAAAAAAAATCATATGGTAAATTACAAGTAGAATTTCAATATGGTCCCTACCATATAATGTGAAAGACCCTTCTACCCTTACTTATACTGTTTGTTATAAAAAATATTATGTCATTTTAGAATTCTCCAAGGATATAAATGTCATTTTACTGTGCTAATAATTGTAAATAAAATAAAATAATGAAATACCATATATACCCTTTATTTTCTATAGATTGTCTATATATATAAAGTATTCTATATAATTGTTGAAAAGAGTAAGGGTATATAAGTCTTTTCATATTTTAAAAAAATTACAACAAAATAAGAGGGTTAAAAATACCGCTCCCACTGACTCTTTTAGACCCTTCTACCCTTACTTATACTGTTTGTTATAAAAAATATTATGTCATTTCAGAATTCTCCAAAGATATAAATGTCATTTTACTGTGTTAATAATTGTAAATAAAATAAAATAATGAAATACCATATATACCCTTTATTTTCTATAGATTGTCTATATATATAAAGTATTCTATATAACTGTTGAAAAGAGCAAGGGTATATAAGTCTTTTCATATTTTAAAAAAATTACAACAAAATAAGAGGGTTAAAAATACCGCTCCAACCGACTCTTTTTATATAGAGATATAGAGTTAAGATATATATATATATATTACATAAATTTAGATTTTTTTTTATTTATGAAATCATATTTATATATTACAAGTTGTTACATTGATCATGTTTCTATTTACAACGTACGAAATTTGAATATAGAACAAAAGGCTAAATTTTTCACCAAAAAAAAAAAAAAAGGAACAAAAGGCCAAATGGCAACTCGCAATACTAGCTATTTACATTTTTTTTATATATTATATAATATACAATACATAATTTAGTGATTATAATAACTTCTTAAAACACTTTCAAAAAATATATAATAAATTTGATGTGATATGAACTCATTCGGTCTATCAATATTTCAAATACGAATTGCCGCACTGAATTTAGTATATCAATATATAATAGTAGTTATAATAATAATAATAATAATAATAATAATAATAATAATAATAATAGTAAGAGTGGTGCTATTGGCACCTCTCTAATAACCTATTTATACCACACACTTTTTAAAATTTTGATTTAATTATATAAAATTAAATGGTTTTATTAATTTTTTTGATTTATTTCTAAAACTACCATTTTACTTATTTTTAAAACTTAATACATCTCATCTTTGATTCTTTAAAATAAAAATAAAAATACATTTCATCTCTGATTCTTTATACATTTCTCACCTTCATTGCATGGCTTGTTTTTTCGTCTTATTTCATGGTGAAACCATTCTTCTAGATGCGATTTATTTTGTTTTGTCTCTGATTGTTGGTGGAAGATTAGGAGTGTGATATTGATCATCTTTGATGATTTTTGTTTTAGCAATTGAGTTAGGGTTTTGGTGTCGTTTTGTTTCATCAACGATTATGATTTCTTGGTTGCGATTTCGTTATTTTGGTTGTTGTTGATGTGTGTGGTGCCATTTTCGTCTGGTTGTGAATGTCAATTTGTGCTTCTTGAGGAAAGACTAGTGTTCAATTTGGGGTTTTTTTTTTTTGGATTTTTGTGCAATTGGAAGGGGATTCATAGAAAATTCTTCCAGATGCTTTATATCATTCTCAGACTCTTCTATAATGTTTTATATGTGTGTAAGAAGCAAATTTTAGGGTTTAAAAGTTAAGAAATTTTTTTTTCAAGAAAACAAATTACTGAACATTGGGTTTTATTATTATTATTATTATTACTATTATTATTATTATTATTATTATTGCATTTTAAAAAGGAAAGTGGGGTTTTTTTAGATTTGCTTTGTAGAATATTTAAAAAAAAAAAAAATTGTACATCTTTTTAAGTAATTTTGATGAAGGAAGAATATAATACTAAATAATTAAAAAAAAAAGTTGGGTATAAATAGGGGTCAATAGAGGGGTGCCAATATAACCACTCTAATAGTAATAGTAATAGTAATAGAGTGGTGCTATTGGCACCCCCACTACTGAACTATTTATGCCCTACTTCTTAAAATTTTAATTTAATTATATAAAATTAAATGGTTTTATTAATTTTTTTGATTTATTTCCAGGACTACCCTTTTACTTATTATTCAAACTTAATACACCCCATATCTTTTTTAAAAAAATAAAAATAATAATACACTATTGTATGGACAAAAATATCATTTGTTTAACATTTACATCAAACACAGAGTATATTAAAAATAAAAGTGAAGATGAAAACAAGCAAATTGGGACCGATAATATTGTGATGGCTTCATGTGCATGCTCGAGTTCTGACTATGCTGCGTGGTTTGCATCTTGCTACGGAATGCGGTGTGGTGATTGAGTGCCCGCCTGTTGTTTTGGAATCATATGTCTTGAAGGCTTGAATGTTGTTGATGTTGTAGCCCACTAGCCTCCAAGTCTCCGATGTTGGGGTAATGATCGAGGTTATTCTGCAGCTTCCATTTTGATAAAGTGCAATTTGTTCCTAGGAGGTGTAATCGAGTGGCTCATGATTTGGCCAAGTTTGCTTTGTTTCTTCAGTGTGAGAATGTTTGGATTGAAGATTGTCCACACTAGTTTTGTTTCTTGTGCTTGTGATTAACGAATTGATACAAATTATAGTATACCTGGAAGATCTGAAAGAAAAAAAATTAGCAAACATGGATCTGGAATTTGAGTAGAAAAATAAAACAAACATGTGAAACAATAAAATAAATAAATACTAAACATGGTAAACATATATAAGATCGAGATCCAAAAGAAAATATAAACAAAAATAGTAAACATTGAAATAATCTATGTCATTAAAGCTTTTGTCATTAGGGTTTTGAAATAAGGAAAGTGAGGTTTTATTAGTTTTACTTTGTACAAGATTTTTGTTTAATAAAAATTGTATGTCTCTTTAAGTAATTTGATAAAGGAAAAAAAAGAATACTAAATAATTTAAAAAGTGGGGTATAAATAGTTTAGTAGTAGGTGTGCCAATAGCACCACTCATAGTAATAATACATCACCTCTTAGCAGAAGTGCACCTCCCTTCCACGGTGGTGGTGAAGGGTTTGAGTTCCACCATACGCATTTTACAAATATGATCAGGGAGTTTTCTCCCGGTTTGTAGGAGTAGTTATCCGGGCCGTACATGTATTGTCTAATCTTGACAAGTCCCGGCAGTTCTATTATAATAGTTGTAATATTTCAAATCATATATATATATATAATAGTCTTTTTCCTATTTTCTATGTGGAAGTGACACTTAGCATCAATTTAATGTTATCAATATTTTTTTTAAATTTTTTTCACTTATTTAATATTAGTTAATTAATTTATCATATTATAATCATATAATATATATATAATAGTCTTTTTCCTACTTTTGATGTGGAAGCGATGTAAGTCGCGCAGCGGAAAAGATATAGTTTTTAAATTAATAAAAACAAATTAAGAATGATAAGTTTCAAAAAATTTCTATCGTCTTCTTGGGACCTTTGGTATATGAATATGATGAAGAGATTTGTTTTCATACATTTGAAGAACACTCATTCGTTTTCTTTTCGATCATTTTTTTCAATCCAATACCACTAAGCCTTCCTTGCTATGTCCCGCGATCTAGCAACTATGTGTGTGGGCACGTTATGGATTCCGAGAGCAATTGAATGGAGGCTTGAGAGAACCGGAAGACAACATCTTGCTTCCTCCTTGATGAATTCGGCCAACCCTTGTATGAGAGAAAAAAAAATTCATTTTTTCTTTTCCCTTTATAGTTGCCGCCCACCTTTATTCTTTGTAGGGCTCCGAATAGCTTCTTTTTCCTGACAAGTATATTTTATATACTAGGAACCTAGGGTTTAGTAATCCAAGTTAAAATAGGATTCTAAATCCTTTTTAATTATTACTTTTTACCAGGGTTTAAACCTTTGACCTATTTAGAGTAAATAAAACTAATCATTTATTATTTTATTTGCTCTTGTCAAGGTTAGAAACTAAAACCTCCATTTGACAATTTAATAATTCTTAATTATTAATATGTCAATTAAATAATCATATTATTTAATAATATTTAATTCAACAATTAAATAATATATTAATTAAATAATCACATCATTTAATTAAGGGATATTATTAATTTCCCCCCTGACGTTTGCATCAACTTCGTTTTGCCCCCTTTAGTTTCAGAATTAGCCATTTTCCCCCCTACCGTTATCCAACTGTTAAAATAGATGGTTTGGCTGCTAGGTTTAAGGGTAGATTAGTAAATTCATAAAGCAAATGAGTTATTTTGATGAAATAATATATTTTTCCATTTAAAAAATAAAAAAATTATCTCTACTTTCAATTTTCTCTCTCTCTCTCTCTCTCTCTCTCTCTCTCTCTCTCCTCTGTTCACCTCTCTCATCACTCGATCTTCATCTAGACACCATTGACAACACCAGACGCCATCTCTCTCATGTCATTTTTTTCTCTCTCTATCTCTCTCACTCGATCTACACACCAGACACCACCATCTTGGCCGCCGCAGTTCGCCGAGTGGTTCGGGGTTCCTCTCATGGAGAACCATCCAAAGATGGATCCAGTGAGATCCAAGGATCTCGACCAAATCGTTTGTTTTTTCTTTCGTGTTTCCATGAGGATGGTGATGAAGAAAAAAATTGTAATCCAATCTGGTTTTTACAGAAAACCAGATTTGAGTTTTTTTTTTTAATAAAAAAAAATGGGCGATGAATGATGGTTATTGGATGGTGTTTTTGGGATTTTTTTAATAATGGAGATTTGAGTTTTTGTTTGAGAACTTTTGAGAATTTGAGTTGTTGTTTGAAAATTTGAGTTTTTGTTTGAGAATTTCCAGAATAATGGAATTTTATTTATTTATTTAGGTTATATTTAGGCAATAAATTTTATTTATTGTTTTTATTCTTTAAATTGATGCGTTTTAAATTTGTGTTCTTTAAATTGATGATGATGATTGTGAAAGAAAAAAAAAAAGCAGGGGAAGAAAATTGAAGAAGAAGAAGATGCACAGATGACAAATTTGTAAAAAAAGGAAAAAAAAGTTTTATTTTTATTTTTTAAAATTTATATTAATGGCTAATATAAATTGGACAAGGAAAATCTTGTGTTGATTGGAGAGATGTTGTGCGAGAGAAATGGTGTCTGGTGTTGTGTGTAGGTGAAGATGATGATGAGCTTTCTATGTGCTTTCATTGTTGTTTCTGCTGATGTTGTATCAAAAAAAAAAAAAAAAAGGTGAAGATGATGATGAGTGAGAGAGGAGAGAGGTGAAAAAAGAGAGGGAGATAGGGAGAGAGAAAAATGAAAGGAGAGATAATTTTTTTTTTTTAAAGGGAAAAATATATTATTTCATCAAAATATCTCATTTGCTTTTTAAATTTACCAATCCACCTTTAAACCTAATAGCCAAACCATCTATTTTAACAGTTGGATAACGGTAGGGGGGAAAATGGCTAATTCTGAAACTAGAGGGGGCAAAACGATGTTGAAACATCAGGGGGGGAATTAATAATATCCCTTTAATTAATTCCCAAAATATATTTAAGTTACTTTCATAACACAAATAATTGGATCATCCAATTCTCCATGAGTCTTGTTACTATCAATCGTATAGGGCTAGTAAGGGGATCTAATGGACCCACAGTTTTGAGTTCCAATAATACTTTGAAAAAATTAATTAAACTCTTTAATTAATATTTCACAATTATTAACCTTGATGTTAGTCCACTAAAAACCCAAGGTTGTACTCTCGTAACTGTAGATATTTTAAACAACCAATTTATCAGTATCCATTGATATATCTATTACATATGATATGATCATCCACAAGTAGTTCATAATTAGAGCAAGGTCATAAAGTCTGTTATACCTCTCTAATTATATCTTTTCCTTTAAGTACCATTGATTCTCTTGTATGATTATATCCTCCATTCCTTTACGGAAGAAGGAGAGCGCTCTTAATCGTTCAAGCCTCGAATCAACCCTTAAGGGAACTACTTATCTATGTCTCGCAAGAAGAAGTGGATTCCACTATTGTGTGCATACCTTCCCAGCCACAAGCTAAATCGTGATTTCAAGATATGAAAATATTGACCGATAATGATATTCCGATCTCACCCATGGTAAATCAAAAACCGCGATCTAACCTGAAGGAGTCAGTAAGACACTCCGGATTTAGATCACCCATATATAGCCATCATTAGTCGATATATATTAATCATTTCAACTAACGGATCTTAGTAATATATTCATATAGATCGTGGCCCAGTCCTATATGATCACATCATATAAGGTGCCTCCATTCTCATAACACAATATGAGTAGTCTAGGACAAGACCACCGTACAATACAGAATGGACCGCAGCTGTAGATTAACTACAAATAAAGTACCCAGCTTTATTTGCTTTCTACGGACTATTTAAATTGCATGTCTTAAACTAAATTCTTCTGTATATGACATTCATATACTCAGTTTGAGATTACATCTAACAATCTTGGATGTTTGCATATATAATATAAGTGTATGAAATTAATATATTTGAATGAAATAACTACTTCTTTTATTATTGAATTTATAACATTTACATATTACAAGTTTTAGGGCATAAATCCCAACAAGCGACACTTGGCATCTATTTAATGTTATCATATTACGGTCCCGTTCTGGTCAGTGTGCACTTATGTAACTACATCAATATCAATACATTTGGACCACTGATTATGGAGAAATTTTGACAAGTGCAAACCCTTTGAGTCAAAATATATAAATCTAATGGGCCACATCCAACGCACTGTGCATACTGACCTGAACATTTCTATATCATATCAAATATCATATTATATATATATATATATATATATATATATATATATATATATATATATATATATATATTTATACACAAAAATGTTCTAGTTAGTGTGCACTGATATAAGATTTATATACTTTGACTCAAAGTGTATGCACTTATCAAAGTTTCTCCATAATCAGTGGTCCACATGTATTAGTACTGATGTAGTTACATCAATGCGCACTAATGTGAACGGGACCGTGTATATATATATATATATATAATGTTATTACTTTTTTTTTTAAAAAAAAATCATCTATTTGATATTAATTAATTTATTTATTATATTATAATCGTATAATAATAATAATAATAATAGTATTTTTTCTACTTTTGATGTGGAAGCGACACTTGACATCTATTTAATGTTATTACTATTTTTTTTTCATCTATTTGATATTAATTTATTTATTTATTATATTACAATCATATAATATAATATATATATATATATATATATATATGTCTTTCTATTATCAGTTCGAACTAACAAAAAATATATCAGTTCCTTGTATGTGGGTCATTTGATTTAAAAGATGCTTTGACAAGTGCATGTAGTCAAGTCAGAGTATTTAAATTCAATGGCACACATGTAAGGAACTGATAATAGAAAAACTGTATATATATATAGTCTTTTTCCTACTTTTGATGTGGAAGTGACACTTGGCATCTATTTAATGTTATTACTATTTTTTTTCATTTATTTGATATTTATTAATTAATTTATCATATTATAATCATATATAATAATATAAAAATAAATATCATATCATATTATATAATATAAAAATAGATACTTTTCATGTGGAAGCGACACATGGCATCTATTTAATGTTATTAATTTTTATTTTATTTTTTTCATTTATTTGGTATTAAGTAATTAATTTATCATATTATATAATATAAAAATAGCTACTTTTCATGTGGAAGCGGCACGTGATATCTATTTAATGTTATTAATTTTGTTTTTCATTTATTTGGTATTAAGTAATTAATTTATCATATTATAATCATATACTAATCATATACTATAGGCCTTGGCTATGGTACAACCAACATATATATGTTGTACCGTACAAAGCAATAAAAAGGTGTAAAAAAAATAATTAAAAAAAAGAAGTGAGTTGTCACCCACTAAAAGGCAACCGGTTGAAACCAGTTGCTGCAATATATATATATAATATAATTATATTATAACACATATTAATTAATAGAAAAATATTTAAAAATTAAAAAAAAATTCATTTAAAATACTTGAAAATCATAATTTTTTTATATGATAAAAATAAAAAATATGAATTTTAAAAACAAGTTTAACGTAGGTTGAACGAGTTTAACATTTATCCTAACGTTAAACTTGTTCGGTGAACAAGTCAACGAAAATCTACATAATTTTTTATTTTGTAAAAAATAATTAATTAAATTTAAGAAAAAATTTTATGAACAAGTTCAACGTATGTTAAACGAGTTTAACGTTCATTATAACAATAAACTTGTTCGGTAAACAAGTCATCGTAAAACTCCTTCATGAACAAGTTCAATGTAGGTTGAACGAGTTTAACGTTCATCCTAACATTAAACTTGTTCTATGAACAAGTCATCGTAAAAGCTTAATCAAAATTAATTTTTTTAAATAAATTTAATGAAATTGATGAAAATTCTTAACGAACAAGTTCAACGTACGTTGAACGAGTTTAACATTCATCCTAACATTAAACTTGTTCGGTGAACAAGTCATCGTAAACCTCCGTCACGAACAAGTTCAACGTAGGTTGAACGAATTTAACATTCATACTAACGTTAAACTTGTTCGGTGAACAAGTCATCGTAAAAGCTTAATAAAAAATAATTTTTTTAAATAAATTTAATGAAATTTATGAAAGCTCTTTATGAACAAGTTCAACGTAGGTTGAACGAGTTTAACGTTAAACTTGTTTAGTGAACAAGTCATCAAAAACCTCCATCATGAACAAGTTCAACGTAGGTTGAACGAGTTTAACGTTTATCCTACCGTTAAACTTGTTCGGTGAACAAGTCATCGTAAAAGCTTAATCAAAATTAATTTTTTAAAATAAATTTAATGACATTTATGAAAATTCTTTATGAACAAGTGCAACGTAGGTTGAACGAGTTTAACGTTCATCCTAACGTTAAACTTGATCGGTGAACAAGTCATCGTAAAAGCTTAATCAAAATTAATTTTGTAAAATAAATTTAATGAAAATTATGAAAATTCTTTATGAACAAGTTCAACGTAGGTTAAACGATTTTAACATTCATCATAATGTTAAACTTGTTCGGTGAACAAGTCATCGTAAACCTCTGTCATGAACAAGTTCAACGTAGGTTGAACGAGTTTAACGTTTGTAAGATCCTAGATTTGTGTTGGCTTGATTCTATTGCAAAACTCTCTTTATTTGTATTGCTTAGTTGTATAGGTGTTTCGTGATTAGATCAAGCTTCAAAGAAGGAAAGCAACGTCGCATGCAAGTTCATCTTCAAGAGGAAATGTGCTTATTTGGATGCTAAGGTATCGAGATACTTCTTCCTCTTGCAAGGCATAAGCGCACACACACAAAATTCATATATGTGTGTCCCTGCATCGTTGTGCAAACATTTGGTATAACACATTCACACACTTTTGAGTATGCACATGCATTGGTCTCTTATAGACAAACATTGTAGAATTGCATGTTTTATGACTATCTCTTTGATATGGTATACTTGTATGAATTTGTGTTTATTTGTTTGTGTGCCTTGTATTTTGGACTTGAATATGTTCTTATTTGATTCCTTATTGAGTTCCGGTCGTTTCGGTTACTCATTCATAAGGTTTCGAGTCCAAACGATGTAGCTACGCGACTTTGCATTCTCATTCATTGAGTTGAATTCATCGTCATTTTCCGAGATGATTTCTCAACCATTTTTCAAAGTTTTATAGTCATAGTCATGCGTGAGGGATTCATGGTTCGTAATCCGAAAACGGATTCAAAATCGGAGTTCGGATGCCGAAGATACGGCTGAAGAACGTGAGGGTGCCTGAAAGAGGCAAGCATGGCTAAAGGCCATGCATTGCCCACCATGTGTGGGAGCCGTGGGACCCACGGCCAGAACACCCCTCTGGTCCCGTGTGGCCCACGCGCCCCCCACGGGGATGGTGATGGCTCATTTTGATTGGCCACCGAATCCCTCTCTTCTTCATCTCTTCTCCCTCCATTTATATTCGAAATCCCGTGCAGAATTCTTTACAACTTTTGATTTCTTATTTTGATCATATCTCTCTCATTTCAACTCCGAATTGAGTGATTCAAAAACCAAAATTGTTGGTCTTGAAGAGAGCTACAAACCCCATGCATTTTCAGAGCCAGTTGAGTTCGTCATTTTCCCCAGTGATCTGATTTCAGTACGAGGTTCAACTTTTGTATGTGAAACTTCTTCTTCTCACTTCATCTTTTGATCATCTCTTTTAATCTTCCTAATTGATAGATGATATGTGTTTAGAATGTTGTTAGATCATATTCTAGGGGTGGTTGATCTATTGATTGTTGAGTTTTAGCCATTTGATTTCAATTGAACATATATTGCTAAACTTGACCTATCTTGAAATTGATTCTAGAAATGTTGTATATGATGTGCCTCATGTTATTTTCTAGGTTTAATTTCATCATCTAAGAACTAAGATTTTTGTGTGATATATTGAATATTCATATCTTGTTCTTATTGATTCACATGCTTTGATTTCTAGACACATTTGTGATTGTTTGTTGAAAGCATATTCTAGATTATCATTGAACATGTTCATAGAGCTTGATTGATCATCTTGCTTTATTTGATTGTGTTTGCATCATTTGCATCACTTAGATCATTGCCTTATGAAAGGTTGAAGTCTCTTGCAAAGTGAGTGAAGCTTTGTCTTGAGCAAGAAGTCTTGGCTAGGAAAGTGTTCTGGATAGCCAAGCAAGAATTCTTGATTAGAGTCGGGAGGACTCGGATAGTCAAGCAAGAAATCTTCCTAGAGATGTGAGCGTCTTGGATAGGAAGTTGCTTCCTAGAGGTGTAGGACACATCTTGGATAGGAAGTAGGCTTGGTAGTTCACTAGGCCCGAGGGTAGATTAGGAGGTGATAGCTTGAGCGGATATCATGTGTTGATAGCTTGAGTGTGTAAGTCATTTTCATATAGTGGATTGCTTTGCCGGTGGTTGTGGTATCAACCCGTGGATGTTTCCTCTTTGAGGTTTTACCACGTAAAAATACTTGTGTCTATTTTTGCTTTACTTTTCATTATCTTCCATATCATGTATTGATTGTATCTCTTGTATATTGATTTTCACATGTATTGAATCATACTATACCATTGATTAAATCATATCAAGTGTACATTTCATTCTTGTAATCCGTATATTTTGAATTTGGAAGAATTTGGGCCTATACCTATTCACCCCCCCCCCCCCCCCCCTAGGTATATATTACACTATATTACTTAAGGGAATTTCAATGTTCATACTAACATTAAACTTGTTCGGTGAACAAGTCATCGTAAAAGCTTAATAAAAAATATTTTTTTAAAACAAATTGAATGAAAATTATGAAAATTCTTTATGAACAAGTTCAACGTAGGTTGAATGAGTTTAACGTTAATCATAACGTTAAACTTGTTCGGTGAACAAGTCATCAAAAACCTCCATCATGAACAAGTTCAATGTAGGTTGAACGGGTTGAACGAGTTTAACGTTTATCCTAACGTTAAACTTGTTTGGTAAACAAGTCATCGTAAAAGCTTAATCAAAATTAATTTTTTTTAAATAAATTTAATGAAATTTATGAAAATTCTTTATGAACAAGTGCAATGTAGGTTAAACGAGTTTAACGTTCATCCTAACGTTAAACTTGATCGGTGAACAAGTCATCGTAAAAGCTTAATCAAAATTAATTTTGTAAAATAAATTTAATGAAATTTATGAAAATTCTTTATGAACAAGTTCAACGTAGGTTGAATGATTTTAACGTTGATCATAACATTAAACTTGTTCGGTGAACAAGTCATCGTAAACCTCAGTCATGAACAAGTTCAACGTAGTTTGAACGAGTTTAACGTTCATCCTAACGTTAAACTTGTTTGGTGAACAAGTCATCGTAAAAGCTTAATAAAAATTAATTTTTTAAAAATAAATTTAATGAAATTTATGAAAATTCTTCATGAACAAGTTCAACGTACGTTGAACGAGTTTGACATTCATTGTAACGTTAAAGTTGTTTGGTGAACAAGTCATCGTAAACCTCTGTCATAAACAAGTTCAACATTAGGTTGAACAAGTTTAACGTTTATCCTAACGTTAAACTTGTTCGGTGAACAAGTCATCGTAAAAGATTAATAAAAATTAATTTTTTTGAAATAAATTTAATGAAATTTATGAAAATTCTTCATGAACAAGTTCAACGTATGTTGAACGAGTTTGACGTTCATTGTAACGTTAAACTTGTTTGGTGAACAAGTCAACGTCGTTAAGCTTCAAAAAAAAAATATATTTTTTAAAAAGTAATGAAATTTATGAAAATTTTAAATTTAAATTTGAATTTGAAGAACGAGTTGAAGGTAGGTTGAAAAAGTTTAACATTCCTCTCAACGTTAAACTTGTTCGTAACGTTAAACTTGTTCGAATGAAACATTGTCCCTAATGTTTTCACAAAAGCGGATTATACAAAATTTAGCTTAGAAGCTGGAGGGAGGCCAAACGCATATTCACAAAGATCATCCACACTCTTAAACTATACAGGAATGAAAGGTAGAGAAAAATATAAAGAAATAAAACTTATATCAAAATAGTCAATCGAAGATACATAAATATGTCCAGAAAGAAATAAAATGAAACAAATGTAGCAACATTAATAAAAACAAAGGCAATTGAGAGATATAAGCTAAACAAAAGCAAATAAATGGAAATTAAACTGGTGCGGGTGACACGATAACTACGGGCCCTGATATGGCAAATTGGGGTCCTGTGGTGGTATGTTTGGGTCAACCGGTGCGTGATGGGAACCGGTCTCTGGCCATTGTGGTTGATGGGAGCTGTTTCCTGACCCTCTAGAAGGACGCCTAGCTTCCCTTCGGTACATGAATGGAATGTCGACGCCATGGTTGAGCAAACCCCGTTGGAAACCATCCAACCTGTCATTTATGTTTCTGAACTCTCCCATGTAGGCTTGATGGTTGGAGTTCATCTGCTGGTTCATATCTTAAAGGTACTTCGTGTTTGCCTCCAGCTATAAAGTCATCCTCTCCATCATCTCATGCATGGTGGGGTTTTGATTACCAGCACCCGCATTAGGATCACCCCCCAGGTTATGCTCATTGTAATCTATGTCATCCGGATCTTCCTCGAAGAGGTCTTCTTCATGCAAGCCCATATCATCATCATCATCGAGCACATTAGCCCAAATTGGCCTTTCCCTCATACGTCTTGCAAGTTCATTGTATGTTTTCTTCCCTATGTCAGATGTAGGAGTAATCAAGTTGCCTCCTTCCTTATTCCATTCAATGCCGGCCTCTTCACAAAAATGAGTGATAAGGTAAGGGCCCTTTTGTCTTAGCACCTTTATGTATGCTTTGCATAATGATTTGACCAATGTCCATTTGAAGTGTATTCCTTGCACAAAATAAATGGTGTGCGGTGTCAAAACTTAGTTCGGAGCAGTGGGTCTTTGGCGTCAATGAGTAGTCAAAGAACATCATCCAGAAAGCCACATCTAGCTTAAGTTCACTAAGCAACAAAGGACTGTGATACTCGTTCCACATTGGGTTTTCATCCATCCTTATGTCAGTGGCCAAATATCTGTTGTACGGCTCAAAGAACTCATGGTTGGGAATGCCGTCAACATAGTCGCTTAGGTCCTGAGAAGTCCCAAACTAATCATTGATCATGTTGGCTGTAATGAGGACCTCCCTTCCCCGAACTATCACGGGAATCCCTTGAGTAAAATGGTGAGGGACCATGGCGTAGTAAAATTCTCTAACCAAATCTAGTGCCGCCACGTTAGGGGTCCTAACAAAACCACCCCATCCCACTGCTTCAACTGCAGGTGGAATGAAAGTGGAGCCGAAAACCCTCAAATTGATGCCCCTTTCCAGCCAAACCTTCATATTACCAAACAATGCCCATCTTTTCGGGTTATCCGGGTCTGGGGGCGGTGAGACTATTTCACCCTTTCCTTTCCCTGAGGGCAGACGCAACGCGACAGGATCCGAAGCTCTCGTGGATTCCCCTTTACTGAGTTTTCGCTTCGTTTTGTTACCACCTGCCATTATGTTACTCAAACTGCACACCAAATATCACACCACAGTTAACTCTAAGCACAATATCGCACCACAATTATATTGTAAGCACAAATGCCACACCACACTTATTCTCTAACCACAATTACCACACCACACTTATTCTCTAAGCACAAATGCCACACTACACTTAATCTACCATAAAATCTTCTAAACAACAAAAATCAATCTTCCATTGATCCGGTAATCAAAACCCACTCAACAATTTATCTCAAAAAACACTTGAAACTCATAATAATGCTCAATATCCTTTATAATTCTTCTCAATTGAAGCAAAACTACAATGTAGATAGATTTTCAAACTAGATGCTTCTTTTGAACATAAATGGAGAAGATTAGGGGTAGGATTACCTTGGAAAGAGACCCAAAATTACTGCAGCTGTGGAGAGAGCTTTTGTGGAAAGGAAATTATGTTTTGGTTGGTCTTCCACGGCCTAGCCCTTTTTAGCCAGAAATCGCGTTAAGGCGATCTTGGGGTGACCTTACTTAGATCGCCTTAAGGTCGCCTTTCCTTATATACGACGTCGTTCTACTTGGATCAATGGATGGGTTTTTTTGTGATAGGGCGACCTTGGGGAGAGCTGAGTGAACTCACCCTAAGGTCGCTAACCTCTCAGTTTCATATAGGAATTTTGACTGGTTGGGCGATCTTGTGGTGACCCTGCTGAGATCGCCTTAAGGTCACCTGTTGACATAAATGACGCCGTTCTACTTGGATGGATGGATGGGTTTTTTAGTAATAGGACGACCTTGGGGAGAGCTGAGTGAGCTCGCCCCAAGATCACTAACCACTCGGTTTCATATAGTTTTTTGACTGGTAGGGCGACCTTAGGGCGAGTTCATTGAGATCGCTCTAGGCTCGCTTTCAGTCACACACGTCAAACATCCAGAACATTTATTTCACCTTATTTATGTGGTCCACCAACCTTCCACCGACCAAAATATTTTCAACCCAGCACTTTCATCTGAACCCAGCATAAACACCTTCACAAACCAATCATTGCATTCACTCTCATTTTTCTCCAACTTAAAGTACACACTCAGAGTAAGGATTTTCCCACCAGATTTCTATGGACCTAAATGCCATTCTTCTGAACATGAAATCTCTTGTAGATGATTCCCATGCAGCTAACTTTTGAGTTGGCTCTGAACCCTCTCCAAGTAAGTGACTTTGATAAGAAATTGTTGAGTATTTCATAACTCTATCCTTACATTATCTTCATGACTTTGTATATAGGACTGCATTGATGTTTATCTGAATATATTTCCACTGAAAATATTAAATGTTAATGGCTTGTAGGTAGTAATATGGATATGAGTCATGGAATGTATAGCAATAGAACTGGACATATGGATTTGAACAATGAAGGACACTCAAGGTGGCATGAGGTAGACACAACACATACAGACAATGAGGAGTATAATCCAAATGACATGTGCAACAACAACGAATGGCCATTTCATGTCCCGTTTGCACACGGTAATGTTTTCACAGACCCAAATTTATCTGATGATAATTTGGTGCAACCGGCCGATGATCTCTTACACAGTGAACTTATAACAACTTTACAAGTCAGAGATATGATGGGGAAAGAATTCATATCTGTTACTGATACTGAGGAGTTTTACAAGAAATATTCATATGGTATGGGGTTCAGCATGCGTAAGGATAAGTTGTGTCGGGACACACATGGATTAATTACAATTCGTAGGTGGGTTTGTTCAAAAGAAGGGTATAGATCAAAAAAACATGTAGACAGAACCGATAGGGTTCGTGAACCTAGAGAGCAGACTCGGGAAGGTTGTCGGGCATTATTTAAAATTAATTTCGACAGGGAGAAAATGGTATGGGTTGTTACGAAGTTTGTCACTGAGCATAGTCATAAGTTGTCACCTGGCAATCACAGCCAATTCCTTCGTTCGCATAGAAATGTTAAAGATAATCATATAGTATAAGTGCAATCACTCAGATCAGTTGGAATGAAAACTTCCCAAGTGATGGACCAACTTTTGGATCAGTCTGGTAGTTATGCGGCTGTTGGACACACCAGGAAAGACTTACAGAACCGAGTCGACACCATACGCATGTCTACTTCTCATAATTCTAATGCTGATTCAATTATCTCTTACATGACTGCGAAGTCGGAAATGGATCAAGGATTCTTCTTTCGGTACACAATTCTTGAAGATGGTAGCATGGGTAACTTATTTTGGTCCGACGCAACATCACAATGCGACTACAGATACTTTGGTGATGTAATTTCATTCGACTCAACGTACCGAACTAATTCTTATAATCGGCCCCTAGTGATTTTTGTTGGTGTCAACAATCATACGAAAACGATAATTTTTGGGTTCGGGTTGTTAGTGGATAAGACGGTCGATACTTACACTTGGATATTGCAGACATTCTTAGAAGCTATGCATGTTAAATGTCTAATTTCGGTAGTTACTGACGGTGATAAAGCTATGAGTAAGGCCTTAAGTTCGGTAATGCCTTCCGCCGTACGCCGCCTTTGTTCTTGGCACCTTGAACGGAATGTGCAGACAAACGTAGGTGATAGCAGGTTTACTCAAGCATTTACTACTCAAGCATTTACTCATTGCATGTTGACCTATATGACGGAGTTAGAGTTCGAGACTCAGTGGTTAAAGGCCATTGAGACGTTTGGTTTGCAACATAATGAATGGGTGAAAATGATGTATTGCAAGCGGAAGGTATGGGCAGAAACCTTCTTACGAGGTACTTTCTTTGGTGGATTGCGGAGCACACAACGGTCGGAGAGTATTAACTCTTTCCTTAATCGCTTTTTGCATAGAAGGCTGAAAATGTATGACTTCATGAGCCATATCGATAGTGCAATGTCTCGCCTACGAAACAACGAGATGAAGGATGATTTTGACACCATCAATGAGCATCCGGTCCTAGTAACCCATTTGTTACAACTGGAAAAACATGCTGCCGAAGTTTACACTCGAAACACCTTTGATTGGGTGAGAGATGAAATCAAATCAGAGGCAAAACATAGCATAGTGAATTGCATTGATGATATGGATAATGTGATGTATACATTCAAGAAGTTTGCTGGTGGTGATAAAACCTAGAATGTCATGTACACACCATCTACAAACATCTTCAAATGCTCGTGCAAAATGTTTAAGACAATAGGTATTTCGTGTTATCGTACATTTAGTGTCATGAAAGCTATGAACCAGCACCACATACCTCATACACTCATAATGCAGCGTTGGACAATGAACGCGAAGGATGACTCAGAAGTCGAATCGTCTTCTACTGTGACTACTCCAAACATAACGCAAATTGCCAGGTCTACATCTTCTCATTGTTATTATAGCATACAAAGAACATATTTTAGTTATCTGATGCTCCGTTACAAATGATTTTTCAGTTCATTATAACTAGGACTATGATTGTGATTGAAATGTCGACTTTTTTTTCCAAATTTATGTTGATGTAGATATGGGGCCTTGAGTTCAAAGTGCAACAAAATGAGCTATTATGCATCAATGTCAACTGAAGGTTACAACGAAGCAAACGTGGCGATTGAGAAGTTAACAATTCAAATGAAGGGATTATTGCCATCGTCAAGTACAACAATGGAAGAAAATGTACATCGTAGAAGAACACAATCGAGTGTTCAAGTTCAGGATCTAGTCATAGCATCAACAAAGGGGTCGATGAGACAGAACAAAAAATCTAGTGGGAAGGCGCGTAAATGTGAGAACTATGGACAGCCTGGGCACACAAAAAAGACATGTCATGCCCATGTTAAAAATAACATTAGTGCAATGGAAAGCAATGGAGCTGCGACAACTTCTTCCACATTACAACCAACCGCGTATGCAGACTTAGTGCAGTCTTGCGACTCTGATTATATTGTGGATAGTGACGGTCGTTGTCAACCGTTTGCTTTTCAAAAAACTGAAGGTCCAATGGGTAAGTTTAGCAGCAAGTTGGATGATGTTATAGGTAAAAATTGTCATAAAGGACACGTCATCCCTATGAAGAAGCTACGAAAGCAGGAGTCAGGAAAAGTCAACTTGAAAGGGGGAAATCCCCCAAGTGACCCACTCGGCTGAAACCAAAGCATCCCGATCATGAACAAAGAGAGCCTACTCGGGCAACATCACCTACTCCGGCATACTCGGGCATACTCGGGCGTACCTGAACATACTCGGGGATCAACAAGAAAAGATGGTTGCGGAAACTCACTTCCCAAATACATGGAAAGAATCGGCAGTGAGCACCTCCATGATACGTAGCAGTGCGACCTTTCAGAGTTTGACAAGGAAACAAACAGGTCTCCTGCGAATAAAAGGAGAAAGAGTCCAGACCAAACCCGGACTCAGCCAAAACAGGAAACATATCATGCCAAAGAAGGAAACAGAATTTGGCTAGGACTCGGAAACCGCTCAAGACTTGGGCGCCACGACACCAAACCCTAGCGGCATCCCCAAACCCTAGAAACAACATGTATAAATACCCCTTTTACCGCATAAGAGAGGGTGTTCTTTTCTTTGAGCAAAAAAGAGACCAAAGCGTATTTTTTGTAATCAATTTCATACATAGTGGACTTTGGCTTCGTTGCTTAGGCAACATCCCATGGACGTTTCTCCGGTCATCGGAGTTTTACCATGTATTTCTTATTCATTATTTTTACAACATCAAGATTCAAACCAATTATCACTCATAAACGTGATTTCTAATCATCGATCGAGTGTTGACGAAAAATCACCGTCAATAGATGACAATGTGTTTTCCATAACAAGCTCAACACTTGCTATGTACATGCAACAAAACGAATGATGGAGGCCGCATAACTTCATGTTATATATTCGTGTGACAATATGTATTTTGTATTCAAGGTGTCATGAGCTCCGTTTTGTGGCTCGTATCAATAAGGTAATTTGTGCTTCCAGAAACAGCTGATTTTGTAATGTGGTAGGAGGCATAAATGTAGTTTATAAAAGCTTTATAGCCACTTGTAATTTGGGTACTAAACTTGAACACTGTAATGACTTCTTGGACTGTAATGTACGGTTAAAGAAATTTAGTACGTGATTTTCCTACATGACCAACCAAAATCCTTAACCTTAAACTTAAACCTAAATATTAATTCTAGAGGGCTTGAATCCATCCTTATGTCGGCGGCTTGGGGCGAGCTGGACTTGAGGTTGAGCTGAGGTCAGCCTGGGGTCGGTTTTGTTTCTGCGGTTTGGATTGGTTTTTGCCAGACATAGGCGAGCACGAGGCGAACTTGGTGAGGTCGCCCTGGGATCGCTAACATCTCGGATTGAGATGGACTTTGGCTTGATATGGGTGAGCTCAGGGTGATCTTGGTGAGGTCTCTCTGGGCTCGCTAACCTCTCTGTTTGAGGAAGGATTTTGACCTATATAGGGCGAGCTTGGGGAGATCTAGGTGAGATCGCCTTGGGCTCGTTATCGTCTCTGTTTGAGGAAGATTTTGGCCTATATAGGGCGAGCTCGTGGCGATCTGCGTAAGCTCGCTATCGTCTCGGTTTGTGCTTGTTAAGGTTGTCTTCGATGACTCTAGAGTTATCCAGACCATCACATTATCCATTGTAAAATTTGGAAAATTCAATTGGGATATATTACTATTATATCAGGAGTAACTTATGTTCAATTGGGTTGTATTGCTATTACATCAACAATTACTTCAGTTAAATTGGGTTAAATTTATATTTTTTCAAGACTGACTTCAATTACAACTTTGAGACACAGTGTAACCATAAAAACTAAGCATAAAAACTAAGCATGAAAGGATGTTGGAAAATGAGAACACCTGTTAGCTTGCATTTATACCGAACTACCGCCGTATACACATAAGTTTATGCTTATATTACACTTCAACTAAAAAAGGGCAGACTTAGCCCACCCTTTTGCAGGGTCTCCTACCGAGTGGCACATTTACAAATAGAACAAAATTTGTTTTACAAGAATAATACAAATATCATCGCTTGCAACTTCAGGTAGAACATTCAATCCATGAGAGCCGCCACTTTACCTCTCAACTTCTTCATGGGTGCCGGTCTCGTCTTTACAGTGGGCACAACTTCCCCAGTGGACAGTAATTTGTTATAGTGCTCTTGGGCATTTTTCTTCAGGCTCAAAAGGTTGCTGTTACCAGGGAAGAGTGCAAGGAAACGAGCCCAAAACAAACGTTGACACTCATACTGGAACTGTAAAAAAAAGTGAGAAATGTCATCGATGTGTAAACCCAAATAGAGGGAAGTCGTAAAAACAACTATTTGATAATTTTGGTTAACATACCAATTTCATCTGAAGCGGTGTAGGGCAGTTGTCATCCATGAACATGCAAAGGAAAAGGCCACAATCATAGCCATTGGGTTGAGTGGGTGCTTTCGCATATGAGATACTAAATGCTGTGAATGAGAAGGTTGTTGGGAAGGCAACAACAATGTCATCCGATAGGACAATGTCAAGCGACTGCATCTAAATGAAATTGGAAATGTACATTAATGCTTATCGTGATGAGAGTGGAAAAAAAAGGGATCACTAAGGGGGTAACACAACATATGTTAGGGACATACCAATTTTCGAACTTGGTTCAATCGTGTCAGATCATCCTTCCTACGGGGTGGATTGGAGTCCAAAATTTGGTAGTCTCGTTTGTTAAGGTCAAATACCGCCAGATACCAATGGTTGCGTAAATCATTGATAGGAATGTAAATCTAATATGTGCACGAAAATGTCATTATAAGTATACATATTAGACAGTATTAACATGAAATAATAAAGGTGTACGAAAAAATAAACAATAACGGTAATCATGTGTCACCTGTTGACATCTACGAAGAT
This sequence comes from Acer yangbiense, assembly GCA_008009225.1. Lineage (NCBI taxonomy): Eukaryota > Viridiplantae > Streptophyta > Magnoliopsida > Sapindales > Sapindaceae > Acer > Acer yangbiense. The sequence continues at coordinate 32,041,695 of CM017763.1, read as the reverse complement.
TGGACATGTAAGACTCCCGCAATTTTGAAAGAGATTTCTTCAAAGAATATTGTTCCCCATCTGCACAAGTGAAAACAATGTACTGCATATGCAAAACGTGAGAAGTATATCGGTTACATGTTCCATAACATAAAAAATGGGAAACTATAAACATTTAAGCAAAGATATGAACAGAAGTATACCGCATAGTTCGCAGGCAAGACCCAGCTAAGTTGTGACCTTTTTTACTTCAAAACCATTGTTTTGTACTCAGGAATAAGATTAATAATCTGAAAAAGAAAATTGTGCATGAGTAATGGTAACTTACCAATAATAAAACACAGTGACATTTATACAATGTATACATTGCATAGCCTATAAGTTGCGAAGGTCATTAGCAATCAATCTCACTATCAACAAACTTGGTAGGTTCTAATGTTCTAAAACTTTTCCGGGTTACACGTAAATGCCCAAGATCAACAATAACCTCACTGCAATTTTGAGAACAACAAAATTACGAAACTGGTAAACATCCAATAGTGGATATAACAACTCAAAATAATTGCATAGTATAGTGTAAATTCAGGATTAAACTAAACGGAATGCATGCTTACGATGATGGTAGGTTTTTGTAAAAAATGTAGGTTATCAATTGCTTATCATATTTATTCAGTTGAATGCCTATTCAGAAAGGGCCATATCGGTACTTTGTCGATGCGTTTACAGGCCCGGTAATGTACGGTGAAATTTGATAGCAGCTCGGCTTTCGTTTAGAGGTTGATGAAACAAATTATAGCACGGTGTGTATAAAACTATCTAGAGGGGGGTGAATAGATTTTAAGCTTTTTACCCAATTTGTCGTGTTAGTCCAAATTACGAAATTACCCCTAAATAGATAAAACAATAAATCAAGTATAAAATGCGGAAATTAAATAACACTTGATTTTTACATGGAAACCCTCACGGGAAAAACCACGGGCTAGTAAGTAAGCCACACTCGAACCTCGAATCCACTAAATGTGTAAAAGATTACAACCTAATCCCGGAAGTAATCACACACCTACCTAATCCCAGTATGAGTGAACCTAGTCCGATTGCTTGCGAATTAAGCAACCTAATCTCGGTCACAACACAAGACTTAATTCTCTAAAAAGAGATTAACACCCTAAGTGAATATATGAATATTCAAATGCAACATAGAGCAAGGGAAACCCTATATGCTTATCTAAGATGATGAATATGCAATTAAAAACAATCCTAGATATTAAAGCTAAATGACATGTCAATTAGCATAGATAATCATAGATTAGAGAAACCTAGATATCTATCATAAAAACAACACTCAATCAAATCAACACAACAATCTCTATCTTGAATATTAGATTATAATCTAAGAATAATCAAGTAATAAAAGAGATGCCAAAATAAATTAAACACTAATTATGTATGATAATAGTGAAAAACTTACCAAAGCAAGTGTGATGATGAAAGACCCATGCAAGCAAGCATCCTAGATATGCTAGAGAATGCTAGATGAACTTTGATGCAAATGGATTTTGGTTTGAGTGTTTAATGAGCAAACTTGATTGCTTTCTCTCTTAAAAATCTCTCTTTTGAAAGTAGGGTTCTTGATGATCAAAGAGTCACCTTCAGAACAAGAGAAAGTGATGTATTTATAGGCATGAAAAACAGAGCATGTGAAAAGATAAGTTTGCCCCTGAAACGCACCGATCGGCGGTTTCAATCGGCGGCCAGGCCGCCGATCATAACCGCCGATCACCAATAAAGGTGAAAACCAAGGAGAAGCCAAGGGCATTCTCCGTAGGCGGTCTTCGCGCTAAACCAAGCACATTCTAGTGCATGCGCGGACGTTTCCGAAAATTATCGGGAAACGAATTACAAGACAACAAGACACAATTACACACAACAAAGTATAACAAATAAGTGCAAGTGTGAAATGTGACAAGTGAAGAGAATGCACACATATGCAATGTATGTTAAGTGTGTGTGTGCAACTAATCTCTTTAAAGAAAAGTAAGCACAAAGAAATTTACCTTCGGTGCTTATCAAGACGAGGTCTTCAAAGGGCTTAAGCAATAACACGATACCTAGGCTACCCTTACAAAGAACCCCCAACATGTGGTTTGTCCACGAAATGAGCCAATCAACACATGGGAACCTTACAGTTGATCTTGTTTGGATTAATCTTCGCTTGTTTGAAGATTGTGACTCATGTTTCAAAATATCATCATTCAAGATATCCTACAAAACAGTTGATAGTCAAATGAAATTGTGGTTTAAGTGTTAAAAAAAATTTATTCATATATAGCAAATATTTAAAACAAACGGGATCAAACCTCATCTACTAACGAAGGAACGGTAAGGACCGCAGGTACATTATAGAGATCGTCAATCAGCTGATCTTGCATGGGTAAATCATGTGCGTTCCTATCTTCTAAGGTTGCCTTATTAGGTGAATTCATCCAACTCGGGGTGGATTTGGAAATGTTCTTTTCATGTTGGGGTGCGGTTTGGGTGTTATTTGATGATAGCCCAATAATTGGATGTTGTATTGTAGGAATAGAAAGATGTTGTGATGGTGGTGGTAGTGGTGGTGATGGTGGTGGTGGTGGTGGGGGTGGAGAATTTGGACTAGGATTTGGAGGAGTGTAATTCTTGGATTTCTGATGGCTGTTTGTATTATGTAAGTGGTCATCAAAGTTCTTGTCCTCCATCGAACTGAATTTCGCATATAGGAAATTGACCTTTGTTCGGATATCATAAAGTTCACTCTTCAATGTATCCTGAATTTCTTTAACCACCTGTAGGACATCATGAACACCTTTCATGTGCATATTATTGCCTGTACCAGGTTCTTGATTGGCATGACTGGTTTCTCCATGTGTAGCAGCATCATATTGACCTTCTGATGGTGCTGGTTGTTTGAAAAAATCCTCAGCCAAAATCTCCATCATTTTATAAAAATATATATGTCATCATGCATGAACTTAAAGTTAATTAATCTACATATAAAAGATAAATTACAGAATGTAAACCTGGTTACTTCCTAGACCTCCTTCGGTGTGTAGCCTTTTATCTTCACGTTTGTCCAACAACCGACAGGTGTTACTGCTTTATCAACAATCGGAGAGTCCCATTGAAGTGAGTGCAAGTAAAACAACTATAGCAAAGAAACAAGGGTAAGAATCAGTTCAATATGACATGATACAGTGATATTTCGTAATAATATATATAAAAAAGAATCAAAATTTTGTACCTGAAGAAACAACACACACCCGGAAATGCAACATGTTTTAAACTGTTGCCGGTTCTTTTGAAATTTCTCAATCCCTTCATAAAGTGTAGAGAAGCACCAACTGTACTAGTTTTTCGTACCAATACTTCCAACATCCCCTAAAGGAATCAAGTATCCCGTCTGAACATAATCGATAGCTGAAGGAGAGAGGATGGTGCCCAACAAATATAAGCACAACGTCACCTTGAATTCATAATCAGCCGTGGTCATCTCCTCCAGGCTATGTTCTATGTCTTTCAAGAAGATGCCACGAGATGTGATGGAAAACTTTGATTTCCAATAATCAAAGTTAGGGACATCTCCATATATAGAAATCTGATCTCCTTTGTCAGAAATCCCCAAAACTCGAGCAAATACAGAAGAGTTGATGACAAACCTCCGGCCATGTATATCAATTGCACAAGCTTTTGTGTCAAAGTTATCAACGAGCCATCGACAGATCTTCAGCCGTAGACGTCTACAATTGACGGCGAGTAAGTTTCCAAACCCCAAGCCACGAACAACCTCTTTCTGCTCTTCCAAAAGTTTATTCACAATCCGACACCACCGAGAGGGCGTACACCTTGTGTTGATGGTTTGATCTTCATGCCCCAGATGATTTGCTGTGGCTGGGATTTCTTCATCCGTTGGAGGCAAGTCTGAGTTGTTGGGGATGTCATTATCACGAAGGTGAGGTTGCTCACCTGTCAGAATTCTGGCTGCAACTTCAACCACATCAGGTTGTCGGAATTTGGCCTTCTCTTCTATTGGTAACAAATTCCATGTTTTTCCAATTTCACTTCGTGACTAAAAAAAGAGATCGTGACAGAATATTATATTGATGGTCACAATATCAACAAACAAAATGAAAAGTAATACTTGATTTAAATGTATATAACCTTTGAGTTCCCATTAGCATCTTTCTTTTTGCATTCCGATGCGCTGGATACATAATAGGCAGCTGTTTAGTTTACATAGACAAGATAGCAAATTAACAAACTAAAGTAAAGCATATGATAAGGTTTACATACAAATAATTAATCCATGCCATCCTTCCAATCTTCGGTTTTGACAAGTTATTCATGGATGTTGTTTTATCGGAACCACCATTCTTCTTCCCACGAATAACGTTTTTCACCATTTTCAGTCTGTACATCAATGGTAATAAATGTCCACTCAATAACATGGATAAGGAAATGAATTGATATATACATTGATTACAAAATCCAGTTCGTTATCTTAATATATTATGCATTTTTTCAACGAGATTACGAAGTAAACATCTTCAAACGAAAAAACCTTTTCTTTGACTGACGACTTTAACGTTATGTTTGTTTTTAAAGCAAAAGAATAGGACTCAAACTTTAACTCTTATGTCATGTATGATGTAATGTAAAGTACCTTGGATCCAAGGTTCCTCTTCTTCTCTCCCACCTTGTTCACTTTTGTCCATGGACTAGAAACCTTGTTCTGCTCTGGTTAAACTCAAATACCCACATTATATCCAAAAAAAACAAAAAATGCAATTACCGCACAATAGAATGTACAAAATATGCATTATAACCAAAATGCAGCTACCAAGACGTAGCTCTAATATATATAATAGAATGTACATGATAATATATACAGAAAACTGAATAGCATAAATGGAACAAATGGACACTAAGTACTTGGCGTTGTCTCACAAATGTACTCTACCGGCACAATTTCGGGTAGGAGTAAGTCTGAGTATTCCAGCCGATATACTTTGTGACCAATATAGAATATACAATATACAATAGTAAGATAACTTGAGAGTAAAATAATTTACATAATGCGACTACCAGGACGTTGATGTAACAGATTAAATAGAATGCACGGGACAATATACAGAAAATTGAATAGCATAAATGGAACATATAGACACTAAGTACGTGGCGTTGTCTCACAAGTGTACTCTACCAGCACAATTCTAGGTAGGAGTAAGTCTGAGTATTCCAGCCGATATACTTTGTGTCCAATACAGAGTAAAGAATAATAACGTAACTTAACATTAAATTAACTTTCAAATTGCAGATACCAAGACATAGCTCTACTCTACTATATCAAATAGAATGTACTGAATAGCATAAATGGAACATATGGACACTAAGTACGTGGCGTTGTCTCACAAGTGTACTCTACCGGCACAATTCCGGGTAGGAGTAAGTCTGAGTATTCCAGCCGATATACTTTGTGACCAATACAGAGTAAAGAATAATAACGTAACTTAACACTAAATTACCTTTCAAATTACAGATACCAAGACATAGCTCTACTCTACTATATAAAATAGAATGTACTAAATAACATAAATGGAACAAATGGACACTAAGTACGTGGCATTGTCTCACAAGTGTACTCTACCGGCACAATTCCGGGTAGGAGTAAGTCTGAGTATTCCAGCCGATATACTGAATGTATAACTTGTATCAATCTACTTGTATCACGAGTATGGTCAGTTTATACTTGTATCACGAGTATGTTCAGTTTATACTACAAGATCCAACTACTCTTAATTTTAAACCATGACATAATAGTTCAACCTATATGAACCTAATATATAAACAACTTCAATTGAAATGATATTTCAATTTATATGTTTTAAAACTAAAATGAACCCTCACATCAAACACAAATCATAGCTATACAGACTATTAAACTTAAAACCCTAACTCTAAATTCACATTTTTACACATTATTATATAACAAGTGGAATTCTTGCATTTTCAAATCCCCCACCATATTTGTACCCAACGACTTCTGTTGAATTCACTTATAATTCCATACATATATAAAGAAAACACCAAATACTGTAGAATGTATATAGATTCTACACAACATAATTATATCACAACTAAACATAAGTGAGCCTAACTAATTTCATAAATCATATTCCCAAAACCTAACATTGGCTTCCATTAGTATATAGTCTTCTCATGTGTTTTATATTTCCTATGTGGGATTTATTCTCGTTTTGTTTAGATTCACATATCAGTTCTTTAACAACTTATCACTATTTTTTTTAATAACGAAATTATATGCAAAAGTAAAAGAAAATAAAAAACAATGGAAGCTCTGAATCAGTTTTATGAAATTAATATAACGCCGCATTTCATGAAAGCTTCCCTTTTAATGGTTGGAAGTTATTAGTATTTTCCAACTTACCTTCCAATGGAAGAAGAATGACCGTTACCCTATGAGATTTTTTTTATCTGATTTTCAGGAATTCAAAGCCAGACAGGGAGCTATTTTCCTGTCAGATTTGTAAACACAAATCTAAAGAAAACAAAATTATACAAAGAAAACAATTTTACACAAATGCACCCATTTACTAAGTTGTATCAGTTACTCAAAAAGATTCATTCTTGATGCTCTACTTAAATGCCAGCACTGATTTCTGGCTTCAGAAATATCTCAATGCACTATTAATTTATCTTAGTAGGTGGTGTAAAGAAAATAAAATTATACAGAGAAATTTTTTTATACAAAACCCTAATCTTCAAACTAAAGAACAATAAATTACCTTTCAGTTTTGGATTTCCATGATTGAGATGCACCCTTGTCCACCCACCAACATACCAAGATTGAACGCCAAAAACCAAACCCAGATTCAGAGACGATATAGAGAGAGAGATAGAGAAACAGAAACCTAGATGGAGATAGAGAAGAGAGAGTCAGAGTTCGAATGAGAGGAGAGAACCTAGATGGAGAATGAGAAGAGAGAGGCAGAGTTCGAATGAGAGGAGAGAACCGAGATGGAGAATGAGAAGAGCCAGGCAGATTTCGAATGAGAGGATAGAACCGAGATGGAGAATGAGAAGAGAGAGGCAACGTTCGAATGAGAGGAGAGAGGCAGAGTGTTTTGTTTCAGCTACAAATCGGTCTAAAAGGTTGTGGGTGAAATTTTCTTTTTTGATTTCCTATTTTAACCGGTTGAATTTTGTTTAAAAGTGGTGTTGTACGGTACGAAGCAACTTCTTACTTGTACCGTAGCATGACCCCATACTATATAATATAAAATTTTCATATGGAAGCGACATGTGACATCTATTTAATATTATTAATATTTTTTCATCTATTTGATATTTATCATATTATAATAATATATTAATCATATATAATAATATAAAAATAAATCATCATATTATCATATTATAAAAATAGCTACTTTTCATGGAAACAACACGTATCATCTATTTAATGTTATTAACATTTTTTTTTTAAAATTCATCTATTTGATTAATTTATCATATTATAATCATGTTATAATCATATATAAGTACAATATTTCATTTAAGTGGCTTGTATCTAGTTAATGTTATTAAAAAAATAAAAAATTTAATTCATCTATTTGATATGAAGAATATTATATATTATAAAAATAGCTACTTTTCATTCGGAAGCGACATATGGCAACTATTTAAAAATAGCTACTTTTCATGGAAGTGATATGTGGCATCTATTTAATGTCATTAATATTTTTTTTTTATTTTTTTTTCATCTATTTGATATTAAGTAATTAGTTTATCATATTATAATCATATATAATAATATAAAAATAGCTACTTTTCATATAGAAGCGACATATGGTATCTATTTAATGTTATTAATATTTTTTTAATATTTTTTTCATCTATATGACATTTAGTAATTAATTTATCATATTATAATCATATATAATAATATAAAAATAATGCATACATTAATAAAAATAACTTTTTTTTTAATAAAACTGGACTGATCTAAAGGGAAAAAGCATCACAAGCAATCATATACTGAAAAACCCCTAGAAAGAATCCATATATATAAAAGATAAAAGAAAAGAAAAAAAGTGACAAAAAGCAATAAAGCACAAAAACCTAAGGGGAAAACAACCCCAAACAAAAAGAGGCACGCAGGCCACACCAAATAAGAAAAAAAAAACATCAAGAAAAACGAAAAGACTCCCAGCCCATGCAGTCATTGCCAACTAAAGAAGAACAGAACGACGGGGCAGAGAACCACCAAGAATCAGCCTGAAGCTCCAAAGCATGCTTAGAAAGAATATCTGCAACCCGATTCCCCTCCCTGAAAATATGGGAAATCTGAAAATCCATATGCGAGATCTGGAAGATGCAGCGCTGCCACGCCTAACGAACCCTCAAAGGAACCATTTCAGAATGAAAAGAAAGAAGCTGAACCACATGAGAAGAATCGCTCTCAAGCCAGATTCGATGCCACCCATACTTCCAAGCAAAATTAATGGCCAATGAGGCCGCTAGAAGCTTGGCCTCAAACGCGAAAACCTGACCAAGAGGAATAGCAAAGCAACCCTTCACAAAGGCTCTACAGTTCCGAAAGATACCACCACAACCACCAACCCCCGGAGAGCCCATGGCAGCGCCATTTGTATTCACTTTGATCCAACCAGGGGCTGGAGGCGACCAAACCACACTCTTGATCACCGGGGCTTCAGAAGGACGACCTTGAAGACCAAATCGACGAAGAATCAAAAGGTCGTCCATACAATTATGCATACAACCAATCTCTAGGCAATTAGCCTCTGAAACCACACACCAAACCAAAGAAAGGACGAATCTAAAGTCCACCGACTTCCCTTCAAAGATCCACTTATTACGGGCAGTCCACACCCCCCATATCACTGCATGGATAGCTGCTTTCCATAAAATCCTGACCTGCTCACTAAAGGAAACTGACATGGCCTACAAGAAGAAGGATTGCCAAGTATCGGTAGAGACACGTCGTTGGAAAGTCAAGAAAACCGCCTCCCAAAGAGCAACCGCCAGGGGACAATGAAGAAAACGATGATCTGTAGATTCACTACTAACCCTACAAATACTGTAACGAGAAGCCAACTGGAACCCAGACCTGCAAAGGCGATCCTCAGTAGGAAGCCTGTTCAACATCAGACGCCATGTCAAAGCTGAACGAGAAGGGGGAATAAAATGGGACCAAACATCTCTCCACCAAACAACCTGAGGAATATCACGGAGAAATTAGGAATAAGCAGCCTTGCAAGAAACACGACCATCCTGAGAATTAGCCCAAACTAGAGAATCCACAACAGGAGAAATTGCAATCCGATCAATCTGAAAACACAGATCTGGGAAGCACGCTCGGAAACAATCGTCCAGCACCCATCTACCCTCATGAATAAAATTCGAGACCCTCGCCCGGAGTGGATTAGCTAAATAATCTAGAATCCCTAAAAGCTCCAAAATGGGAACCCCCAACCAATTATCCCGCCAAAAGTTCCTCTAAGAGTTCTCTCCAATCAGCTAGATACCTTCCTTAAGAAGGGAACTATAATTTGTCCGAAAAGAAGACCAAATCGAGGAGGTGACATACCCTCCACTAGGCTTCTGCAAATGCCTGAGATACCTCTCCTGAAGAAAAGTGAAAGCAAAACTATCAGAAGTCATAAACTTCCAAGTGAATTTTCACAATAGTGAGTCATTCAGTAACCCAAGATCTTTCAGACCAAGACCACCCTGAGAGTAAGGCCTACAACAACGATCCCAAGCGACCCGAACCAACTTAGTCTCCTCACAGGAACCAGTCCATAAAAAGTTTCTCAACTTGCGGTTAATCAGAGACAGTAAAGAAGAAGGCCACTTGTATGAAAGAGTGCACAAATGAACCAGTGATGACCGACTTAATCAGAGTAGCACGACCAGCCAGAGAGAGGGACTTGCCCTTCCATTTAGCGAATTTAGATAAGATCTTATCCGCAATAGGTCGTAACACCGCTTTTAGAGGCTTACCTAGAAATAAAGGGACTCCCAAGTAAGAAAACGGAAACTGCCCAATCTGCATACCAACCAAAGAGTGCAAACTACCAATCCGAGAGAGGGGGATAGAAGATCCGAAATAAATTGAAGACTTACCCCAGTTAACCAACTAGCCAGAAATATCACCATAATCCCCAAAAGCACCCATGATATGCTTCAAATTCTTTTGAGTGCCTCTGCAAAAGATCAAAACATCATCTGCATAGAGCAAATGTGTTGGAGCCAAAAAAACCCTTTGGGGAAGAAATCGGCAGAATCTGAGAAAAATCCACCAACCTCGTCAATAATCTACTAAGGAAGTCCTCTACAATATCAAACAAAAGCGGAGAGAGCGGATCTCCCTGACGAACCCCTCTAGAGCAACAGAAATATCCCTCTGGGACACCATTCAAAAGAACTGAAAGCCTAGATAAACGAAGAATGCCATCTATCCAATCCACAAAAACAGAAGAAAACCCAAAAGCCTGAAGCACTCTGCAAAGGAAAGACCAATCCAGGGTGTCAAAAGCCTTTCAGATATCAATCTTCATGGCCAAGTTACCCCCATAGCACTTCTTCTGCAACACATTCACACAGTCAGAAGCCAAAGCAATACAATCCTCGATATGCTGGTCTCGAATGAATCCGAACTGCTGAGGAGAAATAATCCTGGCGGCAACCTGAGCTAAACGATCAGCCAAACTCTTCGAAGAAATTTTAAATAGAAAGTTACTAAGTACAATCGGTCGAAACTGATCAACCGAAATCGATTCCCTCAGCTTCCAAAGAATAACAATGAAGCTGGAATTCAGACCCGGGAAAATAACTCCAGTGATAAAAAAAATCCTGAACAGCGAGGACCACGTCACTACCTACAACATCCCAACATCTTTGATAAAATCTACCAGAAAACCCATCTGGCCCAGGGGCAGAAGCAGCATCCATAACAAAGACCGCATCTTGAATATCATCTGCAGATGGAATGCTAGTCAAGAAAGCGTTCTCTACAGCAGTTACCAAGGAAGGAACCATATCATCTACAATAGATAAATCTCTCCCAACTCGAGTAACATCAGAGGAAAAGAGGTCAGAATAATAACTAATGATATGATCCCTAATGGTAGGTCGATCCTCCGAGAGAACCCCATTAATCGAAAGGGTTGATATAGCGTTACGATACTGCCTACGTTTGATAGAGGCATGAAAGAAAGATGTGTTACGATCCCCATCACGAAGCCACCTAACTCTATACCGATCTCGAAGAAAGCACTCTTGTCTGCGTAACAACACATCAAGCTTAGAATGAACACTCGCCTCGGCCATAAAAAGATCATCTGAAAAACCCCAGTTAGACAAATCCAGCTGAATAGAATGAAGCTCCGCACACTTCCCAGCAATGGCAGAGTTAAGATCCCAAAAAACCTCCCAATTCCAATACTTGAGAGCCTTCTTCAATCTTCTCAACTTATAGATAACAACCTGAGGAGGCCTACCCATAAAAATAACTTCTTCTCATAAGGAAGTGATATGTGGCATCTATTTAATGTTATTAATTTTTTTTAATTTTTTTTTATCTATTTATATTAGTTACTCATCATATTTAATAATATATTTAATCTATTCCACTTTTGTTTTTCCTGTTTCTTTGATGCAAAAATAACATCCCATTAATCATATATAATATCTATAAATTTTAATTAAAGAACCTTTCATTTTCCAATTAATTTTCTTTTATAATCGGTTACACTTAACAATTAACACTAGATTAATACTTACTTTATAATTATATTTATATGATGACTTGATTGCCTCCATTATCTTTTCATAATCACACCAATTAATGTTATTAATATTTGTTTATGTATTTTTTCATCTATTTGATATTAAGTAATATCATATAATATAATATATTCTTCTTAATTACTAATCATATTTAATCTATTCCACTCTATTTTTTTTCCGTTTATTTGATGCAATAAAATAACATTCCATTAATCATATAATAATCTCTATAAATTTAAATTAAAGAATTAACCTTTCATTTTCCAATGAATTTTCTTTTATGATCGGTTACACTTGAAAATTAACACTAGATTAATTCTTACTTTACAATTATATTTACATGATGACTTGATTGCCTCCTTTAACTTATCATAATCACACCAATTAATTATATGTCTCTTCAATCCTCCTGCACATGTAACGTTCATGTGAGGATGCAATTCAACCATAATGCAAAATTTCTATATAAACCCTAGCTTCACATAATCTTTCACACATCAATATGTCAATCAATCTCTACTCTTTAGCTATCTCAAAATGGCTAGGGTTTACCATGAAAGAAAGAGATATACTTGAAGGCTACTATGAATCTCCACATTTGATGTCGTTCATCAAGGAGAATTCTAAGGCTATTTAATCTCATTATACATAGCCCGTTGTTCAATCCGAAAAAAAAAAGTTTGCGAAGAGAAGGTGTTTGTGACGCCTGATTCAACAACGTGAGATCACCATGGAGAGGATCACTTGCTAGAGAGAGGTGTTTTTGAAAGATGGCTTATTGAGAACGTGAAAGCCAAGTTGAGCTCAAACTAGAGAGTAATGCTATTTAATTAACATTATAATTGCGTAAAAGTTATGGCAAATCTTGGGATGGCCAATGGGGAAATGGGGGCGGATGTAGGTCCCCCCATCCCCATCCCCATCCTCATTTGCCAAACCACCACCAACCCCACCCCACCCCATTTGGGGAAAATGGGGATGGGGTAGTTTTGGGGGCAGGTCCCCCCACCCCCATCCCCATTTTCCCCTATTTTTTCCCGTTTTCCCATTTCCTCCGGGTTCCCTGTTTCCCCATTCCCCCGTTTTCCCTATATCAGTAAAAATTACATAATAAAAAAACGCACAATCCATTAAATTCAAATACAAAATAACATCCAAAACAAAAATTACATAATAAAGATGTTTATATAGTTAGTAAGAATAAAAATATTGAAAAAATAAAAATATATTAATATATTATATATAATATTTGGGGGAAATGGGGGTGGGGGCACCTACCCCCATCCCCATCCCCATCCCCATTTCCATGAATTTATGGGGGAAATGGGGATGGGGAGGGGTCCCCCTATCCCCATCCCCATTTTAATTTGGGGATGATTTTCATCCCCATTTTGATTTGAGTGTGCGATGTTATCCGCTTTTTGACTGATCTTCGATTTATGTTTCGTTTGATTTCAGGATAGTTTAGTGTATTACGTCATTTTAGTTGCTTATATTATATTGGGTTACATCTGGTTTATGTGATGTGAATTTGCAAATCTTATTGTTATTTTTTTTGTAATAGAAAACACGCATTGATTCATATTTACATTATTTCCTATTGATACATTTTCTTTTAGAAGTTTAAAGAATCGTATTTTTGCTTCAAAAAATAAAAATAACGAATCATATCTTGATAGCAAAGATTAGCGAAAAAAATCTGTTTTAACCTAAAAAGTTATATTCATCGATTATGTTCTATTCATTCTATTTTATTATATTCTCATAATTGGAAAAAAAAAAAATCTAGAAAACACCTTCGTGAGTGTAATTTTTTTCGGATTATACATGCAAAAAAAATTATTAAAAAAATTGTAAGACCTCCATCCTCAATACTTGTTTTTATGTTTAAACATGTTCAGTTTTGAATTTAGGTATTACAAATTATATTGACCAACGTATTTAATTATATATATACCGTATAACAAAGCATGTGCATCGCATAGGTTGATATACTAGTAATAAGGAGATGGCTATGGTACAAATAAGCAAAGGGTGTTGTACCGTACAAACCAACAAAAAGTAACAAAAATAATAATTAAAAAAAAAAAAAAAAAAGTGGTTGAGAGCCCATAAAAGCAACCGGTTGAAACCGGTTGCTACAATATATATATTTTTTTATTATATTATATATTTTTATACTAATAATATAATTATATTATATTACATATTAATTAATAAAAAATTATTTTTAATAAAAAAATTAATTTAAAATTCATGAAAATTATATTTATTTTATATAAAATAAATATAATTAAATTTTTTTTTTTTTTTAAATTAGAATTTCAAAAACGAGTTCAACTTAGATTGAACAAGTTTAACGTTCGGCTGAACGTTAAACCTATTCGATGAACAAATCACGTAAACCTTCATTTTTGTACAAGTTCAACGTAGGTTGAACGAGTTTAACATTCATCCTAATGTTAAACTTGTTCACTGAACAAATCAACGTAAATCTTCGAGAAAAATTATTTTTTATAAAACAATTATTGAAATTTATGAAAAATCTTCATGAACAAGTTCAACGTAGGTTGAACGAGTTTAACGTTCATTATAACGTTAAACCTGTTATATGAACAAGTCAACGTAAACTTCATTCTTGAACAAGTTCAACGTATATTGAACGAGTTTAACGTTCATCCTAATGTTAAACTTGTTCGCTGAACAAATCAACGTAAATCTTCAAGAAAAAATATTATTTTTTTTAAAATTATTGAAATTTATGAAAAATCTTCATGAAGAAGTTCAACGTAGGTTGAACGAGTTTAATGTTCATCATAACGTTAAACCTATTCGATGAACAAGTCAACGTTGTAAGGTTTTCCATTTGTTGATTGGCTCTTTTCGTTGACAAACCACAATTGGGGTTTATTGTAAGGGTAACTTAGGTGTTGGTGTTCAAGTTCATGCCCTTTCAAGACCTTATCTTGATAAGCACCAAAGGTAAAATTCTAAGTACTTACTTTCTTTGAATAGATTTAAAAGCACACACACACTTTGCATTCTTACAATTGTGTGCATTCTCTTCGTATGTCACATTACACACTAGCACTTTGATTGTTATATCTTGTTGTGTGTTTATGGGTCTGGTAATTCATTTCTCGATATTGTTCGGAAACGTCCGCGCATGCACGAAAGTGTGCTTGGTTCAGCGCGATGATCACTGATGGAGAATGCCTTGGCTTCTCCTTAGGATTCACCTTCAGTGGTGATTCGGCGGTTAGATCGGCGACCCTGACCGCCGAATGAAACCGCCGTTCATACCTGATTGATTTAATCTCTTGGGTTTGATTCGGCGGTTAGATCGGTGGCCCCGACCGCCTAATGAAACCGTCGTTGATGCTCTGTTCTTATCAGGGTCAATTCGGTAGTTGTGATCGGCGGCTAGGCTGCCGATCGAAACCGCCGATCGGTGCGTTTCATGGGCAAAATTGTCTTTTCACATGCCCTGTTCTTGATGTCTATAAATATCATACTTTATCATTCTCTGAATTAGTTCTTTTACTCCTTAAAACCCTAAATTTAAAAGAAAGATTTTTAAGAAAAAATCCAATCAAGAACTCACCTTTAACCACTCAAATCAAATTATTTTTGCATCAAATTTCATATTGCATCTTCTATGTCTACATAGAATGCATCCATGCATGGTTTTGGATCATCACATCTTACTTGGTATGTTCTTCACTAATTTCATCTATTTTAAGTGTTTTTCATATTAAGACGTCTCTTTAATTACTTGTATGTTTTTAGATCATATGCTAAATACAAGTTAGAGATTATTTGTGATACAATTGATTGAGTGTTGTATTGTGATGGCCATCTAAGTTTTGCTTAATCTTGATTAGCTAAGCTATTTGACATGTCATCTAGTTATTGATATCTAGGATTGCTTTATTTGATATATCATAATCCTAGATAAGCATATAGGGTTTACCTAGCTCTTGTTGCATTTTGAGTATTTTACATATTCACATAGCTATCTCTTCATTGAGAATTAAGACTTGGGGCTAAGATTGCTTAGGCCTCAAGCAATTGGACTAGAGCCACTTTTAAAGGCCCGCATGGTAGAATAGGGGGGTTATTGACCGGAGTGTTAGACGAGGTCTACATAGGTTGTAAACTCCATTTTAATTAGTTGATTTCGAGGTTCGAGTGTGGCGCACTAAACAGCCCGTGGTTTTTCCCAGTGGTTGGGTTTCCACATATATATCAAGTGTTATTTAATTTCCGCACCATATTACACTTGCTATATTATATTGACTATTATGGGTATTTTCGTGATCTTGATTATACACGAAAATTGGGTAAAACTAGTTAAAATCTATTCACCCCCCCCCCTCTCTCTCTCTAGATAATATTGTACACACCATTAATTCGTTTCAAACGTAAACTTCATTCTTGAACAAGTTCAACGTAGGTTGAATGAGTTTAACATTCATCCTAACGTTAAACTTGTTCGCTGAACAAGTCAACGTAAATCTTCAAGAAAAAAAATATATATTTTTTTAAATTATTGAAATTTATGAAAAATCTTCATGAACAAGTTCAATATAGGTTGAACGAGTTTAACGTTCATCCTAACGTTAAACCTGTTCGATGAACAAGTCAACGTAAACTTCATTCTTGAACAAGTTCAACGTAGGTTGAACAAGTCAACGTAAATCTTCAAGATTTTTTTTTTTTTTTAAATTTTTGAAATTTATGAAAAATCTTCATGAACAAGTTTAATGTAGGTTGAACGAGTTTAACGTTCATCCTAACGTTAAACTTGTTCGATGAATAAGTCAACGTAAACTTCATTCTTGAACAAATTTAATGTTCATCCTAACGTTAAACTTGTTCACTGAACAAATCAACGTAAATCTTCAAGAATTTTTTTTTTTTTTTTTTTTTAAATTATTGAAATTTATGAAAAATCTTCATGAACAAGTTCAACGTAGGTTGAACGAGTTTAACGTTCATCCTAACGTTAAACTTGTTCGGTGAACAAGTCAATGTAAACATTCCTTCATGAACAAGTTCAACGTAGGTTGAACGAGTTTAACGTTCATCCTAACGTTGAACGAGTTTAACGTTCATCCTAACGTTAAACTTGTTTGGTGAACAAGTCAACATAAATCTTCATAAAAATTATTTTTTATAAAAAAGTTAATTAAATTTATGAACAAGTTTAACGTTCCTCTCAACGTTAAACTTGTTCAGTGAACAAGTCAACGTAAACCTTCATAAACAAGTTTAACGTAGGTTAAACATTCCTCTAAACGTTAAACTTGTTCCGTGAAGCGGATTGGACAAAATTAGCTAAGAAGCGGGTGGGAGGCCAAACGCACAACAGAAAACAATAAAACTATGCACACAGATCATCCACACTCTGATAAGGGCGACCTTGGGGAGAGCTGAGTGAGCTTGCCCTGGGGTCGCTATCCTCTCAGTTTCTTTGATAGATTTTTGACTGATAAGGGCGACCTTAGGGTTGCTATTGTATCGGCTGTTTGGATGGATTTTTGCCTGATAAAGGCAACCTTGGGGAGATTTGAGTTAGCTCGCCCTAGGGTCGCTATCGTCTCGGTTTCTTGGATGGTTTTTTTGTCTGATAAGGGCGACCTCGGGGCGTTCTTCGTGAGCTCTCCCTAGGGTCGCTATCCTCTCGGTTTCTTTGATGGATTTTTGACTGATAAAGGCTACCTTGGGGCGAGTTGAGGGAGCTCGCCCTGGGGTCGCTTTCAATCACACACGTCAAAATGAATAACTTATCAAAATTATATAGTTATTTAAAAAAAAAAAAAAAAATCAAAACTTGTAGAATGATTAATGATGTCAAATAAAATGTTTAACCTTTATATTTTTTATATTGAAATAATATATTTGATTAATAAATATATATTTAATAATGTAAATTTCACTTGCGAATTTGGTAACCATTTTACAATTTCTAAAATTTTGACTTGTAACCATTTTCACGGCTATAGTAATCACCCTCACGGATATGGTAACGATTTGTACAGCGTTAGTAACCATTTTTCAATTTTTTCAATTCTAACTTGTAACATTTTATCGACTATGGTAGCAACCTTCACAGCTCTAGTAACTATTTTACGGCTTTGGTAACCATTGTACAATTTTTGAAATTTTGACATGTAACTGTTTTCATGGTTTTGATAACCACATTCATGGCTCCGTAACCATTGTTACAACTTTGGCAACAATTATTTTTATTTTTGAAATTTTCACTTGTAATTTTCACTTGTAACAATTCATAAAAATACTCGACTTATAAACTTATTGCAAATAGTATGTTTAATGAATTAATAGGAAATTTAGTAAATATTTAATAATCAATAATGCTAAACATCCCACCTAAAATCCCACCTTTTTCATCCCACTACATGTGGCATGTGAGGTGTCAAATTGTGAGTGGATACACATTAATGACACCTACCCTATGTATCCACTCACAATTTAACACCTCACATGCCACATGTAGTGAGATGAAAAAAGTGGGATTTTAGGTGGAATGTGTAGCATTACTGTTTAATAATATATATCAATAATTAATTTGTAAAAACATAAATACATAATAGTAATTTACTCATTATCATGTTAAAAAGTTTTGATTTTCCCCCAAATTATTAACCAAATATTTATTATCAATAATTTCCACCTACTATTTTGGTTTATGTTAACAATATTATTATCACCGGATGTTACTGAAACGAAGGGACGCCAAATTAAGAAACTGATCCATCTTTTGCATATGAATGAATTTTTCTTTTCAAATTTTTTTTTTTTTTGGTACCGTTTTATAAAATTCTACTATATTATTACAATCTGTTCTAATTGTAAATGATTCATTTTGTATATATATGTGAAATTGATACATCAAGAACAGAAGATAGTGTTAATATGCTAGAAGAAGTAGTTTCATTTCTAGGAAAAACTTGCAAAGAATGTAGTAAAGAATTTTACAAAGGTTATAAAAAGGAAGAATTATATTATTGTAATAAATGTATAGAAAAAGAAGAAGTAAATCGAGCAATAAGCGAACTCATATTAATAGATGTAGAAATTCTTTATAAATCTAAAAGAATTAGCACTAAAGCAATGATAGATACAGGTGCAAATAAGTGTATTATACATGAAAGCTTAGCCCCAGAAGAATTTAGAACAAAGTTAGGAACAGATGTAGGACTAAGACAGTTTAATGGCTCATTATTACAAATAACTGGATGTATAATTAATGTACCAATTAGGATCAATGGAGAAGTACATAACCTGCCCCAAACTTTAGTAAATATAATTTTAAAAAGAAATACCTTGGTCTCTTGAATGTGTGGATTGCCATCCTCCATCTCATTGAGTGTGTGAGTTTCCTTTCTATTCCTTTGCCTCATTGGTCTATTTATAATGTTGCATGAAGTATATTACCCTCGTAGGTCTATTTATAATGTTGCGTAAAGTATATTACGGAAATTGCTCTTCCTAAAGCTTTTGTTTTGCTAGAAGAGGTTAATCCTCTATTGTTTCTCTAGCTCTAACTGATTGACAGTATTTTATAGTTTGATTTTCCTATCAATCTTTTTATCTCAAACAAGAAGAAATAATCAATTAATGAATAAATATATACACAATAATATAATTCAGGAAAATTAATTTTAAAAAAATTTATAACATTATCTATACGCAAATTATTGATACTTGTATTGATTTGATAAAAAGGAACAGTTTAACAAAATTCTCAACCAATTGATTCAATGTTTTTCACTTTGACTAATCCATCTTTAACTTTGAAGATGAGTGCCACTTCAGAAACTTGCCAGACAACCGTGAGAACAATCATCACTGAGGTATGCCATGCTACAACAGAGGATGACAACTTGAACATCCATTCCAATCCTATTAACCTGTAATAAAATTATATTTATAATACACAAATGTAAAAAAAATTATCAACATTAAAATTATATGAATATAGTTATATGAATTTTAATACAATAATGAAACTGCTCAAAATCAATCCATAACTTGCAAATAGTTATAATACCCAATGACATTCGAATTCATTTAATTAACTAATAAATTAATTGATAGTTGAAAAAGAGAAATCTAGCTTAGCTTTAATATTGTTACCTTTTAAGAAGGGGCATCACCGAATTGAATAATCTTGGATCATCTGATGGGTGCGATGTAAAAGCTTTGTGAGTGATGTTGAAAAGAACTGAGAAACCCAACACTGGTATTCATCATCCAATTTCATGCGACCATTACCGCTGCATCCCACAATTTTATAGCCCGGTTCTTGGTATGTTTGTTGAATTGCAAGACTTAATTTCTTAATCAACACATACTTCTGACAGGTCACCTATAGACAATTGAAATGAAACATGTTTCACATAATATAAACTAAATTCTAAGAACAGTTCTCTATTTACTATTCTGTCAATCAAACTTTCTACTATTATGTCAATCACATCCTCTTTATAATTTTTGAACACCTTGACTAAAAAGGTTGCAATTTTTTTCATTTTCCCCTAAAAATAATTATGTATACAGCACATAACCAAGGAAAGACCAAAGAACTAAACTAATAATGAAACTAACAATTTCAATTTGCACACGTTTCAAGCTTGTTGCATAAATCTTTCTATTAGCAAAATGTCTATAGATGATTATGTTATTCTATCACCAACTATAATGCAAGTTAAACAATTGATGGTGGCATGCTATACTATTCCAAAAATAATGAAAGAATGACAGTTGACTGACTTGTACAATTAATGAGCATCTTTAACTGCACTTCCTCTCAAAAGAGAGGCAATATGGGATAAGATAAACTTAAAACTTGAAATATTTAAGAACTTATATCTTACACACATTTTGGCAAAAGGACAAGTAGCAGAGATCAACGGTCCTCTTTCTACTCCTATTCTATCATTCCAAGACCCTACTCAATTAGACAACTACTCTTTCCTATCAATATTCTAACAATAAAAATTCAATCATTCCATTTTTCTCCCAACTCTTCTCAAATATATCTATATATTATACGTTCCATTTTTCTCCCAACTCTTGACAAGTATATCTATATATTACATGTTTAAGCTTTAAGGAGACAAGGAAGCAGAAAATATCTCTAATCCTTCATTGAAATACAAGAATAACAAGGATTCTGTTTCTAAATATTTTGCATTGGCTCAATAACAACCAATTCAAAA
Organism: Acer yangbiense; assembly: GCA_008009225.1. Taxonomy (NCBI): domain Eukaryota; kingdom Viridiplantae; phylum Streptophyta; class Magnoliopsida; order Sapindales; family Sapindaceae; genus Acer; species Acer yangbiense. Next base: position 32,020,597 of record CM017763.1, on the reverse strand, counting down.
TCAGTCAAAATTCCAAAATCTAAAACCAATAAGACTATCCTAATAGGGACATGTAGCAACCAAATTCCATGGTTTTAAAAGGCGTTTTGAGGCGTACGCCTCGAGACGGTGAGGCGGAACGGTGGTGAGAAATAGCCTTGAGGTGGAAAGGTGGTGAGAAATTCCAATTTTGGTATTTATATAATCATTAGCCATTAATATTAGGTGCAGTTAGGAAGATCATTATGAAAAGGAATTAGCATTACAAAAAAACTCAAATTCCCAGACTATAGAAAGCAAAACTCAATTGGAGGGGAAATTACCCCAGCCAACACGTGCAGCCTCTGGTTCTTTTACAGATGAGGATTTCTCGGAAAGGTTCCCACCATAACACTGCCAGCAAGAGAAATCTTCTGCAACATTCTCAATCTCAACCTTAGCTCCCAACCGATATCTGCAACAGCATAATAAAGATCCAGAAATTGAATATTCCCAAAATTAAATTTGTTATAGAAAAAGTGAACGAAAAAACTGCTCGACAACATACTAAAGCAGACTAAATCATTCCAAACACAACTTGTATAATGATTTGAAAGCATAATTGGATCAAAATCACCTTCTACAAAGATATCTAGGTAACCCAACAGAACAAGACTACCGGTCATCTCTTATCTGTTGCTATGTTGGTCTCTCGCTGATAAAAAACTTCAAAGATCCTTTATGCATTTAATAAAAAACAGGAAAAAAAAAAAAAACTAATTATAGAGATCTGTCTGTCTATGGCTCTCTTAAGCCATAAAAGTAAATAAAGAGAAATGTAATGCGCAAAAAATAACTATTCATATATATATATATATAGACTGATAAACTAGCATGTAAATTATATATTACCAATTTCTACAAAGGTCACTTGCCATCTTCAGGAATTATCTTTTGCTATGAATTCATTATATCATTTTCTAAGGAACTACTTTCTGAAAAACATAAACCCAACTTCTATGTCACAGATGACATGTTTGCCCACAAATTGAAACAAACACTTCTTGAAGCTATAGCCAATCTCAAAAGATGTTATGTATATTCAACAAAGCCTGTCTAAACTATAAAAACTAGAGCCAATTTCACTGTCACAATATTCAAATAAACATGAACAATTGACTGCATGAAATTCTGTGTGGATAACCAATTTGTAATGTTTAAAATTTGCTGAAAAACAAAAATTAAAAGTGGCTGTCTGCTAAGATTCTTCTACGGTTAACTGCAATTGAAAATTTTTATACATATAGAAGGTTGAAAACAACTTACTAATATCACAATGTAATAATCTAGTTAGGATTCTTGAGAAAATTTTACCATTCAGTGTTTGCCCGTCTCTTAACAAATTCATCTGCAACCTGTCACAATTCGTAAAATAAGTTACAACAGCATGAATCTATTGTATATATTGTAGCTCTGAGCTCATATGCAATTGAATTTATACAAGCAAATATATACCGTTACAAGAAGAAAATTACACACACATGCATATATTTAGATGATTATAAACACATAATAACATTAGTTGAGAAGAATACTCATCCGTCTCATCGCAATAAAGAAAATTCTATATAATATAAAGTGTGATAAAAAAATCAGTAAATCTAAATGAAATTCAGTGTGTAATTTACGTAAACATCAACTAAAATGGCAAGAAAAAAATTATATGTACGACAGGGTACTATTAGGACACCTTTTAACCAAGAAAAGGCACTATCAGCGAACCCCCGTTTTCATTACTCTTTGCCTCCCATGAATCAGAATAATCACAGAAAATATTATCTGGGATTATGGAGACAGCAAAGGCTTTCAAATGTATACTAGTAAACAATTTGACAAACTATCCATGATAATTCTTTTCTACTTTCTGAACATTTTGCTGCCAAAAAGTGTTTCCTGAAATAGTTATCCTAAAACACTTTTCAGGATTACTTTTTCGGGAAACACCTCTATTTTCAATCACATCAACACATGCAGTATTCTAGTGCATCTCAAAACTGATTTGCATAACCATTTCATCTTCCATTTTTTACAGAATTCCACACCAAAAGGTCTAAATATATTAACATTGACACTACTGTAATAATTCCCACTATCCAAATGCAGTGTATCAACTCCGAAAATAATAGAAACATGGGATATGAATCATGTTACTAAAATATAAAACAAATAAATAAAAAATAAATAAAAACCACCAAGCAGTCCTTGTTGTATAACAAATCGACCACCCTGCCAGTTTTAACCAAGAAAAAAATTATATAATTGAAAAGAGAAAAGTTGAGAATATAATTCAAGGTTTTAGAAAAAACTTACGCTGTTCCAAACAGGGCAATATTTAGAACTTTTGTGATCTCAGAACCTGACTGATTGTCCTCAATGAATATTGTCAAGCTGATCCAAATAATAAAGTAAGATTAACTGTCATTTTAACTAGACATCATGAAAAGAACTATATCAATATTTTTACCTATAAGCATTGAATTTACCTACAAACATTCTGAAATTTGACAAACTTTAAGAATACCAGATGTCCCTACACAATAATGATTACAGTAAATAAATTGTGAGCCAACTATATTATCCTAAAAGAAAAGTCATTTTTCTATGAACAGAAGAATAGCAGTAGAAGCACGAGTGAACAAGGAATTGCTACCTTGAGATTATCAGAGGATAAAACAGCTGTGTCAATCGAAGGGAAGTCGTTGACATTACTGCATTAACAAATCACACAATACAAGATAAGACGTCATGAATTTTACATCAAATCTATAATCAACAAAAGTGATCATCCCTTAAACATTACCTAAATCCCATATGTTCCCTGTTTGAGAAAAGTTTCACTGTCTTTGGACCTATAAAACAACTTTCGCATTAGAATACTAGAGCCAAACAAAATAAACTCATATAAAATACTAGTACCACACAAAATGAAACTAATACATTGGCAAAGTAAATGCAGAAGATGAAAATTTTGAATGAGCTTCAAAGAAGGTGGGGTCAAAAGCAGGGTAAGCAACCGATTTACAGAGAAATCGCCAGAGAACAAAGCGATAATTTTTTTTTGACAAAACCCTAATCTTCAGAGAAATAGCACCAGATTTGCAAACACAAATCTAAAGAAACAAATTATACGAAACCCTAATCTTCAAACAACAGTAAATTACCTTCCAATTTAAGCACCAAACCGATGATTGAGATGCACCCCTATCCACCCACCAAGATTCAGCGTTCACACCCAGAAATTGAACGCCAGAGACCAAAGCAAGACGATCTGCAGAGAGTGAGAGGCGGGAGAGAAACCTAGATGGAGAATGGAGAATGAGAGGAGAGAGACAGAGTTTGTTTTATTTGGGTAAGAAACCGGTGTAAAAGGTTGCTGGTGAAATAATATTTTCTGATTTTCAACTTTAACCGGTTCAAAATTTTTAAAAGAGCTGTTGTACGGTACGAAGCCCATGCTTACGCGTACCGTAGCAAGTCCCTACTCCCTAGTAATAATAATAGTAGTAGTAGTAATAATTATAGTCATAAAAATAATAATAATTTCTTAAACGAAAAGGATTTAAGACTGCTTAGGGTCTATTTGGCGGCTGTTTTTCTGCCCATTTTTGTTTTCGTTTTCCAAAAACGTTGTCGAATTCGTGTTCATAAATTGTTTTCAAAAAAATAAAAACAAAATCAGTGTTAAAATTGAAAAACACAGAAAATATGTTTAAAATGTTTTTCCTATTTATTTTTTTTAACTCATTTTTTCTCACTTTTAACTCATTCTAGGAGCCGTCGATCTGCTCTTCCTAGAATCCACGACTCCTTTCATGTTATACATATATATATATATATATATTCTTTTTGAAAGATTTAAATCTTTTTCAATATTCCGGACACCATTTCAGGACTTATCTATTTCTTAGAGACTCCAAGTGACTACTAAACACAGTAAAAACCGAAGCTTTTGACTTCAAAAATTCCAAAAAAATCAAAGCCTCTGAATAAACAAAAAAACATATATCATATTCGATGCTTATATATTTATTATTTAAATAATAATAAAAATTATAAATTGGGTAAATGGGTGGGGATGGGGAAAGCACTCCCCGTTCTACCCCGCCCCGCACCAACCCGCTCCATCTATGGTGGGGTTTTATGAGAGGATGAGTTTTCAAAAAATAAATGGGGTGGGGTGGGGTGGGGTGCGGGGAAGGCCACCCCTCCTCGAACCCGCCCATTGCCATCCCTAAAAAACACAGCTTGGTTCAATTTGCTTTTTCAACTCGGGAAAGGATTCTGAGAAGAATAACAGCTTTTAAGACAAGGTCCCAATTTTAGACTCCAAACACCAACCAACTCTTCTTCTACAAAATTTATAATTTATAAATTATAATTAATGTGATTTTCTTTTTTAAAAAAATAATTTGAATAAAATGTTTAACCAAATTGTTTTTACTTTTTAGGTTATAATGTGAAATAAAATGAAAATATGATATTCCAATTTTTGAAAATTTTCGGTTAACCCACCGGACGTGTTTTTAGTGTTTTTATTTTTATAATATTGTTTTTAGTAAATGCTACCAGACGTGTTTTCAGATTTCGAAATTGAAACCAATTCAAAACACTGTTTTCATTTTCGAAAAACAGTAAATGAAAAACGCTTACAAAACGCACCTTATTCTCTCCCTTTTTTTTTTCTTTTTTTTTTTTAGGTTGGATATACCAACACTATTACTGTATTTCTAACTTGTGGTTTGAAAAGGGGAATATGACTTAAACAGTTAAACCTACAACTTCACTGAGAGTCTTACCAATAGGTCAATTTCATTTTGTCTACATAGCTATTCTCATTTACTAGCTCATATTATGTTCTTTTTATCTGAAGTTTAAAATAGATCTAAATTTGATTGAAATCCAAACATGTTTTTTATTTTTATTTTTTATATATATCATCGGGCGAGCCGACGAACTTGAATTTAAACATTATAAGTTAAATGTTTATTATTTACCAACAAGACACCTTAGGCGGTATCCAAATATGATTTTATTTATATATGAATATATATCTGTTTATTTTTTACCATATATTACAATAATTGTGGATTGGATTGAGCGATGTGGCACGACTTGAATCCACTCAGCCACATATTCTCGATTAATGTTAAGTTAGGCTCATTCTTGAGTGCAACATGACACCATACAATTTTGAAAAATAGTATGTGATCACATATGATTACATGTGATCATAAATATATATAATGTTATCATGTATAAATTGCACGTGATCATACAATTAAATTATTGTGATCGCGTGTTAGAACATACAATCACATATTAGCTGATGTGGTTGTACCAAAGAAGACATGATCACAGTCAAAAAAATTTCGTTGCATCATGTAATGTTGCACCCAAGGGCAGCCCGTTAAATTATTTGTTTTTTTTTATTAGTAAAATAATAAAAGCATTGTTTTGAGTTTTGACTCATTTATTTTAAAGATGAGAGGGTAATTTAAATTTATGATTTCAATATCCACGATCAATTTTTGTTTTGTTTTGTTTTTATTTTTTATTTTTTAAATTAAAGAAAAAGAAAACACTAAACTGTACATTTGGAAGAGCTCCTCAATTGGCCAAATGAGGTTTTTTTTTTAAAAAAAATAATTCCAAAAACTGTTTTCATATGTTCAGAAGCCATTTTTTTTAATATAAACTAATTGTATCATTCATTTTTGTTTTACATCACACAAATAAAAATAAAGAAGTGACTTCTACGGCTACAATTATTGTGGGTTTTTTTTTTATTTATTATTATTATTTTCTATGATGTTGTGGGTTTGAGTCCTCCCACTTCCAAAAAAAAAAAATCCAGAATTTATGTAATATTTCAAAAAAAAAAATGTATTATCACTATTACCATCGGACTGTCGGGACCTACCAAGATCAGACAATATATGTGCGGTCCGGATAAGCACTCTCATAAATCGGAAGAAAACTACTCACACATACTTATAAAATGCATATAATGAGACTTGAACCCTTCACCACCACCGTGGAAGAGAGGTGCATTACCATCTCTATTAGAAAGTGATGTGTCCAATTATTATGGCTGTTGTGGTGGTGAATCGGTGATGGTTAAGATACGGGCTTGAAATGTTAAATGTATAGGCCACCCGTTTCCAGGTTTCCAGCAGTATTTAAAATTGGTCAGTTTGAAGGAGTGGGTGGTATTTCCAGAGACTGCAATTCAACATGAGAGATACGAGTGGGTGGAGACAAACAAATCCAATAAACGTGCACCAATTTATGATCGGTCAGTCACCCATAATTTTTTTTTAAAGAGAGGTACTATTTGTGGTAGCTAAAAATGGCTCTTAGGCCTAACGCTTAGTCCCACATGGGATCTACTGATGGATCCAGGTCAAGTTAAGAAACGAAAGGTCGACCTAAGGCCCAACTGATATAATCTTTTCTCTTAATAAACAGTTGACCAAGTCAAATCAGTTACCTGAAAGTGATAGTATTAGTTAGTGAGGCAACTGCCTAGGCATTCGATTGTAAAGGGTCCACAAATTGTAGTTAAAAAAATTGATTTTAAAATATAGTTCATATAAAAAAAAAACAGGTCCATAAATGACTTTAAAAATGGCCCGCAATACACATAATTTTTATTTTTTAAAAAAGGCCCACCAATGGACATCCAACCCATAAATGACTTTAAAAATGACCTACTATTCACATTTTTTTTTTTTTTTAAAAAGGCCCACCAATGGAAACCCATTCATCATTCTTACAACAACAACATTGGATCAAGAGTGGTGGTGGGTTGAATCCTAACAACACTAGTGTTTGTCACAAATAATCCTCTTTTATATCTCCAAAAAAAAAAAAAAAAAAAAAAAAAACTCAAAACTCTCTTGGTACAAAATTTAGAACTCGTTACAAAGATAATTAAATCAATACAATTCTTTTTTTTTTCTTTTTCGAAAATCCTCTTCTTTTATTTATTTATTTATTTTATGTAAGATTATTTAGTACTTTTGCTACTAAAAATGTGAGACTTGAAGGTTTACATGATATATTCTTTAATGCAATTATAAAATTTTTATTTTAGTAACTTTTTATTTGAATTATAATATTGAGTTTGAATTATAATATTGATTTTTACATGTATTTACTAGAGAAAAAAAAATCAAGTAAACATACATAGAATATCAAGGGCCTCATTTTCTATAGTTCGTCTCGGACCCCAAAAATCTTAAGACCGACCTTGGAGTTGAGCTACCAGGTCTAGGTATGGGGGAGGAGGCTGCTTCCCTAATAACCCGCGAAGGTCGAAGGAGGAGGTTCTGGTGAATCTCCCTATTTTGTCCTTCTTGTTGTGGCTATGATTGGTGTGTGCATTCTAGTTCTTTTCATCTTCATCTTTTTGTACTTTTTTTTTTCTTCATCTCACCAATATTTTTTTTTTCTACAAATATATATATTGAGTCTCTCATAAGGGATATCTTAATTTAATTTAGGTGATTTTTATGAATTTTGATCTGAATTTTTTTGTAAATGATAAGTTTATTGAAATATATATATGAATAAAATTTGAGAATTTTTCAAACATTAGAACTATTTTTCTTGTATTTTTCTATATTTCGCTCATTTTTCCGATGTCTTCATATTTAACAAAATTAGGAAAAATAGTTTTAGTGCTTGAAATTTTTTAAAATTTTATTCATAGGTAGATTTTAATGAACAACGAGTTTGAGGGTTAGGCAAATAACTTTGAAGTCAGAGGCTCAAATCCTACCAATGGCAAAAGCTTCAAAAAAAAAAAAAAGATTTCAATAAACTTATCATCCATACACTAAAAAAAAAATAAAAAAAAAAATAAAAAAAAAAAAAAATAAAAATAAAAATTCATAAAAAAATCGATGTGATTTCATCAAGGTCTTTACCAAAAATTAAAAGAAGTGACCCCTTAGGAGAGAACTACTTGCAATTAGCATATTAGAAACAAAGAAGATGTTAATAAAAGAAATAACTTTTATTGAACACTACCAATATTATATATATAACATGGTTTACCAAGCTAGAAAATTTTTAACTATATTGTCTAATGACAGTGTTAAAGATCCATGAGACCATCTCCAATGCATCTCTAATTTTTTTTCACTTTTTAGAATGGAAATGGAATATTTTTGAAATATTTCATCTCTATAAATTTATTACTCTAACCATTTTTTTATTTTACAATTAAAAAATAATAAAATATTATTATTTTACTTTATAAATTATTTTTCAGACTTTCTTTAATAAAATTGTTTTCTCTTAATTATTTTAGGTAATAATTTACTCACTTAATGGATTCACCCCTAAATGTTTTTCTAATTTTTGTTATATAATTTGTCACACCAAACTATTTTTACATCTAATGATTTTGGTCTAATGCTTGTAACATTTAAATTCTTTCATCTAATTTGTCACCTAATTTTCCACACCTAATTTAGAATTAATTATTATATTAAATGTTAATTATATATTATATACATATATATATATATTGAAACATTTGTTTTGGATTAAATACTTATTAGTTCATCAATTAAATGGATGTAATAAATAAAATATATTCAATATTATACAAAGTTGAAAAATCTCAATATAGTCTTTTTAATTGTATAATTTTTATAGTAATTAGATTTATAAATAAAAAAGTTATGATAAATTGATTGAGTTTAGTTACGAGTTTTAAAAAGGACATATGGGGAATTTAGTTCGTGTGATAAATGAATACAATGGTAAAGTTTGAATAAACAAGATTTAATAGTGATGGAAATTGTAAAAAGCAATCTATAAAATTGGAGATGAAAAATGGATCTCTAAAATTTTTTGTATTGGATTGTTTGAAATGAAGATGGATTTGAGGCATGCATTCTCCAAATTGAGATTTTGGAGATGCATCCATGAACAATTTTTTTTTTTTTTTTTTAGTCCAAGAAAAGAGTTAGACTATTATTAGTTTCATAAAGATAGTATAGAAGGAAGATTTCTATAGACATGACAAACAATACTTCTACTCCCTCTGCTACCTCTCTAGTTCTTAATAGGTTGTCTTCTTCCATTTCCCTACCTACTTCCGTTAGAAGAACCCAATCTAATAGAATTCAAGATTTAGTAGAATACACTCATATCCCTGACACTGCTCAAATCAATGAAACATCTCTGCCTTTTCTCAACCCATACACTATCTTCAAACGAGACAAATCTCTTGCTAAGATGATTACCCATCTTGTTCGAACCAGACCTCCTCCTATTAAGGAATACATCCAGTCCACAACCCTTGACAACTGTTTAATTCCGGCTTTACTGGGTGAACAATACATTGATCTGGAAATTGACCAAAAAATGATAGATCAATGGATTCGAGAAGGTTACTCTCACCTACACATAGGTGCTGTCCGACTCATTCTATTTTTACATGGTCGAAAAGGTTTACCTGTCACTACCAGACTTGCCTTGCTCAATACCATTTACACCCAGGATGAACATGCTGTCATTGGCACTTGCCTATCTACACTCCACGCTGGCAGCATATCTCTCACATACTTCCCCAACTTCAACATCCCTTTGAGGGATCAGAACCTTCACAATTGTCTAAAAGTTCAAGTCCAGATCCTCGGTGCAACCATGCAATCAAACTCCTACATGGCAACTCTTCATCACCAACTCGCCTATCGACTTCAAGATCATGCCTTTGACCTTCCACTCTTTGGTCATAATAGAGACACGATCTTCATCAAGGCGGAAAGAGAAGATGAGGTTCCTACCATACTTCAAATTCCTAAGCAATTATCCAGAGACAAGCTTACAGAAATCATGCCACTCAAATGGATCACGAACTATGAAAAGGCATTTGAGAACGTAGCCCCTGTGGTTGCTACTAACACAAGATATGTCAAGGAATCAGATGGCTCCATCAAGACAATTTATAGACCCATCTCAGGCTCTAAGGCTTCCTCTAGTTCCGACACTCCTCCGATCTTTCAAGCTCTTATGATCAGGTCAGTCACTATTGAAGATGACATTCCCATCCACAGTTTCTTAGCTGATGGAACCCCGATCTACACAGATAAAATCAACAGCCATTTTATCTGGGATGTTGATCTGGACATGTGCGATACAGATTGTGCATGCCGTGTTTGTCTTAAAGGTGATCGTACCTCTTGTAAACCCAGATATAGACCTCACAAACCGGAAGACCCTGACAGTCCCTGGATAGGTTTACACCCTATCAAACACAAGCCGTTACCTATTTATGATAGAGCTTTACAGATCTTACGATCTGAAGGTCTTTTACCTCAACAACCCAAAATTCCTCTTTCAAACTTATCTCCACATGTCCCTTGTTACATGACTTCTGACTATGATTGTGATTTTCCTCCACTCGAGCCAACTTCTAACCCTGAGAAGACTTGATTCTCCAGACCTTTTGTCCAAACTACTGAAGTCCAACCTGATGGATCTCTCAAACAACCATCACAAGCTAAACAAGTCCTCAACTGACAGTCTCACAATGCCAGAGCCCAAAATAGAGTCTTAAACTCTATTGATCAGAAGATTGATCGCGTTACACGCCATGTTTCTTAACACGATCATCATCTTCTCAACCTTGATGCCGCTCTTCGAGACATGTCCTCAGATCTGCAGTCCAGAATTGCAAAGTTACATTCTGATCTTCATAGATACATTGATCATGGATATTCTGGCCTATATTTTGATAAGAAGGAAAGAGAAATCAAGCAGCTTAAAGAACAACTTGAGCAGATGAATAGAGATCATACTTTCCACCCGAGGCCCTATTCTCATTCTCAGTCGTTGTTCTTTCCAATGTCTCCTACTCATTCACCTCCATCCAGACCTGATGATTTCTCCAGATATTTTAAGTCCACTGGTGAACTATTTTGGAAATATCCTCCTCTTTCTCCTCCACTCGAGAAACCTAGAAAACGATCCCCTTCCAAGCGAAAAAATAAACAACCTGTCTCAGGTTTATATGAACCAGCCCTATTTACTTCCAAACCACTTTCTTCCTCCTCAGAGTCAGATACGGTATCTTTTTCAGAAGAGGTTTCTTCTCAATCCTCCTGGATGACAACCCCTGCTTCTTCTTCTTCTCCTCCACAGTCTCCATTTCCTGACAAAGCTGACCTTACTCAGGTTTTTTTGGCGTCCAAAACAGATCCTTAGCCTTCCACATAGACTTATGATTCTCCTGATGACGCTACTTCCACCGGTCCCGCTCCTTATGTTAAAGAACCACAGGAACCTGTTCCAGGTCGTCCTCCTGCCAAACCAACTAATGGCCCTTAGTTTCACCTAGACGACTCTTCTCCTAGCTCCTGGCGAAAATGAGTTTCAGAAATGAGCGCATGGCTTGACCTGCAAATGGCAAAATTAGAACAGAACCTTGAATCAATCCTACGCGAATTCGTATCTCGATTCACTGGTTTTCTAAGAGATTGGTATCAAGCTCTCGGTGAATACAGACAACTCCAATTTGTCCGAGTTCCCTTAGCCTTACAGGCCATGGGTTTTATTTTCAAAGAATTTCTTGATGATCCTGACCAGTTCTATAAATAGGCTAGACAAGAATTCTTTGAAATGTGTTGCTGTTCACTCCGAAGAATGGACATTGAATTCCATTATCAGCGAATATCCAGCAGATATCACACACTTGGTGGTATCAATGACTATAGCCTTAAACAGGTCTGTTGACGGTGATTTTTCGATGGTCAACCGGTCAACGATTTAGGTTGGAGAAACCTGAAGATAAACGTAATGAAAGTAGGAAAATAAAAGATGAGCAAGCATAACACATATTTTACGTGGTAAAACCCCAAGGCGGGGAAACATCCACGGTGCCGGTGACGGCGAGAAGTGATCCACTATGAATATAAGGATTACACACTCAATACTTGCTTTCTCTCAAATAATTGCTTATGATCATCCCCCCTGATATAATGAATACATTGATGTATTTATAGGGTTCGATCTAGGGTTACCCTAGTTTCTGTCGTATAAACGGTGGACTCATTAATCAGAGTCTTTGTAGGATTCTTGTAGAGTAGACCAATTAGGACTCGTTTCCCATTTAATGTTTATCCTTTTGGAGGCTTAGAGTTCTTTCATGATTAGACTTTTCTGGTACTGGAGAGGAAATAGAGATATTTCCTTATTGGAATATTATCCTAAGATTTCGTATTTCTGCAGATCTCTTCCTGATGTGGCGTATCTTGGTAAGGCTATATTTCTTGTTTTTGGCTAAGTACTGATTTTTGGCCGAGCAAAGCCGAGCAGAATCTTGGCCGAGTAGACTCTTGGCCGAGCAGATTCCTTTTGCCGAATAGATCTTGGCCGAGCCGACTTGGCCGAGCAGACTTGGTAGAGTAGAATCTTGGCCGAGTGGAATGTTGGCCGAGTAAAATCTTGGCCGAGTGGACTTCTGGCTGAGTAGAATCTTGGCCGAGTGGACTTCTGGCCGAGTGGAATGTTAGCCGAGTAGAATCTTGGCCGGGCAGATTCTTGGCCGAGTGGAATCTTGGCCGAGTGGACTTCTGGCCGAGTGGAATGTTGGCCAAGTAGAATCTTGGCCGAGTGGCCGAGCATGTTCTTGGCAGAATAGATCTTGGCTGATTGAAACCCTTGGCCGAACAGGTCTTTAGCCAACTAGATTCCATCTGCAGATGGCCCCTCATATGGTGATGTCACGCATTCATGTTGACCCTTTTGATAACGTGTCTCACATTTGACTTTTGATGACGTGGAATCACTATATTTCCATATTACCCGCTATCTTCGATGACGTGTCATGCTGACGAAAAACACCTATAACAATACCCCCTCAAATCTGCGAGATGAGTTCTTGGTGACTCATCGAAGGGGATTTGAATAGTTCTTCTCTGATTTTTGTTGCTCGTCTTCAGCCTAAGTCCAAGTTACTACCCAACTGATGTTTGAACAATTGTCGGACATTTGTTGAGCCTCTGGTTGCTCTTTAACTCCTCTTGTAATTTTTGCCTTGTATACTTCTGTGATGCCTTGGTACGCACTTGCACTATATATATTTGGTATTTGGTATACTTTTCTTCTTCAAGACCTTGTAGCTAGTATTCCTGCAATAAAAGAAACTTTGTTTGTATAAACATAATTGTAAATTCTTACTTGCATTTGGTTCTGGTCGCGCTCGATAAACTTCCTTGTCTCCTCAAGCTTTAATTATTGAGATCTTTTTCGCTCACTTGGGCGAATGTGAGACCCCTTTATAACTTTGTTCGGCTTTCCTCGGATCCTTTTGTCCGCTTCGTTCTTACTAACACTCGGATCCTCTTTCAGCCTGGTTCAGCTTTGCTTGGATCCATCTTTGAGCGGATCTTACTAACGCTCGAATCCCCTTCTCGGCTTCACTTAGACCCTTTACTTTGAGCAGATCTTACTAATGCTCGGATCCTCTTTGTACTGCTGCTGCATGTCCGATCTTCCTTCTATAATTCCTCTTAAACATGCATGAATTAGGTCTCCTCTTAGTTCCATAATCAACCTCCAATAAGGCTAATCCAATGTGACTCAAAATAGGAAGCACAACCCTTCTAATCTTTAGGAATTTTTAATCCAATCTCAACTAATCCGAACATGGAAAGCTTAGGATCAACTAAAACTGAGTTAAAGTGACTTTTCAGCCTTCATTAATCTTCCAAAACATAGCAAATTCGCCTATGACCTTCGTTCCCGACTAGGCAGCCCGTAATGCTTTATTTTCAAAACCTCGTGGAGAAATTCTGGGCTGACCTTTGGGTAGTAAAATGGTCATAACTCCTTCTAGAAAACTCAAAATCACAAACCGTAAAATTCTATGGAAAGCTAACGTCCGTACCTTTCCAACCATATAAGGCTCGAAACCTATTTCCCTCTAAGATGATACAGTTTAATTCTTTAAGTTGACCCATCAACAGATGCTTCCCGCGTAGAAATTCTTGGCTGACCTTTGAGTAGTAAAATGGTCATAACTCCTTCTAGAAAACTCAAAATCACAAACCGTAAAATTCTACGGAAAGCTAACTTCTGTACCTTTTCAACCGTGTAAGTCTCGAAACCCAGTTCCCTCTGAGATGATATAGTTTAATTCTTGAAGTTGACCCATCAACAGATGCTTCCCGTGTAGAAATTCTAGGCTGACCTTTGAGTAGTAAAATGGTCATAACTCCTTCTAGAAAACTCAAAATCACAAACCGTAAAGTTCTACGGAAAGCTAACTTCTGTACCTTTCCAACCATGTAAGGCTCGAAACCTAGTTCTCTCTGAGATGATACAGTTTAATTCTTGAAGTTGACCCATCAGCAGATGCTGTTTTCACGGGTTTGATCAAGAAATCTTCCAAATTGCTTTCAATTATCTTCTAGGACTTGAATAGCTGAGAATGCTTCTATCCGAAACATCTTTTATTCTTGTCGTATCCTTTAAAGGCAAGTTCTAACGATCTTTTGAAGTTTTAGGGCTCAAGATAGCTTGAAGATGTCGAGGTTGAATATCATAAGAGGAACTGATTAAGGTTTCCCTGAGTTGTGTCTTTCCTCACAATCTGAGAAAAATATGGTATATGTCGTCGCTCTTGGCAAGGTAAGATGTCGCTCTATAGAGATCGTGCTTCAAAGCATCCACCCCCTGAGACCACTACCACATATATATATATACATGCTCATGGCGAGTTGGGGGCTTTTGTTCTCCAGGGGTTCATGTTGCTTGGAATCTACCCCCTAGCATCGTTGTTATTCTTGAGTTGATGCCGACGTGCAGGGTAGGAGCCACGCTTTTGACACATTGTCTGGGTAGCCATTCTTTTCTTCTTTGGTCGGGTCATTTCAAGCGTTTGGCCTGGATCTTTCTTGTCCATTTGAACTTTTTCTCGGCTGATCTTTTTTGTAGGTTTGATTCTTCCTTTTGGCCGATCTTTCTTATAGATCGGTTATTTATTTTTTATATTTTTTTATATACCTTCTGTCTAATACTCCTGTAAAAAGAAAGCACTTTATCTATATAAATACAATTTTGACTTATAACTTACTTGCATTCGACTTTGTTCATTATTGTCTCTTTTGCAATTGCTCATTGGCTTTTGTACTTCTTGCAAATTGTTCCAGGTGTTCGCTTATGGCTTCAGGGCAACTTGAGAGTGTATTTTACACCACGAGGGGTCCTGACTCACTGTATCTAAGTTTCAACCCACTTTCGGGGTTTTTACTTGATTTTTAGCAAGCCAAGCTAACCTCAAGGCGTCCGGCTCAGGTGGCCTAGATCTTGCGTTTGAAAGCTTCCTGACTGTTTTTATGTGCACTTGCCCATTGGAGCTTTGTACCTGCATATTTTAAACTTAACAGATGCAATATAAGCGGAAAAATCTTTACCCCTTTCCACAAGGCCGGATTTCTGACAGTGCTTTATTTACACCCA
Source organism: Acer yangbiense (assembly GCA_008009225.1). Lineage (NCBI taxonomy): Eukaryota > Viridiplantae > Streptophyta > Magnoliopsida > Sapindales > Sapindaceae > Acer > Acer yangbiense. Next base: position 32,005,099 of record CM017763.1, on the reverse strand, counting down.
GTCAGTTTTTGAGCTGACGGCGCTTTATTTGCACCCAGTCATTTTTTGAGCTGATAGTGCTTTATTTGCACCCAGTCAGTTATTATTTTTGATCAATTTGGTATACCTGCACACTCGTAAACGTGTAAATAATAAAAATATTTTGTTTTATTTTTACCCGAGTGTAACATTGGTTTCTTTGTTTAAGCTGAGTAACTCATTTAACCAAGTATCTCATTAACTGGCATTAAGTTTGAGTAATCCATTGGTTTTATTGGGTCAAGTTTTTGTTATACTTGATTGGTTTATCCAAGTATCTAGTTACCTTGGTCTGAACAAATATATTATCCTTAGTTTGGCTTCAAGAATGATCAAGTATCTCATTAAACTGGTCATCTTCAGACTGACCAAATGTCTCATTAAACTGATAAGTTTTTCTTCAAGAATGATCAAGTATCTTATTAAACTAATCATTTCCAGACTAACCAAGTGTCTCATTAAACTGGTCAGTTTTACCCAGGTGTTACGTCGAGGCTCACCATGACCATACACTTAGGTCCCCTGCACAAGTCACCTAGGACGTCTCCTGGTTTTGTCTACTACAGGGGTTTGCCGAATCGTTGGGGTAGTGTATACCGGCCAACACAGCTGTGCATCTCACCAGACATATTCCGCGTTTCTAGGTATCCTGTTTTCCAGGTATCCTAGTGCCTCGGGTTTGCCTTTTCACTAAGGATACGTTCGTATCTGATTAGCTTGGCGGGCATGCTATTTCAGCTTCTCCGCCCCTCGGACACTATCCACTCGCTCTTCGCGGTTTCATGGCGCCCGAGTACTATCTTCGGGCTTTACGCTCCAAAGATGACCCCTTCGGCCTATGTTAGTGAAGATTTTGGCCCCTTTGGCCTTTTCTTCGAATTTCTACATACGTCGAGATAAAACTCGTTTTGTGTGTATTGAGACTAAGCTCAATTAAAGTTTTCAGCTTGTCTTTCTCTATCAAACACGTTAACATTTGCGCACAAATATATTTTTAATAATGCTGAAAAAATAGTTGGATCCCTGCACGTTATTGGTGTTGGTTGATGTTCGGGATGAATACCTTTGGACTTGCTAGATGTTTTGCATACAAAAACCATGTAGTATGCTAATAAAACTAGTATATGTTTTCGCAGGTATATACACGCATAGTATTTATTATGTATGAAAGAAACATAGAGATAGCATATGTAAGTAGGGTGTAATACTAGAATAAATACACATACTACATGTGTTGTGCATCATGTTAAAAGTGCAGTAAAGAATTTCAATAAACCAGGGTGAAAAAAGTGTTTCCCCACATTTTACCTCCTCGTCAACGTACGGTTATGAAATCCAAGAAGATTTGATTTATAGGCCGAATAAAAGTAACTAAGCGATAATTTAGATTTTACCTTTAACTCTACTTGATGAGGTATCCGAAATTGGTTACCTTTTCATTCTGAGTCTCAAATCGCAAGTCGTTCTTTCCTTGTGCTTTTGTATAATACTTTGTCTTATGTTTCCCTAGATCACTTTTATCATTGGACGCTCTCATCCTCAATATTTTCCTCAAGGTCTTCCTCCTAACATGTCCGCTCAAGAAGATTTTCAGAAAGCATCCTTATTTGAGTCACCGAGGGATAGTCGGTTGTTGGTTGAAGTTTGAAGTGTGCCGGGATGGAGTTTGTTCCTGCGCACAGAGGTAAAGCTCGATTTCTAAACCAAGGTTTTTACCTTGACTGCCATACCCAGCATGTGAGTGAAATTTTCACATACAACAATAGTTACGTATATAAGAAGGCCAAATTAAATAAAAACAACTAACTCATATAAAACATTATTGATGATTAGTGTTTGAATTTTGGCATCCAAGAATATATGTTAGGGAAACATACAAAGGTAATATGTGAGTGCAATTTATTGAGGAGTACACAAAGGTTATACAATATGTACAATGTACTCGCGTGATAATAATACATGAAGAAGTGAAAATATCTTAACACATATTGATCACAAAAACTCAACATTTCACACCTCATAATTTTGTTTTGATTTTGCTGTTTAGGCAAATCAAAATATTTGAGAGTGTTTAAACTTAACCAAATTCATGCTCATTTGATCTAAAGAACAAATTGGTCAACATGATTCGCACAACAATAAAAATTATGTGACGTACCTATTGCTGGCTGAATTTGCTCGGTGATGCATTTCCAAATCAAGGTGATTTACGCACCGCTTTAACACGAGTATATATTTTGATAGAAAAGCATACAATATGCAACTCATGATTTTAATAAATTAGTAGTAGGTTCTCAATATAAAAATAAGAACCACAATTTTCTACCAAGTTATTGACTGAGTTGCAAGATTATGTCAACAATAATAATTAGTAATAATATAACATTTAAACAAAGATGTACCTTCAACTCCAACTGATTTCAACAATGTCGTTAAATGCTTTCGAAAGTGATTTTATCAAGATCACAGTCTTTGCCACTTACGAACCTGGAGTTAAGGCGTATTACTTTGGATCCTTTATTGTTGGACATGTCGGTAATGAAGAGCCGAGTGAGCTTTAGCCGAGTGGACCCCTTTTTCTTTATTAAGATATGCTGGATTAATGAAGGTAGTTGGCAATGTGAGGCCAATGCTACTCTTCCCTCTCCGATCGGGTCACCAAGGCTATATGGTCTCTCTTTTTTGAAACCTTTAAGCGCGTTGAGATGAAATTCAATTCCCGCGCGCAGAGGCAAGACTAGATTCCTGAGCTGGCACTTTCAACTTGTTTTCTATACCAAGTATGTGAGTAAAGTTCGCACAAGTAATAATAATCATGTATTTTAATGAGACCAAATAATTGGAAGCGATCAACTCATACATGGTACTATTAGTGATTAGTGATTAGTGTCGAAATTTGACAACTGTATGATAGACAATATGCGCATAAGAGCCATAAAAGTTGCCAGACATAGTAATTAAGCATGCATTACATGTTTATAGACTTATTCGCACGTATTATGTATTGTATACAAGAAACATGCATAGATAATGTAAGGATTCCCGTTTTGTTGATTGGCTTATTTCGTGGTCAAACCACATGTTGGGGTTTTGAATGTAAGGGTAGTCTAAGTAATTAGTGTTGAAGATCAAAGGCCCTTCCATGACCTCAAGATATAAGCACGCCAAAGGTATAATCTCTTGTGCTTATTTTTCTTTGAAGAGATTTAGTAGCACACACACACTTAGCATTCTTGCTATGATTGCATACTTGCTTATTTTTATGTGCATCTCTTCACATGTCACTTTACACACTAGCACTTTGGTTGATATATCTTGTTGTGTGTATATGTGCCTTATAATTCGTTTCCCGACATTGTTCGGAAACGTCCGCGCTTGCACTAATGAGTGCTTGGTTTCGCGCGAAGACCGCCTATGGAGAATGCCCTTGGCTTCTCCTTGGTTTTCACCATTGTTGGTGATCGGCGGTTATGATCGGCGGCCTGGCCGCCGAATTAAACCGCCGTTTCAGTCCAGATTGGTCTGAAGCAATTATGCGGTCAAGATCGGCGGTCACGACCGCCGTTCGAAACCGCCGTTCATACCTGATCGATTTTAATCCCTCGGGTTTGATTCGGCGGTTGGATCGGCGGTCAAGAAACCGCCGAATGAAACCGCCGTTAATGCTCTGTTCTTCACAAGCTCAATTCGGCGGTCGTTATCGGCGGCCTGGCCGCCGATTGAAACCTCCGAATGGTGCGTTTCAGGGGCAAAAGTGTCTTTTCACATGCCCAATTCTTGATGTCTATAAATATCTTATTTTCTCAATCTCTGATCAAGTTTCTTTGACTCTTAAGAACCCTAATCTTCAAAGATAGATTTTGAGAGAAAATCAAATCAAGAACTCAACTTTAACCACTCAAATCAAACCCCTTTTGCATCAAATTTCATATTGCATCTCCTATGTCTATATAGAGTGCATCCATGTATGGGTTTGCATCATCACAACTTGCTTGGTAAGATTTTGATTAATTTCATCTTATTGTAATATTTTAAATACCAAGCCATCTCTTTTAAATTACTTGTATGTTTTAGATCATATGCTAAATACAAGAAAAGAGATTATTTGTGATGAATTGATTGAGTGGTGTTTTTGATAGATATCTAGGTTTTTATAATCTATGATTATCTATGCTATTTGACATGTCATTTAACAATTGATATCTAGGGTTGATTTAAATTGAATATATCATCATCCTAGATAAGCATTTAGAGTACCCTAGCTCTTATTGCATTAATTGAATATTCATACATATTCACATAGGGTTGTGCATCTCTTTTGAGAGATTGAAGTCTTGGTCTAGGGTTGCTATTACAGGCCCGCTGGGTAGTAGTGGTGGGTTACAGACCAAGATTGGCTGTAAACATCATTACAAGTAGTGACTTCGAGGATCAAGCAAATTGGAATAGGGTTGCTAATAAAGGCCCGCTGGGTAGAAGTGAGGGGTTACAGACCGGAGTGTTAGACGAGGTCTACATAGGTTGTAAACTTCATTTCAATTAGTGATTTCGAGTTCCGAGTGTGGCGCACTATACAACCCATGGTTTTTCCCAGTGGTTGGGTTTCCACGTATACATCAAGTGTTATTTAAATTCCGCACTATATTACACTTGTATGTATTTTTGACTAGTAGGGGCATTTTCGTAAAATTGACTTGCATGCGAAAATTGGGTAATAATTGTTAAAATCTATTCATCCCCCCCCTCTAGTTTTATAAAGAACACGCCTTTAATTTGTTTCAGATAACATGTGAACGCAATATAACATAAAGAGAATTACACAAAAGTTATGTGTGTTGTGTATTTGTATGTGAAAATATAACGATATGAAGAGACGGATATAATTTAATATATCTAGATTACATATATTCAATGTCTCAAGCATACCAAGTACTTCTAGTCACATTTTTCAACACTCATGCTTATTTGATTTAAAGAACAAATTGGTCGAACCCAATATCGTTGAGCCTAACCACTATCATGAAAATTTAAACATCAATAACGATGTCATATTTTGTCTGAAAAGTGACAAAACATTGTGACACGTACATGTTACATGCGTCTCCGAATCAATTGTGATTCATACACTGTTTTATCGGTAGGAATTTCTATAGAAAAAAATGGATTATATACTTAGAGATTCCAATGCTAAATTCATAATATTCCAAACAGAAATAATCAGTATGATACCCTTCTATATTATCGATTTAAGATGCAACATGATGCCAACGATAATAAATAACATAACAATTACGAGAGATCGTACCTTTTTATCCGAACGCCTTCGGTACTACTTAAACGCTTTTGGAAACATTTCTCACCAAGATCAAAGTCTTGATCAATTTTATTAAATAACACTTACTCGAAAGATATTAAAAAAAGACTATAATTACTCTCAAACATCGTAATATAACAAATCACAACACTATTAATAGCATGGAGTCAACTTTTCCACAACATTTAAATGAACAACCAATCACAAGTGAAAAAGCATTACACATGGAGGGTGCATATAACAACTAGTGCGATTGCATCTATGCTCTAGCAGTGTTACTCACCTCATTATTATTTCACGAGTTAAATTAATGACACAGACAACCATGTAGTATTCGTAATGTATTATTTGCCCAAAACAATTATATGCTAAATAAGGTATGTATGTCATGAGCTTGGTAATTTTTATTAGACAATGAATATTCAATCGTTTTTTTATCAAGATCAAAGTCTCAAATAAACTCAATCGAATTATTGTTTGGTTAATCAAAGTATCACAAATATTAAACATCAATCAGTATGTTTTACTCTTATTAATCTAGAATAATAATAATCATGTTACATACTTGCTGCCGACTGAATCTATTCGGCAATGCACTCCAAAGTCAAGGCAATCCATGCAAATATTTTAATAGAAAAGCACAATATGCAACTTCTAATTTCAACAAATTAGGAGTGTATTCATAGTATAAGATTTAAGCATCCTGATATTCTATACAGTTATTGATGCAAGACGATATCAATAATAATAATAATTAACTGAAAACATGCCCCCGAATCCGAATGATTTTATCAAGATCGAAGTCCTGATTAAATCTTGAATAATCATTATTTGGTCAGTTTTCACTTTTATTTATGTAACTATGCATATTAGTTTGCACAATGTAGATAAAATCATAAAATTAGACTGCAAATTGACTAACCTCAGCCACTTACCGAACCTGGAGTAGTCGTTTTACCATTGGATCATTGATGAAGGGTCGAGTGGGCTCAGTTGAGAATGGACATTGGGTGTTTTATATCAAGATGGGCTCGGTTTCTAACACGTCAAGGTAAACTTTATGCTGAACTGCAACGTTCCGGAAGTCGTCAAATATTTCTCGGGATGAATTGTGTTGAGGCCCACATATCCTTAGAAAGATCTATACGTCTATTTTACAGTGAAATTCGCGGTTCATGATTCCATGCTCTCTGGAGAGAGTTATCTCTGTTTTAGCGTCTGGTGGTCAAGTTGGAAAATCCTCCGCGAATCACTTCCTTCAATGTTTTGGGGATCATAAAATATTCCACAGGTTGAACCAGATTGTGAACCTTATATTTCTGAAAAGGTCCAGATGTCTAGTTTCTGATGGTTTTTATGGCTCGCGATTTCGACTTCTATAGAGGGAGATATGCCTGTTTTAGTGTTCAATGGTCAGATCAGAAATCTGTGCGCGATCTGGTTTCTTCAATATTGCAGGAGCCACCAAATATTGCTCAGATTGAACTAGGATACGAACCATATATTTTTGGAAAGCCTTGGATATCTAGTTTCCAATGGTTTTTACAGTTCATGAATCCGACTTCTGTAGAGGGAGATATGCCCATTTTAGTGCGTATTGGTCAGCAATTCCACGATTCTGGACAGCTCTCCTCTTTTCTTTTGTAAGCTGTCGGAATGCGAAAGCAATTCCTCGGACAGATTCTTGATACTTTGAAGCTCTGAGTATTGCTTTCACAATATTCTTCCTCTGGAATTGGTCACGGCTGCGGCTCCTGCTACGGGTTCTGTAGTTAATCCACTCCCTAGCACTTCCAATAGTCGTTTGTTTGGTGCTTCAAGTGTTGGATCTTCATCAGAGTTCCTTCTGTGGTCTGTTCATGAGGGTTTCTCGAAGTTGAGTTCTCCACCCCCTCCTTCTAGCGCCAATTGTTGACGGTGATTTTTCGATGGTCAACCGGTCAACGATTTAGGTTGGAGAAACCTGAAGATAAACGTAATGAAAGTAGGAAAATAAAAGATGAGCAAGCATAACACATATTTTAAGTGGTAAAACCCCAAGGCAGGGAAACATCCACGGTGCCGGTGACGGCGAGAAGTGATCCACTATGAATATAAGGATTACACACTCAATACTCGCTTTCTCTCAAATAATTGCTTATGATCATCCCCCCTGATATAATGAATACATTGATGTATTTATAGGGTTCGATCTAGGGTTACCCTAGTTTCTGTCGTATAAACGGTGGACTCATTAATTAGAGTCTTTATAGGATTTTTGTAGAGTAGACCAATTAGGACTCGTTTCCCATTTAGTGTTTATCCTTTTGGAGGCTTAGAGTTCTTTCATGATTAGACTTTTCTGGTACTGGAGAGGAAATAGGGATATTTCCTTATTGGAACATTATCCTAAGATTTCGTATTTGTGCAGATCTCTTCCTGATGTGGCGTATTTTGGTAAGGCTGTATTTCTTGTTTTTGGCTAAGTACTGATTTTTGGCCGAGCAGAGCCGAGCAGAATCTTGGCCGAGTAGACTCTTGGCCGAGCAGATTCCTTTGGCCGAACAGATCTTGGCCGAGCAGACTTGGCAGAGTAGAATCTTGGCCGAGTGGACTTCTGGCCGAGTGGAATGTTGGCCGAGTGGACTTCTGGCCGAGTGGAATGTTGGCCGAGTAGAATCTTGGCCGAGCAGATTCCTGGCCGAGTGGCCGAGCATGTTCTTGGTGGAATAGATCTTGGCTGATTGAAACCCTTGGCCGAACAGGTCTTTAGCCAACCAGATTCCATCTGCAGATGGCCCCTCATATGGTGATGTCACGCATTCATGTTGACCCTTTTGATAACGTGTCTCACATTTGACTTTTGATGACGTGGAATCACTATATTTCCACATTACCCGCTATCTTCGCTGACGTGTCATGCTGACGAAAAACACCTATAACAAGGTCTATGTCAACTCTCTTCCAGATGAGCTCCAAGACGAAATTCAAAGGAAAATAGACACCTTAGGGAAATCACTCAATGACACAACCTTAGGTGAACTTCACATGTATGCTTTGAGCTCCCTCGATAAACTTTGTGTCACCCAAAGATTCTTCTTCAAGATGCTCACAGAAGATAAAAAGTTGTAGTCCTAATGCAAACAACCTTCTCTTCAAATCAAATGTAAATCAGCTAATGCTTGCTCCTGCAAAACCAAGAAGAAACATCATTTCAAATCCCCCAAGCATAAGAAAGGAAAAGGCAAGCGATTCAAGTTCTACAAAAAGAAAGCGAAATGAGGCTGGAATAAATCCCAGCGGTGCTATATCTGTGGCAAACCAGGTCATTATGCAAAGAAATATCCCAACAAGAAGGCTAAATCAGCCAAACTAGTTCAGCAGCAGAAGAAGATTGCTGATGAAGTCCCATCCGATATGGATATCGAATCTATCTTCTCTGAACAAGACAGTGCTGATCACACCACAACCTTTGTTCTCTAAGAAAACTCTTTTGACTCAGAATACTTCGACTCCTCAAGCCATAGCTCTATTCAAGAATCTTATCAGGCCACTCAAATAGGCCCTCAATTCGGTCCTCAAGCTTCGGTTCAGATCCTGCTCGACAAATACGCCAAACCAATTGATGTCATTGCCTACTTTGACACAGAATCTCACACCACAATGATGAACCCTAAAATCCTTCCTCCAGAATGCTGGAAACCCTACGTTCGGCTTTTCAAATCCACTGATGGAAAGGTTTTTGCAACTAACCTCATTTCCCGGAAAAAGATCGGTGTAAAGATCTTCTCATCTTACACTCTTTGTGTCCATGTTATTGGTACTCCTCTCCCTGATAAGGACATCGTCATAGGATGGGATGTTTTCTGCCAGAGTAAATCCCTCCGGATTCTCCCTATCGGGATTAGGTTCAAAAGAGATTTTAAAGCCTTTTCCGATGTTCCAAAGATTTTCCAACTCTCAGAGTTTCAACCTTCATTTGAACAAATTCAACGTAAATTGCTTCATCTCTGTGCTGACAGTCATGCCATCTTCTCTCACCCTTTACCTTTGTGGAAGAACCTAGATTTCTTTATTAAGCTCCCTTTCAAGCTTAATGAAGATATTAATCCTACTAAGGCCTCTCATTCGGGTATGTCTCCCTCAGACCTCAAAATGGCCAATGAATAATGCAATGACCTTCTCCGGCAAGGTCTGCTTGAACACACTTCTTCCCATTGGGCGTGCCAAGCCTTTTACGTCGAAAAACGCTTCAAACTACGCAGGGGAAGGAAGAGATTAGTCGTGGACTACAAGCCACTTAATCTTTTCCTCCGAGATGACAAATTTCCTGTTCCTAGGCCAAACGTCTTATTCTCTCAGCTCCCAGGAGTTAAGGTTTTTTTCAAAATTTGACTTCAAAGGTGCTTTCTGGCAAATTGGTATTCATCCTGATGAAAGATATAAAACATCATTTTGTCTCCCAAATGAACAATACCAATGGACTGTCATTCCTTTTGGTTTAAAGACCGCTCATTCTCTTTTCCAAAATGCCGTTACCAGAATCTTCCATCCTCTCTTACACTCAGCCCTCATCTACATTGATAACATCCTTTTATTCTCTCCAGATGATACCTCTCACAACACTCTCCTCCAACAGTTCCATGAAATTGTTGATCACTACGGTATCATGCTCTCTGAAAAGAAAAGTACAATTGGAAAACCAGAAATAGAATTTCTTGGTATGAACATCTCTAACGGACAATATCGTCCTGGTCCTCATTTGGCTGTCCAATTACTAGATTTCCCTGATTCTAGTTTCAGTTTGAAACAAGTCCAACAATTTCTTGGCATCGTCAACTACATCAGAGATTTTGTTCCTCATGCCGGTCATTACACCTCAGTTCTCTCTACTCTCCTTAAGAAGCATCCTCATTCATGGAATTCCTGCCATACTGAGGCCGTAATCAAGTTAAAGGAGATTGCTCAATCTCCACCTGCTCTCACCATCCCATCAACTAGCCAGCTTATTCTTCAAACCGATGCCAATGACATTTTCTGGGGGGCCATCCTTATAGAAGAGCAAGACGGACACAAAAGATATTGTGGCCATGCTAGTGGAAAATTCAAAGATTTCCAACATCATTACCACACTGTCTATAAAGAGATCCTTGCTGTCAAGTATGGTATCCAAAAGTTTGATTTTCACCTCAGGACAAGGAACTTTATTGTCGAAATGGACAACTCATCTTTTCCAAAGATCCTTGATTTTCGCAATAAGATTCCTCCTAATCCACTGCTTTTAAGACTCAAGGATTGGTTTGACAGATATGATTTCACTGTTTACCACGTGAAAGGTCATCACAATATAATTGCTGATATGCTTTCCAGACATCCACTTACCCATCTTATTACTCATACAGGTCACTATCTTCTCATATTCATGGCATCCTCAGCAGGTCCCTCATCGTCCTCACCAGACCTAACAAACTTTTCACAAGTGTTGTCCCCACTAGAACTCTTGGCTACATTACCACCTAACCATCAACCTTCTTTGAACCAAATCCAAACCTTTGCCAAAACTTATCTACCGGTGTACTTATCCCAGATCAAAAGTCAAGGTTGTCGTCACGATCTTACCAACCCTTCCAGGCTTTTCCTTGACCCATTCCTGGTGCCACCATTCTACTACTTTTCCCCTCAGCTCTTATGGTTCCTCTAGTGTTTATCAGTTCTACATCATCATGCCATCGTCTTTCCACTTCAGGCTTTATATGGACATCTCCATAATCCATCTCAACAGAATTCCCTATTATGGATTTTCCTGTAATGGTTTACATCCTTAACAAATTGGAAAAAAGAACTCACCAAGCTTATGGGACAATATAACCTTTGGAAGCTTGACCCCGAGTCAGCCTCCTCTGTTTCCTGCATCTGGATACTCCATAGGCCATACTAGTACAATCCCTACAAAAAACTTTTGTGGACAGTAAACACCAGCTATGAATGGTTCACCACTTATGATTACCAAAAATCATACCCCAACAATCTCCAGATCTCACTACTCAATTTTCTCTGTGACGTCAATAATGTCTCCACCGACGAAATATTAATCCTTTCAGACATCCCTAGAGACCCCTCTCAGAGTTGGAACCCTTTTCAAGATTCCTACATGATTGACTCTCAAGAACCCATGGATTTTGCCACCCAGCCCTGCTCCATCTGTGGAGCCCATGATTCAGACGACGAAGACCATGCTTATTGCAATATCAGCAATCCATGATTCCTCCTTATCTCAGGACTGTTTATGTACATTATTGAGATGTGCTTTGTGTGCTTTAATTATTGTTATATGTCGGCCATATCCACAAATGGCTTATCTTTGTAATTTTTGCTTTAACCTTGTCTGCCACTACCCTGTAGCTCTTTTGGTTTGTTCCGCCTCTCTTCCCCTATATAAGATGAGGCATGCCTTTGTAAAATTAAAGCAGAAATCAATAATATCATGTGTTGTATTATATATCTCATGTATTTCTAAACACTTCTTCTTCTTCCTTAGAAAACCTGTCTATGAAAAAAAAAATAGTCTGTAATAATCTCAGTATGCTCTGTGCTTGCCTCTAGTTGAGGATCCTGCACATCAGAAGAGGAGATTGATCCTTTGGCATAAGGTCCCTGTCTGTCTCTGGATGGTTAGAATGTTAGTACCCTGTTTAGCCCGTGGGTAGGCCGTCATTATGGGGAAAACATAAAAACTCTAGAGAGACAGTTCAGGGCTCCCTGGATAATGTATTTTCTTTATTTATTTAGTAACTCTCATCAAAAGACCAAAATGCCATTTCATTACCCTTTGGCCGTTAATGACTAATTATGGTCAACCTTTAATCAACAAGTTATTATGAAAAAAAATTTATTGGATCGTGTGAAATAAAGATGGATTTGAGCCATGCATTGTCCAATTTGAGATTTTGGAGATGCATCCATGGTCAAGTTTTTTATTTTTTATTTTAAATAATAATTTAATTATTAAATATTTAGGGCTAATGTGGCAGCATTTAATTGGATAATGTATTCTCTTTATTTATTTAATAATTCTCAACAAAAGACCAAATTGACATTTCATTACCCTTTGGCTGTTAATGATTAACTATGGTCAACCTTTAGTCAACAAAGTTATTATGATTTTTTTTTCCGGGTTTAGTGCAATTATGTATATAGTTAGGGCATCTCCAACCCAGTGGCAAATTGGAGCAAAAATCACTCTCTAACCAAGCGCCTTCCATTGGAGGAAATAAGGGTTTTTGTCACTTCACCACTTTAATAAATTATGTTTTAAAGACACCAAAGTAAGTGACTTCCAAAAATACTCTTACTTTACTCTATTTTTTATTTACTTTTCAATTTTCTTTTTTTGATTTTATTCTTTCATCTTCTTCATAGAAGCCTGTTTAACAAACCTCCAATGGAGGTCGAAATCGAACAAAACCAACTTCATAATATTATCAATGCATCTTTATTGGATTAGTTTAGTGGCGCTACGCTGACACACTCGGGGGCTGAGCTATGTTTTTTTTTTCTCGTTTCCTATGTTGTTTTGGTTTTGAATCTTCCATTGTTAAACATGAGAAACAACAACAAAACAGAAACAAAGGAGCACAGAACAACAATCAAGTGTTTCCGAGACTTAATGATTGTGTTCCGAGACTTTGTGTTTGTGTGTCCGAGACTTTGTGTTTGTATTCCGAGACTTTGTGTTCGTGTGTCCGAGACTAATTGTGTTTGTGTTCCGAGACTTTATGTTTATGTTTCGAGACTTTGTGTTTGTGTTCCGAGACTTTGTGTTTGTATGTCTGAGACTTTGTGATTGTGTTCTGAGATTTTGTGTTTGTGTGTCCGAGACTTTGTGTTCATGTTCTGAGACTTTGTATTTGTGTGTCTGAGACTTTGTGTTGGTTGAAATATACAAATGTGGTTAAATTGCCTAAAGCGTACTGTTGTATGTATAAATTCGCCAAGCAGACACGTCACCAAAGGAGTCAATAAATGATGAAGAAAAGGTTGCCACGTCACTCGTTGACCGGGTCAAGGGAGAAAATGTGGCCAGTCAGAATGTCAACGTTTTAAATCAATAGTCAAAGGTGTGGTCGCCAGAGCTAGATATATACTCGCCAAAGGTAGAAACGTGGTCGCCGAAGGATAATACCCAGGAGTGAAGGTGCTCGCTGCATCAGCATATTGGGCCCAAAGCGACTCGGCAGAAACACAGAAATAAAACCCTAACCTGTAGAAGACCCATGGCAACAAGGAATCATAAAAAGGAAAAAAGATAGAGCATATCCGGATCCGTGACAACATGAGAATCCTAGTACGAATCAAAGGGGGAATCCGACCACCAACACGGCTAAAAACAAGGGGAAACCCTAATTAACATATATAAATAGAACCATCTATCCCATGAGGAAGAGGTTCGAAAACCTAGAGAGAAAAGAGCAATTGTATGAGAGATTTGAGTGTGTAACAAAGCAATAGAATCGAGTATTATCTTTCTGTCCTCTGGGCCGCCATGGTTTTTGCCCATTCAAGGGTTTTCCACGTAAAAACTGTTTTGTAAGGATTCCTATATCTTGATTGGCTTATTTCGTGGACAAACCACATGTTGGGGTTGATAATGTAAGGGTAGTTTAGGTGTTTGAACTTCATGCTCGAAGGCCCTTTCAAGACCTCAAGGGACAAGCACGCCAAAGGTATAATTTCTTGTGCTTGAGTTTTCTTTGAAGAGATTTAGTAAGCACACACACACTTAGCATACTTGCATTTGTGTGCATACTCTTCACATGTCACTTTACACACTAGCACTTTGTTTTATATCTTGTTGTGTGTATATGTGCTTAGTAATTCGTTTCCCGATAGTGTTCGGAAACGTCCGTGCTCACACGTATGTGTGCTTGGTTTTGAGCGAAGACCGCCCACGGAGAATGCCCTTGGCTTCTCCTTGGTTTTCACCATTGTTGGTGATCGGTGGTTATGATCGGCGGCCTGGCCGCCGAATGAAACCGCCGTTTCAGTCCAGATTGGTCTGAGGCAATTATGCGGTCACGATCGGCGGTCACGACCGCCATTCAAAACCGCCATTCATACCTGATCGATTTTAATCTCTCGGTCTAATTCGGCGGTTGGATCAGCGGTCACGAAACCGCCGAATGAAACCGCCGTTGATGCTCTGTTCTTCACGGGCTCAATTCGGCGGTCGTGATCGGCGGCCTGGCCGCCGATTGAAACCGCCGAACGGTGCGTTTCAGGGGCAAAATTGTCTTTTCACATTCCTAAATCTTGATGTGCCTATAAATATCTTAATTTCTCATTCTCTGAATAAGCTTCTTGAGTTATTAGAACCCTAAACTTTCAAGAGAGATTTTTGAGAAAAAATCAAATCAAGAACTCACCTTTAAACACTCAAATCAAATCCTTTTTGCATCAAATTTCATATTGCATCCTCTATGTCTACATAGAAAGCATCTATAATTGGATTGGCATCATCACAATATGCTTGGTAAGATTTTGATTAGTTTCATCTTATTTTAGTATTTTTGACTATCAAGCATATTCTCTTTTAATTTACTTGTATGTTGTTGAACATATGATAAATACAAGAATAGAGAATTAATTGTGATGAATTAATTGAGTGTTGTTTTGTGATAGCTAATTAGGCTTTTGACTAATCTTAATTAGCTAAGCTATTTGACATGTTATTTAGCAATTGATATCTAGGGTTGATTAAATTGTTTATATCATCATCCTAGATAAGCATCTAAGGTTACCTAGCCTTGTTTGTTATTTGAATATTCATACATATTCACATAGGTTGCATAATCTCTTCATAGAGAATTAAGTCTTGAGGCTAAGGTTGCTTAGGCATCAAGCAATTAGGACTAGAGCCACTTTTAAAGGCCCGAGTGGTAGAAGTGGGGGGTTATTGATCGGAGTGTTAGACGAGGTCTACATAGGTTGTAAACTCCATTTCGATTAGTGGATTTCGAGGTCCGAGTGTGGCGCACTAAACAGCCCGTGGTTTTTCCCAGTGGTTGGGTTTCCACGTATACATCAAGTGTTATTTAAATTCCGCACTATATTACACTTGCTTGTATCTTTGAATAGTAAGGGCATTTTCGTAAAATTAACTTGCATGCGAAAATTGGGTAATAATAGTTAAAATCTATTCACCCCCCCTCTAGATAATATATTTAGAACACACCGTATTTGTTTCAATTGGTATCAGAGCGGGTTCCTAGATATACTTAGGTGATCCTAGCTCATTTTAGGTGTGTTGTGCATTTGTGTGATTTTTGCTCATTCATACATTTTGCATACATTTCATTCATTCATTTGATACAATGAGTGGATTCGGTGGCAACCATGAGGGTGCTTCAAGCACACGGCCTCCTCTCCTCACCGGTGTGAATTATGCCTCATGGAAATGCAAAATGGAGGCATATGTGTGCCAAATCCATGATAGGGCATGAATGGCAATTGAAAAGAATACTCGGTGTGTATAATATATAAAGCTAGAGGGGGGCTGAATAGATTTTATCTAATTATTACCCAATTTTCGCGTGCATGTCAATTTTACGAAAATACCCCTAGCAAGTCAACAATACATACAAGTGTAATAAGATACGGAAATAATAAATGACACTTGATGTTTACGTGGAAAACCCAACCACTGGGAAAAACCACGGGCTGTTAAGTGCGCCACACTCGGACCTCGAAATCCACTAATTGAAATGGAGTTTACAACCTATGTAGACCTCGTCTAACACTCCGGTCAATAACCCCCCACTTCTGCCACGCGAGCCTTTAAAAGTGGCTCTAATCCAATTGCTCGTTCCTCGTAGTCACTACTTGTAATGATGTTTACAGCCTAATCCCGGTCTGTAACCCACCACTACTACCCGCAGGCCTGTAATAGCAACCCTAGACCAAGACTTCAATCTCTCAAAAGAGATGCACAACCCTATGTGAATATGCAATGATATCCAAATATTGCAATAAGAGCTAGGGTACTCTAGATGCTTACCTAGGATTATAAGATGACAATATAATCAATCCTAGATATCACATATAGCTATATGTCATGGCATATAACTTTAGCTAAGTAAAGGATAACCAATCCTAGATACAAAGCTATCACATAAAACCCACAAACATTCAAAGGATTAACTAGTTGATTAAAAGACAATCTATCAACCTAGTTATCAATACATCACACAAGAATGTTCATGGCATAGCTTTTAGGCAATAATGACCTAATCAAATAAGCTATAAAAAATAATCTCAATCAACAAATGAGATCAATTAGCTAGATGGCGTATAAATATTAAAGCCTAGCTATCAAATAATAACCCAATCAACACATAATCTCAATCTTATATGTAGAAATTAATCTAAACACATATAAGTAAAATATGAGATAAAATTGATAAGTAGAAACACTAATTATGTGAGATAAAAGTGTTCAACAAATCATACCATTTGTGTTGAAGAAGTCCCATGCATTAGCATATGCTAGATGATCCTAGATGATGCTTAGATGAAGATTTATGCATGTGGGAATGGGTTTAGAGAGATAAAGATATGATCTTTAAGCTTTCTCTCTCAAGTCTCTCTAAATATCTCTCTAGGGTTCTTATAATCAAAGACTTAAGTTCTGAACCAGAGATAAAGAAGTATTTATAGAAACCAAAAACAGGGCAGGTGAAAATACAATTTTGCCCCTGAAATCGCACGATCGGCGGTTTCATTCGGCGGCCTGCGTGGAATAGGGGAACTTCGGCGACTTCGTTCGGCAGTTTCTAAACCGCCGATCATAACTGCCGTTTTAGACCTAAGAGATATATTTCAATCAGGTCTCATTCGGCGGTTTCGAACGGCGGCCAGGCCGCCGAACGTAACCGCCGTTTCACCAAAAATGGTAAAACGAAGGAGAAGCCAAAGGCAACTCCACCGGCGATCATCGCGCAAAACAAAGCACATCAACGTGCACGCGCGGACGTTTCCGAACATCCTTCGGGAAACGAATTACTCCACACTAAAAGCTAACATACATGAAGTGCAAGTGTGGGTATTGAATGCATCCTAATGCCTATCATGTCATGGCATTTCATATAACAAGATGCAATCAATTTAATGCAAGAAGAGACATTGAATAAATAATAAAGCACAATGCACACAAAATATAAACACAACATTCAATAATAGGAGTTATGCATGTTGTGTGTGTGTGCAACTATATCTCTTCAAGACAATGTAAGCACTAGATATATACCTTTGGTGCTTGTCCTCTTGAGGTCTTGGAAAAGGTCTTTGATCTTCAACCTTAATCACCTAGACTACCCTTACAACCAAACCCCAACATATGGTTTGACCACGAAGTAAGCCAATCAACAAATGGGAATCCTTACAGCAATTGAAGATGGGTATGCACCTCCTATGATGACTCCCACGAGTGGTGGAGAAGAAGTACTCAAGCCAAAGGCCCAGTGGTCACCTGAAGAGTTTGAGACTTCAAAATGGAATAGGAAGGCATGGCATGCTCTTCTATGTGCAGTGGATGAAAATCAGTACAAACTGATTCAGAACACTAGGATAGCCAATGAGGCATGGGACATCCTACAGGTTGCACATGAGGGAACCGATGTCGTTAAGGATTCCAAGCTACAAGTCCTTCAAACGCAATTTGAGTTGCTTAAAATGGAGGAGGACGAGTGCTTCATTGACTTTGAAGTCAAGTTGATGGATATTATGAATCAAAGCCATCAACTCGGTGATCCTTATTCAGATAGAAGAGTTAAGCAGAAAATTATGAGGTCTCTCCCCGCTAGGTTCGAATCAAAAGTGACGGCTTTAGAAGAAAATAGCACATACAAGGATATGAAGCCGAGTGAGGTGATTGGAAGACTCCTTGCCTATGAATCTAGGAAGGCTCCTAGCATTTCACCTCCTAAAAAGCAAAAAGGAATTGCTTTGAATGCTTCCAAGGTTATGAAGGAGGAAAAAGGTGACTCGGACGAAGACATGGCATTGTTGCTAAGAAGATTCAAGAAATTCGTCAAGTTCGAGAAGAAAGGCTTTGGATCCAAAGGCCAAGACTTGAAGAAAAAGGCTCCCTTCAAAAGTTTTAAGCCTAGGCAAGAGCATAGTGAGAAGAAAGGGGTCCAATGCTATGAGTGTGGTGGTATAGGTCACATCTCACCCGATTGTGGGAACTTGAAGAACAAGATGGCAAAAGTGATGGCCACCACGTGGAGTGAAAGTGATGACTCCGGAAAGGGAGACAAGTCATCTAGTGATGATGAGCTTACCATCAACTACACGGCATTTGGGGCCACTTGTGTAGAAGATAAAGTTGTTGGTAAGAATGACTTGACTAGTGATCCCATAGAAGAAAAAAATGAAGTAGTAGCTTTAGAGGTGATAGGCGAAGCTACTCATTGGGATATGGCTCTCATTGACTCAAGAGACCAAAGTGGAGGTCTAAATGAGGGAAATGACTCCATTAGTGAGAATGAAAGTGGAGGAGATAACTTAAGTGAAGGTGACTCCTTATCTAACTCTACAAATGGAAGTGTAGAGAAAATGGATGTGAATGACTTTATAGTCAAGTGTGAAAGTTCATTAGAGAAGAAAAATAGAAAGTTGAAGATTTTAGAGGATGAAAATCTAGAACTTTCAACACACAATGACCACTTAAGTAAACAAGTGGAGGCATCCAAGAAGATTGAAGACAAGCTAAGGGATGAGCTAGCTATGTCTAAGAGGAATGAAGAAGGGTTGAAGAGAGAGCTTGTTGAAGCCATAGAGTCATTGTCTAGAATGACTACAAGCACCAAGAAACTTGACCACATTCTTGGTAGTGGAAAGAACCATTGTGACAAGAGAGGTATTGGGTATGAAGTAAGCAAAGAGATCACTACTCCAACCAAGACCATCTTTGTCAAGAGTTTGGGCAAGAATAAAGCCTCACCGGTGCACACACCTAGGAAGAAAATTGATCTAGGACAATGTTCAAGAAGTGCACTTGTGAAAGAAGCTTCAAAGAGACAACCTCAAGCTCAAAAAGTTCCTCAACCAAACTTCCCTCAAACTCATATTCATCAAGGGAAGATGCCAATCATGCAAAATGGAACAAGGAAGCAAACAAGACCGGTTCAACAACAAAGAAGATTTGAACCCGCTCAACCACAAAGTCATGGGAAGGCTCCTTGAAAGTAATTAAATACTCGAGGTGTGTTTATCAATATAAAGCTAGAGGGGGGGTGAATAGATTTTAACTATCATTACCCAATTTTCGCATGCAAGTCAATTTTACGAAAATGCCCCTACTAGTCAAAAATACATACAAGTGTAATATAGTGCGGAATTTAAATAACACTTGATGTATACGTGGAAACCCAACCACTGGGAAAAACCACGGGCTGTATAGTGCGCCACACTCGGAACTCGAAATCACTAATTGAAATGAAGTTTACAACCTATGTAGACCTCGTCTAACACTCCGGTCTGTAACCCCTCACTTCTACCCAGCGGGCCTTTATTAGCAACCCTATTCCAATTTGCTTGAGGCCTAAGCACTCTTAGCCTCAAGACTTACTTCTCTATGAAGAGAAACAACCCTATGTGAATATGTATGAATATTCAATTAATGCAATAAGAGCTAGGGTACTCTAAATGCTTATCTAGGATGATGATATATTCAATTTAAATCAACCCTAGATATCAATTGCTAAATGACATGTCAAATAGCATAGATAATCATAGATTATAAAAACCTAGATATCTATCAAAAACAACACTCAATTAATTCATCACAAATAATCTCTTTTCTTGTATTTAACATATGATCTAAAACATACAAGTAATTTAAAAGAGATGGCTTGGTATTTAAAATACTACAATAAGATGAAATTAATCAAAATCTTACCAAGCAAGTTGTGATGATGCAAACCCATACATGGATGCACTCTATATAGACATAGGAGATGCAATATGAAATTTGATGCAAAAGGGGTTTGATTTGAGTGGTTAAAGTTGAGTTCTTGATTTGATTTTCTCTCAAAATCTATCTTTGAAGATTAGGGTTCTTAAGAGTCAAAGAACTGATTCAGATAATGAGAAAGTGTGATATTTATAGACATCAAGAACAGGGCAAGTGAAAAGACAATTTTGCCCCTGAAATCGTACGATCGGCGGTTTCATTCGGCGGCCTGGCCGCCGAATTGAACCGCCGAATTGCTCCCGAGAAGAACAGGGGAACTTCGGCGACTTCGTTCGGCGGTTTCGTAACCGCCGATCATAACCGCCGTTTTGGACCCGAGAGGAATTTCAATCAGGTCTGATTCGGCGGTTTCGAACGGCGGCCAGGCCGCCGAACTGAACCGCCGTTTCACCAAAAATGGTGAAACCAAGGAGAAGCCAAAGGCATCTCCACCGGCGATCATCGCGCAAAACAAAGCACATCAACGTGCACGCGCGGACGTTTCCTAACAATCTTCGGGAAACGAATTACACCACACATAAAAGCTAATCATGCATGAAGTGCAAGTGTGGGTATTGAATGCATCATAATGCCTAACATGTCATGGCATTATCATATAACAAGATGCAATCAATTCAACATGCAAGAAGAGATATTGAATAAATCAATAAAGCACAATGCACACAAAATATAAACACACCATACAAGAATAAGAGTTATGCATGTTGTGTGTGTGTGTGCAACTATAACTCTTCAAGCCAATGTAAGCACTAGATATATACCTTTGGTGCTTGTCCTCTTGAGGTCTTGGAAAGGGTCTTGATCTTCAACAATCACCTAGACTACCCTTACAACCAAACCCCAACATGTGGTTTGACCACGAAATAAGCCAATCAATTAATGGGAATCCTTACAATCTCCCCCTTTGGCTATTTCGTGACAAAACCACCACTCACATTGATTCCTCACAACATAATAGAAACTACGGGTCTACAATGATTTTCTACTTTACAAAGAGATAAGATAAATGGTCTTGAAGTCTTCAATCTCAAGTAGAACAATCAATCCCTGAAAGCACAGTTTCTATACTTTCCAATATAAGAAAAGGTGAGATGAATCAAGTGAGATACAACAAGCATTTGCATTTAAGAATTTAAGTACAACATCATACAATGTATGAATGTGCAAATGCTCCCCCTCAAAGGGTTACTCCCCCTCAATTAGTATTCTCCCCAACATGCACAATTGCTACTACAATTTTCAACTCCCCTTACCACAACATACTCCCCCTTTTTGTCATGATATAGACAATGGAGTAGTCCCCAACCGGGTCACTCAAGGCAATGAGAGATAGTAGCATTCTAGTATATGCATAATCAATATAAGTCACTTTATGCAATCTCAAATTTATTGGAGAGAAACAAGGAGATTTATTTAAAGAAAATGTGTGAATCAAAAAATTGCTTTGCATACAAGACATGTAGCATTTAAGTCCAAAATATCATGGTATTTGGCAAAGCAAATGACAAAGGTTTTCAATATGAATTCAAACCAATTTCACCAATGTCAAGAGAGAAGCAAGGATATAGGTTTTCATTGATTTCAATTTAAGAACAACTATATCCAACTTTATAAGCCAAACATGTCATGAGCGACTTTGCACCCTATTTGATTTTTCCGGATAAGATATCCGTATGATTGTAGACATGTTCAACCAATAAAGAAAGAGAGACATTTGGATTATAAAATCCTTGAATGGATACAAGATCCTTTTTCATTTGAGTCTCATAAGTTTTTTCACACATTTTTTGCAGTTAAGAAATGCAATCATCAAGACATGCTTTTTAAGATTAGCATTTAGCATGTCATTTTAGCAATCATCATGTCATGGAGATCATTATAGGTCATTCAAATTAAATCCTATGTATATATCTCCTAGTCCAAAAATGCATGTTTGAACATAAATATGACATGGATTGCAATACAAGCATTGATCACACTTATTGAATAGAAAATATGTATACAAAGTGTAACCAAGCTAACTCAAGCAACAAAAAGAGAAGCATAAGATATTTCAAATTTTTTGCAAGTGACAAGATGCAAAATAGCTCTCTTTGCTTAAGTTCCCCATATGGGGTCAATTTTCCATACCACTTCAAAGAAGGGTATGAGGTCCTATGGACCTACCAAGTCCTTTGGACTTGGTTGAACCTATTTGAGACTTGTTAGTCTCGTAGCAAGCGGGTTCATCATTTTTAATCCACCTAGGTGACACTAAGTCAATCCTAGTGGACAAAGGTTCTAGAGTACAAGATGAAAAAGGATCATGCACATGATTTTCTTCCTTTTTATGAAGCATCTTAGCTCTAGCCTTTTTCTTGTCAAACATGCTTTTAGCTCTACACATTTCAATATAATGCAAGCAACTTGGTCTAATATGACCAACAATACCACAAAAATGACAAGTGGGAATGAAGTTAGGAATCATACCATTTCCTTTAGCATGGATAGGTGCTTTCCCTTGTCGTTGTGGTTGTCTTGGTTGTTGGATAGGATCTCTCCTCCTTTATTGATAACCAAGACGAGGTTGCTTGCTTGTCTGAGCTTGCATGATTGAACTCTTCCCATTCTGTTTTTGAGTTGGAGGGAAGATAGTGTGAGGAGCCCTTTGGGTGTGAGCTTGAGCTTGACCTTTTGGTGCCTCAAACACTTGGGCACTTCTTGAACACTCTCCTAGGTCACTCTTTTTCCTAGGTTGTTGAGGAGGAGGGGACATATTGAAGTCCATGTTCATGGCACCGGATGTCTTGCTTGTGGAGGAGGCATCCGTGTCATCAATGTAGCCAAGACCTCTCTTGTCACTTGGCTTTCTTCCAACTCCCAACATGTGGTCAAGCATCTTGGTGCTTGAAGTCATCTTAGCCATTAAGACCTTAACTTCTTCAAGCTCTCTTTTTAGCTCTTCTTCTCTCCTCTTAGATAAGGCTAAGTCTTCTTTTAGCTTATCTTCATCCGCCATGGATCTCACCACTTCTTCACACAAGTGGTCTACTAGTGTTGAAAGCTCTAGATTCTCTTCTTTTAATCTTCTAATTTCTTCCTTGTTCCTCATCATCGAGCTCTCAACTTTGACTTTGTAGTCATTAAGATCCATACACTCCACACTTCCATTTGTGTAGTTAGATGACAAATATTCAACACTTGTGTCATCTCCTCTAATCTCCATTTCACCAATGGAGTCATCTCCTTCATCAAGATCATCAAATTTTTCTCTTGATGAGGAAAGAGCCAAATCCCTATGAGTAGCTACACCAACTACTTCTATACCTTGTTCTTCTTGGGGATCACAAGGAAAAGCAACTTTGCCATCTTCTTCAACTTCTACACTCTTGGCTCCAAATTCCGTGTAGATGATGGCAAGTTCTTCATCACTTGAAGGATTTTCGTCATCTTCATATTTATCCCATAAGGTGGCCTTCGCCTTCCCTTTTCTTCTATCCTTCAAGTTTCCACACTCCGGGGAGAAATGCCCGAATCCTCCACATTCGTAGCACTGAATCCCCTCTCTTGAAGACACTCCTTGGTTTGGCTTGTTAATGAGTCCCATGTCTTCAATTGAGATACCCTCCTTCTTGTCATGCTTCGAAGTCTCCAAAGCAATTTTCTTCTTCTTTTTCTTAGGAGGTGCGGTGGTCAACTTCTTCTTAGGAGGTGAGGTGGTTAAGTTCACAAATCTCCTAAATCTCTCTAGTAAGAGAGGCATCTCCTCAATGGAGTCAATTTCTTCTCTCACAAAATCACTCATAGTGTTTGCGTTGAATGAATGCAAATGAGAAGAATGCAAAATGTATGAAGAAATCAAACAAACATACAAAATGCAAAAACACACCAAAATGAGCTAGGATCACCTAAGTATATCTAGGAACCCGCTCTGATACCAATTGAAAGTAATTAAATACTCGAGGTGTGTTTATCAATATAAAGCTAGAGGGGGGGTGAATAGATTTTAACTATCATTACCCAATTTTCGCATGCAAGTCAATTTTACGAAAATGCCCCTACTAGTCAAAAATACATACAAGTGTAATATAGTGCGGAATTTAAATAACACTTGATGTATACGTGGAAACCCAACCACTGGGAAAAACCACGGGCTGTATAGTGCGCCACACTCGGAACTCGAAATCACTAATTGAAATGAAGTTTACAACCTATGTAGACCTCGTCTAACACTCCGGTCTGTAACCCCTCACTTCTACCCAGCGGGCCTTTATTAGCAACCCTATTCCAATTTGCTTGAGGCCTAAGCACTCTTAGCCTCAAGACTTACTTCTCTATGAAGAGAAACAACCCTATGTGAATATGTATGAATATTCAATTAATGCAATAAGAGCTAGGGTACTCTAAATGCTTATCTAGGATGATGATATATTCAATTTAAATCAACCCTAGATATCAATTGCTAAATGACATGTCAAATAGCATAGATAATCATAGATTATAAAAACCTAGATATCTATCAAAAACAACACTCAATTAATTCATCACAAATAATCTCTTTTCTTGTATTTAACATATGATCTAAAACATACAAGTAATTTAAAAGAGATGGCTTGGTATTTAAAATACTACAATAAGATGAAATTAATCAAAATCTTACCAAGCAAGTTGTGATGATGCAAACCCATACATGGATGCACTCTATATAGACATAGGAGATGCAATATGAAATTTGATGCAAAAGGGGTTTGATTTGAGTGGTTAAAGTTGAGTTCTTGATTTGATTTTCTCTCAAAATCTATCTTTGAAGATTAGGGTTCTTAAGAGTCAAAGAACTGATTCAGATAATGAGAAAGTGTGATATTTATAGATATCAAGAACAGGGCAAGTGAAAAGACAATTTTGCCCCTGAAATCGCACGATCGGCGGTTTCATTCGGCGGCCTGGCCGCCGAATTGAACCGCCGAATTGCTCCCGAGAAGAACAGGGGAACTTCGGCGACTTCGTTCGGCGGTTTCGTAACCGCCGATCATAACCGCCGTTTTGGACCCGAGAGGAATTTCAATCAGGTCTGATTCGGCGGTTTCGAACGGCGGCCAGGCCGCCGAACTGAACCGCCGTTTCACCAAAAATGGTGAAACCAAGGAGAAGCCAAAGGCATCTCCACCGGCGATCATCGCGCAAAACAAAGCACATCAACGTGCACGCGCGGACGTTTCCTAACAATCTTCGGGAAACGAATTACACCACACATAAAAGCTAATCATGCATGAAGTGCAAGTGTGGGTATTGAATGCATCCTAATGCCTAACATGTCATGGCATTATCATATAACAAGATGCAATCAATTCAACATGCAAGAAGAGATATTGAATAAATCAATAAAGCACAATGCACACAAAATATAAACACACCATACAAGAATAAGAGTTATGCATGTTGTGTGTGTGTGTGCAACTATAACTCTTCAAGCCAATGTAAGCACTAGATATATACCTTTGGTGCTTGTCCTCTTGAGGTCTTGGAAAGGGTCTTGATCTTCAACAATCACCTAGACTACCCTTACAACCAAACCCCAACATGTGGTTTGACCACGAAATAAGCCAATCAATTAATGGGAATCCTTACAATCTCCCCCTTTGGCTATTTCGTGACAAAACCACCACTCACATTGATTCCTCACAACATAATAGAAACTACGGGTCTACAATGATTTTCTACTTTACAAAGAGATAAGATAAATGGTCTTGAAGTCTTCAATCTCAAGTAGAACAATCAATCCCTGAAAGCACAGTTTCTATTCAACAAATAAAGAAAGAGAGACATTATGATTTTCATTTGAGTCTCGTAAGCTTTTTCACACAAGTTTTGCATTTAAAAAAATATGCAATCATCAATTCATGCTTTTCATGTGAGCATGTTATATGAATTTCATGCTTTTTCATGTGACATTAGCATGTTATTAAAGAATCATCATGTCATGGAGATAACTATAGGTCATTCACATCATACTTCCTAAGTAGATCTCCTAGTCCAAAAATGCATGTTTGAACATAAATATGACATGGATTGTTAACAAGCAAGGTTCACACTTATGAATTGAAAACATATAAACATATGTACAACTAAGCTTACTCAAGCAATTAAGAAAGAGGCATAAGATTTTTCAAAATTTTGCAAACAACAAATATGCAAAATAGCTCTCTTTGCTTGAGTTCCCCATATGGGGTCAAGTACAAAACACATCACTCCACAAGACATATCCCAATAGATCTACTAAGTGTTTTAAATCGAGTAGCATCTAAGGGTTTAGTGAATAAGTCCGCAAGTTGATCATTAGTACCTACATGTTCAAGTGCTATGCATTTATTTTCAACAAGCTCTCTAATGAAATGATGGCGGATGTCAATATGCTTAGTCCTAGAGTGTTGTACCGGATTCTTGGAAATATTAATAGCACTCATGTTATCACAAAAGAGGGTTAGAGTACCTTGGTTGAATCCGTAGTCGACTAGCATTTGCTTCATCCAAAGGAGTTGTGTGCATCCACTCCCCGCGGCTATGTACTCGGCCTCGGCCGTGGACAAGGAAATCGAGTTTTGCTTCTTGCAAAACCAAGACACCAAGTTGTTGCCTAGGAAGAAGCAACCGCCCGATGTGCTTTTCCTATCATCACAATTTCCTGCCCAATCCGTATCACTAAAGCCTACAAGACTAGCATTAGTGTCAAAAGAGTACCAAATCCCATAGTTGGAAGTCCCATTCACATAGCGAATGATTCTCTTAACGGAAGAGAGATGGGACTCCTTGGGATACGCTTGGTACCTAGCACACACACCCACACTAAAAGATATATCGGGCCTACTTGCGGTCAAGTAAAGCAAGCTACCTATCATGCCACGATATAGAGTTTGATCCACACTTTTTCCACTAGCATCCTTGCTTAGCTTCAAAGTGGTACTCATGGGTGTATCACAATGTTTGGAATTTTCTAGACCAAACTTCTTCACTAGGTTCTTGGCATATTTGGCTTGGGTTATGAAAATCCCATCATTCATTTGCCTAATTTGCAAACCTAGGAAGTAACTAAGCTCACCAACAAGACTCATCTCAAATTCAAGAGACATTGCATCAACAAATTGTTGGACCTTGATGTTGTTGGTGGAGCCAAACACTATATCATCAACATAGATTTGAGCTATAAAGAGCTCATCATGTTCTTTCTTGATGAATAGAGTCTTGTCAACACTACCTCTTGTGTAGTCATTGTCAACAAGAAATTGAGTGAGGCGCTCATACCAAGCCCTCGGTGCTTGTTTCAACCCATATAGTGCCTTCTTGAGGCGATAGACATGGTTGGGGTGGTGAGCATCCACAAACCCCTTGGGTTGTTCAACAAACACTTCCTCTTGCAATAAGCCATTGAGGAAGGCACTCTTGACATCCATTTGGTGCAATTTGAACTTGTGCACACAAGAAATGGACAAGAGAAGCCTAATAGACTCTAAACGGGCAACGGGAGCAAATGTCTCCTCAAAGTCGATACCTTCAATTTGAGAGTACCCTTGTGCTACAAGTCTAGCCTTGTTCCGCACTATGTTGCCATCCTCATCGGATTTGTTCCTAAATATCCATTTAGTGCCTATGACATTAGTGGTCTTAGGCCTAGGAACTAGAGTCCAAACCTCATTCCTTTCGAATTGGTTTAGCTCTTCTTGCATGGCAAGAACCCAAAATTCATCATGTAAGGCTTCTTCAACCTTTTTGGGTTCAATTTGAGAGGTGTAGCAAGTATAGCTAATAAGATTAGCAAGTTGACGTCTAGTCCTAACACCCTCATTTACCTCACCAATGATATCTTCTTTATCATGGAGTTTCCTAACCCATGGAGCGGGTTCATTAGAGTTCAAGAGAGGAACTCTATCAAGAGGTTTTGTGTCCTTTTCATCAAGGTCGGACTTCCCAACACTAGGAGTCTCCACAACTTTCTCCAAGGGAGAGTCATCATCTACACTAACCTCCTCCTCATGGTCATTAGACTTGAGCCTTGTATCATCAATGATAACATTAGATGATTCCATGACAGTTCGAGTCTTCAAGTTGAAAACTCTATAGGCTCTACTATTCAAGGCATAGCCAATAAAAATACCCACATCACTCTTAGCATCAAATTTGCCAAGTTGATCACGGTAATTTAAAATGTAGCATTTGCTTCCAAATGTGTGGAAGTAGCTAACATTTGGCCTTTTACCTTTCCATAACTCATAGGAGGTATTTCTAGTACCGGGCCTTAGGAAAACACGATTCCCTATATAGCAAGCCGTATTGACGGCTTCGGCCCATAGGTTCCTAGGGACATTGTTGCTAAGCAACATCACACGGGCCATCTCTTGAAGGACCCTATTTTTCCTCTCAACAACTCCATTTTGTTGAGGTGTCCTAGGAGCCGAAAACTCATGGGAGATACCTAAACCATTACAAAAGGTTTCAAAGGTAGCATTCTCAAATTCCCTCCCATGGTCACTTCTAATCCGTTTTATGCTTTTAATATTAGAGTTCATTTCATTTTGAAGTTTATTACAAAGCATTTTAAACTTATCAAAAGTTTCGGATTTTTCTCTAAGAAAATATGTCCATGTGAACCTAGAGAAATCATCAACACATACAAAAATGTATCTCTTTCCACCCAAACTTTCGGTTTGCATGGGACCCATGAGGTCCATGTGGAGAAGCTCAAGAGGCTCCTTGGTGGTGAGATACTTACCCTTTTTGTGCATGCTTTTAGTTTGCTTTCCTTGTTGGCAAGGTCCACAAACACCATTGGCTTTCTTCCCAAGCTTAGGGAGGCCACGAACACAATCGAACTTGCCTAGGATTCGTAGATCCCGAAAGTTCATGTGGCCAAGTCTTTCATGCCACAACTCAATTTGCTCATCCAAGGACACATTGTTTGAGACTATACTAGCTTCAAGACAATAGCAATTGTCGCTAGATCTCATACCTTTCAACAAGGTTTGTCCATTGGGCAATAGGATAGAGCAATCATTTTTAGAAAATAAGACGGAAAGTCCTTCATCACTTAGATGTGAAATGCTTATCAAATTGGCTTTTAGGCCATCAACAAATAGAGCATTGGACAAGGAAGGTAATCCGGGAATGGAAATGGTTCCTTTCCCTCTTACTCTTTTCTTGGATCCATCACCAAAGGTGACACTTCCACCTTCCTCCATGACAAGAGTCTCGAAGAAACTCTTGTTTCCCGTCATGTGCCTAGAGCACCCACTATCTAAATACCAAAAATTAGAAGAATTAGCCTTCAAGGCTATTTGAGCAACATGGCAAACATTTTCATTCTTTCTAATCCACCTAGAAACAATCTTAGCTTTCTTAGTGGTCTTTGGTACATGGGCTCTAGATGTTCTAGGATCATGCATAACACTATCATCATTCCTAGGAACATGCATCATGGCTCTTTTCTTTTTCTTCTCAATCATGCTTCTAGTTTTGTACATTTTAATATATCGAAAGCAATGTGGTCTAATATGACCTTCAAATCCACAAAAGTGACATATAGGAGTAAAATAAGGAATCATACCTTGTCCTTGTCTTTGTGGATGAGTGGGTTCAATCCATCTTCGTTGTTGAATCGGCCTAGATTGCTTCCTAGCTTGAGGTTGCATGATTGGTCTCTTTCCTTTGTGAGCCACTTGTGGAGGGATGTTGGCTTGAGGGACCCTAGGGGGTTGAGCTTGAGGTTGCCTTCTTGGCCCCATCTTCACTTGTGCATTTGAACATTGTCCTACTTCTAACTTCTTCCTAGGAATTTGCACAAATGAAGTTTCTTCGTTCCTCAAACTCTTGACAAACACGGTCTTGTTAGAGGTTGAGATCTTCGTGCCATCTTCATACCCAAGACCCCTCTTGTCACATGGACTCTTTCCAACACCAAGCATATGGTCAAGCTTCTTGGTGCTAGAATCCATCCTAGTCATAGACTTTCTTGCTTCTTCAAGCTCCCTCTTTAGACTTTCTTCATTCCTCATAGATAAGACTAACTCCTCTTTAAGCTTATCTTCATTCTTTGTTGATCTCACTACTTCTTCACTTAATTGGTCTATTTGAGTTGAGAGCTCTAGATTTTCTTCTTTTAATCTCCTAATCTCTCTCTTGTTCTTTAGCCTTGAACTCTCAAATTTCTCCATGTAGTCTTTGAGATCCATCCTATCCACATTTCCATTTGTGGAGTGTGATGAAGAGCAATCATCACTTGAGTCAATTTCCACTTGACTCTCATTCTCATCTTCACTAGCACTTTTACTCTTATGAGAAGAGGTAAAGGCTATGAAGTTAGCCATGAGTTCTTCATCATCCGAAGACTCATCTCCTACATTGGAGTCATCACTCCCACTCCATGTGGCGGCCATCACTTTCCCTTTCTTCTTGTTAACATGATTGGCACAATCGGGGGCAAAGTGTCCTATGCCACCACACTCAAAGCATCAGACCCCTTTCTTCTCGGTCTTCTCTTGCCTAGGCTCAAACTTCTTGAATGGAGTCTTTTTCTTGAAGTCTTGACCCTTGGATCCGAAACCCTTCTTCTCGGACTTGTAGAATTTCTTGAACCTTCTCATCAAAAGAGCCATTTCTTCGTCCGAGTCATCATCATCCTCCTTCTCAACTTTGGAGGCCTTCAAAGCAATTCCCTTTTGCTTTTTAGAAGGTGTGGAGGTAGGACCTTTCCTAGACTCATAAGCTAGAAGTCTCCCAATCACCTCACTTGGCTTCATATCCTTGTAATCACTATTTTCTTCTAAAGCCGTCACCTTGGATTCAAACCTCTCGGGTAGAGATCTCATAATCTTTTGCTTAATTCTCCTATCCGAGTATGGATCACCAAGTTGATGACTTTGATTGACTATGTCCATCAACTTGATCTCAAAATCATTGAAGCACTCATGCTCCTCCATCTTAAGCATCTCGAATTGAGTTTGGAGGACTTGAAGCTTGGAATCCTTCACAACTTCGGTTCCCTCATGTGCAATCTCTAGGATGTCCCATGCCTCCTTGGCTATCCTAGTATTTTGAATCAATTTGTATTGATTCTCGTCCATGGCACATAAAATGGCATGCATCGCCTTCCTATTCCATTTTGAGGCCTCAAACTCTTGCGCGTTCCATTGCGCCTTAGGCTTGAGAACATCCTCTCCTCCACCCGCCGGAGTCATCATAGGAGATGTGTAGCCATCTTCAACCGCCATCCAAGCTCGGTCATGGATTTGACATATGTAGGACTCCATCTTGCCTTTCCATGAGGCATAATTCAATCCGGTAAGAAGCGGAGGCCTTGTGCTAGAAGCACCTTCGTTGCCACCACCATTTCCACCGTTTCCACTCATAGTGTTTATGAATGAATGAAATGAATGCAAATGTATGAATGAACACAAATCACGCAAAATGCAAAACACACCAAAGAGAGCAAAGGATCACCTAAGTATGTCTAGGAACCCGCTCTGATACCAATTGAAACTAATACTCGGTGTGAAATATATTATCTAGAGGGGGGGGGGGGGGGGGGTGAATAGATTTTAAACAATTTTTCCCAATTTTCGCATACAAGTCAATATTACGAAAATGTCTCAAACTAGACAATATAAAATATCAAGTGTAAAAGTGCGGAAATATAAATGACACAAGATATTTACGTGGAAACCCTCACGGGAAAAACCACGGGCTAGTAAGTAAGCCACACTCGAACCTCGAATCCACTAAATGTGTAAACCAATTACAACCTAATCCCGGAAGTAATCACACACCTACCTAATCCCGGTATAAGCGAACCTAGTCCAATTGCTTGTGATTTATGCAACCTAATCCCGGAAGCTACACAAGACTTACTTCTCAATGAAGAGAGTTACAACCTATGTGAATATATGAAATACTAAAAAATGCAACAAGAGCAAGGCAACTCTATATGCTTACCTAGGATGATGATATGTCAAGAAAAACAATCCTAGATATCAAAAACTAAGTGACATGTCAAAAAGCTTAGCAACACAAGATTTATAAAAAACCTAGAAGCTATCACAATACAACTCTCAAACATTCAACATACTAATCTCTAACTTGCATTTAAAAGATAAATCCATGATATACAAGTAATAAAAGAGATAGCTTGGAAAGAAAGACACAAAATATGTAAGATACAAGTGAAAACCTTACCAAGCAAAGTATGTTGAAGAATCCATGAAATAAGCTATCTAGATGCTCAAGAAGGATGCTAGATGAAGATTGATGCTCATGGAATGATGTTTGAGTGAATAAAAATGAGTTCTTGGTGGAATTTCTCTTGAAGAAAAATATGCTTAGTAAAAATGGCTTTTGAACTCCTAAAAAACGACATAAGGAAGAAAGCCACATATATATAGGAGATCAGCACAAGGTGGAGTCGTTTTGAAAAAAAAACGCTTCAGATTCCCGTCAGCTGCGCTGGTTCAGCGCTGGACGACCAGCGCAACTCACCAGCGCACGCCCTTTAACTGGCAAGGGCGCTCGACGAGTGGTGCGCCTCAAGGGCGCAAGACCAGCGGCAACATTCTGGACGAGATGCGCTGGTGGTGCTTGCGCTGGTGACGACCAGCGCATGACCAGCGCACACACTCCCTTAAGCACACAAACAAAAGTGCAAGGGTCAAAAGAAATGCATCCTAAGCCTAACTAGATATGCCATTATAATCACAAGATGTAAGAAGAGAGATTTAAATACCCAATGATGCACAAAAACTGCAAACACAACATACAAGTAAGAGTTATGCAAGTGTTGTGTGTGTGTGCAACTACATCTCTTCAAAGTAGAGCAAGCACAAGAAATATACCTTTGGTGCTTCTTCTCTTGAGGTCTTGAGAGCCTAATCTACCCTTACAAAAACCCCAATTGTGGTTTGTCTACGAAATAAGCCAATCAAGGAATGGGAATCCTTACAACATTCATGTTCATGATCTTATTATTTCTAGTACTCTTGAACCATTGTCTACTAGGAAGAAACATGTCATATCTATGTGGATAAGGAAAAATGAACCCGCTTGCTACGAGACTATCAAGTCTCAAATAGGTTCATCCAAGTCAAATGGACTTGGGAGGTCCATAGGACCTCATGACCTTCATTGATGAAGGATGATATTGACCCCATATAGGGAACTCAAGCAAAGAGAGCTTATGCATACTTGTTGAATGCAAATATTTGAAAAATCTTATGCTTCTTTGTTAATTGCTTGAGTAAGCTTGGTTGCACATATGTATATATGTTTTCAATTCAATAAGTGTGAACCATGCTTGTTTACAATCCATGTCATATTTATGTTCAAACATGCATTTTTGGACTAGGAGATTTACATAGGAAGTATGATTTGGATGACCTATAGTTATCTCCATGACATGATGATTCTTAATGACATGCTTAAAAATTGAAAAGCATGAGTTGTTTATAACATGCTAATGACATATGAAAAGCATGAAATTCAAATGACATGCTCAAATGAAAAAGCTTGAATTGATGATTGCAATTTTTAAATGCAAAACTTGTGTGAAAAAGCTTATGAGGCTCTAAATGAATAAAGGATCTTGTATCCGTTCAAAGGAATTTATATTCCAAATTGTCTCTCTTTCTTTATTTGTTGAACATATCTATTATCATACGGGTTTCATTCCCGGAAAAATCAAATAGGGTGCAAAGTTGCTCATGACATGTTTGACTTATAAAGATGGATATAGTTGCTCATACATTAAAATCAATGAAAACACTATATCTTTGCTTCTCTCATGACATTGGTGAAATTGGTTTGAATTCTTATTAGAAACCTTTGTCATTTGCTTTGCCAAATACCATTGTACTTTGGACTTGAATGCTACATGTCTTGTATGCAAAGCATGTTTTGATTCACACATTTATTTTAAAATAAATCTCTTTGTTTCTCTCCTTTTGATAGAGTTGCATAAAGTGCATTTTATGATTATGCAAATGACTTGAATGCTATCATCTCTCTTTGCTAAGTGACCCGGTTGGGGACTACTCCTTTGCCTATATCATGACAAAAAAGGGGAGTAGAATGGTGGTAAGGGGAGTTGCAATTATGCATGTTGGGGAGACAATACATTGAGGGGGAGTAACCCTTTGAGGGGGAGCATTGCATTCACAATTATTACATGATGTTGTAGTTGTGCTTAAATTCTTAGAATGCAAATGCTTGTTCTAGTCCTCACTTGATTCATCTCACTTTTTAGTTGAATTGGAAAGTATAGAAACTTTGCTTTCAGGGATTGATTGTTCTACTTGAGATTGAAGACTTCTAGTTTATTTTTATATATCTCTTTGTAAAGTAGAAAATCTTAGTAGACCCATAGTTTCTATTATGATGTGAGGAATCAATGTGAGTGGTGGTTTTGTCACGAAATAGCCAAAGGGGGAGATTGTAAGGATTCCCATATCTTGATTGGCTTATTTCGTGGATAAACCACATGTTGGGGTTGATAATGTAAGGGTAGTTTAGGTGTTTGAACTTCATGCTCGAAGGCCCTTTCAAGACCTCAAGGGACAAGCACGCCAAAGGTATAATTTCTTGTGCTTGAGTTTTCTTTGAAGAGATTTAGTAAGCACACACACACTTAGCATACTTGCATTTGTGTGCATACTCTTCACATGTCACTTTACATGCTAGCACTTTGTTTTATATCTTGTTGTGTGTATATGTGCTTAGTAATTCGTTTCCCGATAGTGTTCGGAAACGTCCGTGTTCACACGTATGTGTGCTTGGTTTTGCGCGAAGACCGCCCACGGAGAATGCCCTTGGCTTTTCCTTGGTTTTCACCATTGTTGGTGATCGGCGGCCTGGCCGCCGAATGAAACCACCATTTCAGTCCAGATTGGTCTGAGGCAATTATGCGGTCACGATCGGCGGTCACGATCGGTGGTCACGACCGCCGTTCGAAACCGCCGTTCATACCTGATCGATTTTAATCTCTCGGTCTAATTCGGCGGTTGGATCAGCGGTCACGAAACCGCCGAATGAAACCACCGTTGATGCTCTGTTCTTCACGGGCTCAATTCGGCGGTCGTGATCGGCAGCCTGGCCGCCGATTGAAACCGCTGAACGGTGCGTTTCAGGGGCAAAATTGTCTTTTTACATGCCCAATTCTTGATGTCTATAAATATCTTACTTTCTCATTCTCTGAATAAGCTTTTTGAGTTATTAGAACCCTAAACTTTCAAGAGAGATTTTTGAGAAAAAATCAAATCAAGAACTCACCTTTAAACACTCAAATCAAATCCTTTTTGCATCAAATTTCATATTGCATCCTCTATGTCTACATAGAAAGCATCTATGATTGGATTGGCATCATCACAATATGCTTGGTAAGATTTTGATTAGTTTCATCTTATTTTAGTATTTTTAACTATCAAGCATATTCTCTTTTAATTTACTTGTATGTTGTTAATCATATGATAAATACAAGAATAGAGAATTAATTGTGGTGAATGAATTGAGTGTTGTTTTTGTGATAGCTAATTAGGTTTTTGCTTAATCTTGATTAGCTAAGCTATTTGACATGTCATTTAGCAATTGGTATCTAGAGTTGATTAAATTGATTATATCATCATCCTAGATAAGCATCTAAGGTTACATAGCCTTGTTTGTTATTTGAATATTCATACATATTCACATAGGTTGCATAATCTCTTCTTAGAGAATTAAGTCTTGAGGCTAAGGTTGCTTAGGCCTCAAGCAATTGGACTAGAGCCACTTTTAAAGGCCCGAGTGGTAGAAGTGGGGGGTTATTGACCGGAGTGTTAGACGAGGTCTACATAGGTTGTAAACTCCATTTCGATTAGTGGATTTCGAGGTCCGAGTGTGGCACACTAAACAGCCCGTGGTTTTTCCCAGTGGTTGGGTTTCCACGTATACATCAAGTGTTATTTAAATTCCGCACTATATTACACTTGCTTGTATCTTTGACTAGTAGGGGCATTTTCGTAAAATTGACTTGCATGCGAAAATTGGGTAATAATAGTTAAAATCTATTCACCCCCTCTTAGATAATATATTTAGAACACACCCTATTCTTTTCATGTCTCTTGCATGCATTCTTGATTTTCTCGTTTTAAACTGAATTAATATAGTTGTTGAGTGCGTGGCAATCCAAATTTCACCGTCAACAATTGGCGCTAGAAGAAGGGGGTTATAGAACAGAAACTTCGAGGAACCCTTGCGAATTGAAGAATATGAACAACAACAGTGACAGAGATGGTAACTCCAGCGGAGATCTAATTGTTGATCCAACCGCACCGACGGGAGATAGGGCGGTGGCGATCGGGGAACAATCGACGGCAATACCAGGAACTAGGGCAGCCGACCCCGGGGTTTTGTAGCACTTTTAAACTGCATTGATAAACCTAATCAGCGAGGCTAGCAAAATAGGGCTTTCGCTGCCCTTAGGGTTGGGAATTTCTTCTCCTTACGAGTTAACCACTCCCGGAATCCGTCCACCCGGAAGGCTGCGATCGGAAGTTCACATTGCAACCCTTGATGCTCAAGCATGACAATCCACTGAAGAGACTCCCCAGGATCACCCTGAGGATTTCGAAGGGGGAAAACAAAGGAAGGGAAAAGGTGTGATGAATGAAGAATCTAGGGAGGAACGAGACCAGATACGAACACATGGGGTCAATTTCAGCGACACTTACCAAAGGAACCGGTGGAGACACCGTTCTATCTCGTCTGAAGATAAGAGTCCTCGTCCATGAAGGGAATTACGATCCAAAAGAGTATGGCGAAGGAGATCCGAAAGCACAGAAGATCGAAGGAGCCCGGATGATAGAGGCAATCATGGGAGAATGACAATCAAAAGCAGACTCGATCCAGAAAGAGAACCAACTGGTCGGCGAGATGTCACCCTACAAGAGCTATCAAGAAAGGTTTCAGCGATGGCACGAAAATATGGTCGTAACGTATCTTCGGATGATGAATCAGATAGCCCATTCATCGATAACATTGCTCGCACCCAATTTCCAGACAGATTTAGAATGCCAACCATTGAGCAGTATAAGGAGAACAGGGATCCGAAGGAACATGTTCGCCTATTCCGTAATATCATGGCCCAGTATTCATCTAATGACGGGCTATTGTGCCTGACTTTCCCGCAAACATTTGGTGACCTCGCCTCCAGGTGGTTTGGAAGACTCCCAAACGGAAGTATAAGCAGTTTTTTGAACCTCAGCAAAGCATTCATAAGGCAATTCATGGGGAGTGTCCAGAGAAGAAAATCACTCGCTCACCTATCAAACTTGAAGCAGGAGCGCAATGAGTCAATCAAGAAATACCTGGCAAGATTCGGGAAGGAGGTTGCTCAAATTGAGGATGCCAGTGATGTAGCTGTGATCGCCGCTTTCACCAATGGGTTACAAAGTGGGCGATTATCTTTTGACCTGAGAAAAGAGAGACCGAAAACTTATGAGGAAATGATGGAGATAGCTGGCGACTATGCATTGGCAGAAGAAGAAGAAGTAGCACAAGGGGGTAGCTACATACACGGACACAAGCCCGACTCAAAATCAGATCACAAGGATGATAAAAAGACGCAATCACGTGATCGCCAGAGAGACGAGAAAGGCCAAAAGGGACATCCAAGAGAAAGCAAAGGAAACGCTCGAGCCAATAGGTTTCGAGGAAGGTACAACCATTACACCCCTTTAACCGGCAATCAGGAAGAAACACTTTCTGTGGTAGAAGACAAAGGACTTGCTAAATACCCTCGACAGCAATCAGCAAATGCCAGGAAAGATGCTACCAAATACTGTCGATTTCACAAAGATCATGGGCATGAAACTTCAAAATGTTTCCAGCTGCGTGATCACATTGAAAGCTTGATCAGAGATGGGCACCTGAAGGACTTTGCTTTGAGAGGGGACAACCAGGGTGGTCGCCAGAATAATCGCCAAGGAAACGGGCAGGAAAGGAAGAGTCCAAGAAGAAACAGCCTTAACGCCACTATAAACACCATTTTTGGCGGACCTCTTACTGGGAGAAACAATCGAGAAAGGATGTCAAAAGTCCGAGAAGTAATGTATGAAAGCAGAAGCATGGAGATTAATTCTGTGCAAAGAAACCCCAAGAA
Organism: Acer yangbiense; assembly: GCA_008009225.1. NCBI lineage: Eukaryota > Viridiplantae > Streptophyta > Magnoliopsida > Sapindales > Sapindaceae > Acer > Acer yangbiense. The sequence continues at coordinate 31,966,612 of CM017763.1, read as the reverse complement.
AGGAAGAGAAGGGCATGATCCCATAACATTTAAAGCAGAAGACTCAGACGGAATTGATGCAAAGCCTAACGATGCAATCGTAGTGGGGGTTCGAATAGCCCATAGGGATGTCCTCCGGGTAATGATTGACAACGGAAGTTCAGCTGATATTTTAAGTGCTAGGGTATACGATGAGTTGCGGCTGGACAGAAAAGATCTTGAACCTTTCCATGTGCCGTTGAAAGGTTTCAGGGGTGCAGAAGTGAGATCATTAGGAACTGTGAAGCTACCGGTGAGGTTCGGTATAGCACCATGCCGGCGAACAATCCTGCTGGACTTTTGTTGTAGTCGACATCCATAATTGGCCGTATAATGCTTTGTTTGGTCGACCGTTTCTCAACAAAGCTCGAGCCGTCACTTCAACCCACGCGCTAAAAGTAAAATTCCCTACAGAATTTGGAGTTGGAGAATTGAAAGGGTCATAGGAGACGGCATGCCGCGCCAACCTATCAATCTTTAAGGATAAGGCCGGGATGGAGACCTTAAGCATATTCGAGGTAGACAAAGAAGTGCAGGAGGATAATCCAGAAACTTTTGAATTGGACCCAAGGGACAAAATGAGCAGAGAAAAGGAGGAGCCGACTGAGTCGATTGTTTTAAACAAAGCTGAACCGGACAAAACAGTCAAGATTGGGGCAAGACTGACCGAACAAGTTAAGAGAGATGTGACAAACTTGTTAAGAGAATACAAGGAGATTTTCGCTTGGAGCCATGAAGACATGCCAGGGATTGAAAGAAGCGTGATTTCACATAACCTGGCTACAAACGAAAAATGCAAACCAGTAGTGCAAAAGAGGAGAAGCTTTAACCTAGAGAGAAGTGCGGCAATAAAAGAGGAGGTGTCTAAGTTACTCGCCGTAGGATCAATCAGAGAGGTTAAGTATCTGGAATGGGTAGCAAATGTAGTTCTGGTGAAAAAGAAGAACAGCCAATGGAGGATGTGCGTCGACTTCACCGATTTGAACAAAGCCTGCCCCAAGGACAGTTTCCCACTACCAAGAATTGACCAGCTGGTCGATGCAACATCTGGACATGAACCGTTGAGCTTCATGGACCCATATTCAGGATACAACCAGATAAAAATGCACAAGCCAGATAAGGAAAAAACAGCATTCACCACAGATCAAGGATTATACTGTTACACAGTCATGCCATTCGGTTTGAAAAAAGCTGGAGCAACTTACCAGCGCTTAGTCAACAAAATGTTCACCAGGCAAATAGGAAGAAATATGGAGGTGTATGTCGACGATATGCTGACAAAAAGCATCACAGCGGATAAGCATATAGATGACCTAAGAGAGACATTCGAGGTGTTGGTGAGGTATGGAATGAAATTGCATCCGGCAAAATGTGTGTTCGGCGTACCATCTGGAAGATTTCTAGGATATCAAGTGCATCAAAGAGGAATAGAGGTGAATCCCGAAAAAATCCAAGCTTTGGCAGAAGTGGTCTCTCTAAGAACTTTGAAAGTCGTCCAAAGACTCACGGGATGCCTGGCATTGCTGAGCAGGTTCATAGCTAAATCAACGGATCGATGCCTACCATTTTTTAAAGCCTTAAAAAAAGGAAAGGGAGTCGAGTGGAATGAGGATTGTGAAAGAGTTTTCCAGGCCTTGAAAGATTACCTTGGGCGGGCACCGCTGTTATCAAAGCCAGAAACAGGAGAAACACTGTATATGTACTTGTTCGTTTCTGAGGCAGCCACAAGCTCCGTACTGGTAAGGCAGGAAGAGGGGATCCAGAAACCGATATACTACACCAGCAAAGCACTGTTACCAGCCGAAACAAGGTACTCGCCGGCCGAAAAAATGGCATTCGCTCTAATAACAGCGGCAAGGAAGTCAAGGCCATATTTCCAAGCTCATAAAATCAGAATATACACCAATTGCCCACTGAAACTAATCCTGCAGAAACCAGAAGTATCCAGTCGATTAACGAAGTGGGCGATCGAGTTAAGTGAATTCGATGTAGAGTATCTCCCAAGGACGGCAATTAAAGCTCAAGTAGTGGCAGACTTTGTAGCAGAGTTCACCGAGCCAAGTATAGAGGTGGCGAGAATGATGGTGGAGCAAAATAAGAAAGTATTCAAATGGCAACTCCGCGTTGATGGCTCGTCAAACACCCACGGCAGCGGGGCAGGGGTAGTAGTGTCAACCCCGGAAGGAGATTCAGTCGAATGTGCCTTGCGTTTTGACTTCAAAGCTACTAATAATCAAGCTGAATACGAGGCACTCATAGCAGGCTTAAAGGTTTGCACTGTCCTAGGAGCAGATGAGGTAGAAATCTTCAGCGACTCTCAAGTTGTTGTTAATCAGGTGCTAGATGAATACCAGGCGAGAGATGAAAGCATGATCACCTACCTAGAGCTATCAAGGGAGCTACTGGAAAGATTTAAAGAATACAGAATTATTCATGTCCCCAGAGAAGAAAATGAGCAGGCTGATGCCTTGGCCAAGTTAGCATCCACCACAATTAACATCTGGCCTAAAACTATCTCTATGATCCGCCTATTACAGCCGAGTATAGTCAGATCAAAGGAAGTGGGGGCAGTCTTTGGTGAGAGGAACAGCTGGGTCACACCAATCCAAGAATATCTCGTCAATGATGTACTCCCAAGTGACCCATTGGAAGCAAAACAGTTGAAGTATAGAGCTACAAGGTATTCAGTGCTCAATGGAGAACTGTACAAAAGGGGGTACTCAAGGGCACTGCAGAGATGTGTCGGGCCTGAAGAAGCAGAAGGTATCCTGAGAAGCATACATAATGGAAACTGTGGGAACCACGCTGGGGGTGTCAGCTTAGCCCACAAAACATTAAGACAGGGTTTTTATTGGCCAACACTATTCGCCGACGCCAAAAGAGTGGCAGCGAGATGTGAGGCGTGTCAAAAGATTGGCAATAACATCCGCCAACCACCTGAACTCTTGAAGAGTTTTACCTCGCCTTGGCCATTCGCCATGTGGGGAATTTACTTGATCGGCCCAATGCCAACAGCAACTGGAGGAGCAAAGCACACTATAGTAGCTGTGGATTATTTTACGAAGTGGGTAGAAGCCGAACCATTGGTACATATAACAGAAGCAAACACTATAAGCTTTGTGAAGAAAAATATCCTGTATAGATTCGGGATACCAAACACCATCATCACGGACAATGGGACCCAATTCGATGGTAAGAAATTCAGGGAGCTGTGCGACAAGTACGGCATCAACAACTACTACGCCTCCCCAGCACATCCACAGACGAATGGCCAGACTGAAACAGTGAACAAGATCATAAAACACAACCTGAAAGCTAAGTTGGCAGCAAAAAAGGGGAGCTGGGCAGATAAATTACCACAGGTACTCTGGGCATATCGAACCACAGAAAGGGGTTCAACAGGTGAGACCCCATATTCCATGGCATATGGGGCTGAAGCTGTCATTCCCGTGGAAACAGCATTCTCTTCACCAAGGGTACAGCTCTTTCAACTAGAACTCAACATTGATATGCTAAAATGCGATCTAGATGAGTTAGAAGAAAGAAGAGAGCGCGCACAAATAAGGAATACTGCATACCAACAGAGGGTAGCCAGATACTACAACTCACATGTGCGTGAAAGAAGGTTCTCGCTTGGCGACTTAGTGCTGAAAAGGGTGAACCCAGGAATAAGAGACAAAGCTACAGGGTCACTCGCAGATAAATGGGAAGGGCCTTATCAAATTACAGGCATAACTGGTCACGGGGCATATCGCATTACTCGAGAGGGTTTAGGCGAACTACCTCGTCCATGCAATGCGCAGTACTTGAAGATATATTACCCTTGATTTTTTCATTGCTTTTAGGATTTATTTCACCCCTTTTTATTTCTTAGACAGTTTTAAAGTTTTAGCATTTTTTCTGTGACTATGTTAACAAAAGTTGCAGGAGGTATTCAATAAAGAGTAATTTATTACTAAAAAATCATGATTTCACTCGTTGGTCATAAGGGGCACTCGCCATCGTACACCACCATCATTGCGTAAAGACGAGTTTCATACTCGCAGCAATGAGACCTGGCGAGGAAAAATAAAATCCCAAGTTGTAAAAATCAGCGATCGCCGTCAAAGGGAAATAAAATCCCTAGAGAAGCAAGAAAGCCAGCTGAAAACAAAAAAGATAAGCAAAAAGCAAATGGGAGACGTCCCAACCGTATGCTAAAACTCAGCAATGGCAGCTGAACAAATAAATAAACATGTTAAAAAACTTGGTATGTGGTCGGATACGTCCTAACAAACACTGAGTAAGCCGAAAACTCAGCAATGGCAGCTGAATAAAGTTATAAATACGCTAAAAACTTGGTGAAACACTAAGTAAGCCGAAAACTCAGCAATGGCAGCTGAATAAAGCTATAAATATGCTAAAAACTTGGTGAAAAAACTAAGTAAGCTGAAAACTCAGCAAAGGCAGCTGAATAAAATAAAGCTGAAGGAGTTATAAATTAATCTATAAAATTAAGAAGCCATTTACAATTGAAGGTTCAAAAAAAAAAATGTATGTGTATAGACATTTACAATTTTGGCACTCTTAAAACCAAAGTATCAACTAGCTGCAGGAGGGCCCTCACTGTCTTCCTCATTTTCCATCTCATCTTCAGAAGGCCAGGTAGCGTCCTCATCCCCATCCGGCATAAAAGGCCCATAATCCCTACCAGCAACAGGGCACAAGTTAGGTTCAGCACCAGAGCCAGAAAAGCTGCCCTTCTGACCCGAATAGTAAGTATTGAAAGCACGCTTGCTGGGGATCTCTAAATGCATAGGATGAGGCTCAGTCCTGTTATAGCGGCAGTGTGCTTTCCACCGTTTTATTTGCTCTTTAATCGAACCCACTCCGCTGGCCATATGCTGTTGAAGAGACCTGTCGAAGGGCTTCAGAGCCTTCTCATTCGAATGGTCCTTCATGGCGAAGAACTTCTTCGATTGCCTCATGCCTCGTTCAAACTCGCGCAGCAAAAGCGCATCATAGGCAGGGGATCTCTTGAAACGATCAACTGCTTCAACCTCCAACATAGCTTTGAGATTATCGAAGATGAGTTCACGCGAAGACAACTGATTGCGCAAGTCCAGCGCCTCATGCTCAGCTTTTTTCGTAGCCTCCTCAGCCACCCGCTCAGCCTCCAAACGTGCTGCGAAGGATTCTTGACTTGCAGACAAAAGCTCATTCAGTGAGCGAATCTCCTCCTCAGCAGCAGATAGTTTTTCCTCGGCAGCCAGTTGAGCAGACAGATGGCCATCGGAAGATTCTTTTAGCTGAGCTAGCTGTTGAGCATAGGATTCTTCAACAGTAAGCATCTCAGCAGCCAAAGTTGAAGCCTGCTCGCGCAAACGCTTAATCTCCTGGGAAGCTTTGTTCCCATACTTGTAGGTATCAGCCAACTTAGACACCATCTGAAAAAGAAAAAACAGCCAAATAAGGAAGAATATATGAAAGAGAGACATAGATTTATGGCGAGAGGCTTACCAAAGAGTGGCAGTTGAAGAAAAATTCCATTTTCTTGTTGCAGGATTTGCCTTTGACATGCTCCCAGCCCTCACCTATGTACACATCATTATTAATCAGGTGCGCACAAATTTCGGTAGCCAAAAAATCAGATAGAGACACGGTCCCTTCATCGGCTTCTGTGGGCCCTACGGGAGGGGCTTCATGGGTAAAACCTGAACTAGAAGCAGAGGTCCCAGGTTGCTTCTGTAGGGAAAAATACCGTAGTACACGCAGCGGAAGCGAGACTAAAAATAAGATTTAGTGACTTTTAAAATTTTTCCTTTATGAACCTTAAACCCTTTAATTAATTAAATATGCATATACAATAACCAAAAAGTAGAATACCTTTTGTCGCGTGATCCGATTGACTTACGTCGATGGTAATCCGCAAGATCTTCAATCCTAGCACGAACGTGGATCACCTAGGAGCGTGGTCTCCCTTTTTCTTTGAATTGCAAACCTGTGAATGGACAAAACAAACTTTCTTTTCTTTGTTAGTCACAAAAACAATCAAAAGAATGACTGAGATTATTCCGGTCACTTTTGAGTTCTCAATCTAATGATCGAAACTCGCGTGAACCTAGATCGATATCGTATACACAAGCTTATTGATGATTAAGCAAATAGTATACTATCAAAGAATAATCTAACACTCCTTTTTGTTTTAGTAGAATAAAAGCTTTCTATGAATTGAGAAGAAGAAGAAAATTGTCTCAAGCTCAACTTGTTATGGCCGAAATCTATAAGAGCACTTATATAGATGGCCAAATTTTCTTCTCTTCTTTCACTTAGGGTGGCCGAAAATCACAACCTAAAAGGGACTAGGGTTGCCGCAATTCTCAAGCCCAAAAGAGTTTGTATTGCACCCTATTTCCTATTTAGTTTAAGACTTTAAACCCTAATTGAATTCATAAATCTTTTATTCCTTTATTTGACTAAATATAAAAGACTTCTTATTTGATTAAATAAATAAAATTAATTATTTATTTTCTTACCAAATAAGTCTTTTACTTTTAGTATACTACCAACAATAGTATAACACTAGGAATCATATTTCCTAATCAGAAAAGATTTGTTTCTTAATTAAACAATTGATTAATAAATTAATTAATTCTTATTTAATTAAAACAAATGAAACAAAATAATATATTAGGTTAAAACTTAACCTTGCCGCCCCACTTGAATAAATGGGCCAAAATATTATTTTCTTATTTCATTTAATCCATTGGACTTTAAATAAAAAGCCCACATGTGAACCAGACCCATTCTTACTAAAAGAAACAAGCCCACATGTCTTTCATTAATATATAAATATAATTGAGCAGCCCATTACTTAAATAATGTGCAAATTATATTCTTAATATATTAAATGCAATTCTAGATGGACCCTTAAATTGGTCCGGTAGAATATATCAAGTGATCCATGCAAGTCCGTGTGGATTGGGATCTTGGCGGGCCATCTAAATTTAAGCTTCAATAGACATAACCTAATCACAATCAACAAATGATTCACTTAGGTCCGATCCATTAATTTTAACTCATTCCACTAAAGAGCTAAAATTGAACTCTTAAATAAAGATAGAAAAGGAAGATGCTCCTCATTCATACCCTAGACAATCATATAGGAGATAGTGTATCCTCGTGATTAATATCAGTAATCGCCAAGAGTTCATAGACCGCCTATAACTCTCCAAGTTACCATATTTACTCATATGACCACGTTTTGAACTTGGATATTTTGACTTGTCCAGAAGCCATGTTTTCAATAGACACTATCGAAAACTCAACGTTGAGATTTAATATCCAATTACCTCAAAACATCCATATGATGATATTATACTCTCATTTAATTAAATGGAGCCACGATGTCCATATCTATAAATGAAGTCCTCTATCGATTAACAAATGAATATCACCAAACTATCGAGGATAGACTATGCGATATAATCGTACTCATTGATAACTCAAATGATATCACTTGCAACCATAAGTCCATCATTTATCTCAGGATTAAGATAGACTCTCCGATTGTCCTGATAATGAAAAGACTATTATCTATTGACGGTTCTAGATAAAGCTTTTCATTGTGATCCTGTTCAATGCACCCAGTGCACTAGATCCTTTTGCTCGAAGACACTCCGATAATTTAGACTCATCATATCTCATTTGATCCCACTCAAATGCTAGCAAAAGAATTCTACAACTTTAACAAGATAAAGGTGCCCAACCTTTAACTTAAGTTGTGAACATTATTCAAGACTAACTAAAGAATTGTGTCTACCACATACATATCCAGATGTACGAACAATTCTTCTTTTCTCATAGTCTTTAGACCTTATGATTATTTACTTTGACAATTATAATATTTAACTATAAATGCTATACGATTTGTTAAACCAGAAATCACTTTATTAATATGAAAAAGAATGTTAATTACAACATTACACTCTTGCTATTGAGCATAATCCTAACAATCTCCCACTTGCACTATAGCAAATGTGTCATATCTCTCAAGCCCATGTTCTCTAGATGCCCATCGAAACTCTTCTGAGGTAGAGCCTTTGTGAAGGGATCCGTTAGATTTTCTGCTGACGCGATTTTGGTAATCGTCACGTCACCTCTTTGAACAATCTCCCTTAAAAGATGATACTTTCTTTCAATGTGTTTACCTCTCTTGTGACTTCTTGGTTCTTTCGAATTAGCCACTGCTCCACTGTTGTCACAGTAGATAGTGATCTGCTTATTCGCACTAGGAACCACTTCCAAGTCAATCAAGAATTGGCGGAGCCGAACAGCCTCTTTGGCAGCCTCGCATGCAGCAACATACTCAGCTTCCATGGTGGAATCAGCAATACAAGATTGCTTGATACTCCTCCATATAACTGCTCCTCCTCCAATAGTAAACACAGCCCCTGATGTGGATTTTCTGGAGTCAGAATCTGATTGGAAATCAGAATCTGTATACCCAACGGGAATCAAATCCCCTCCAGAGTATACAAGCATATTATCTCTCGTTCTCTTAAGATACTTGAAAATATGCTTGACTGCCGTCCAGTGATCAGGACCAGGTTTCGATTGAAACCTGCTAACTATGCCAACAGCAAAACAAATATCTGGTCTAGTACAGAGCATTGCATACATGAGACTTCCAACTGCCGAGGCATATGGAACTCTACTCATGAATTGCTCTTCATGCTCATTCTTAGGAACTTGTTCCTTAGAAAGCTTGATTCCATGTCTGAAAGGTAACATACCTTTCTTGGAATCCTGCATGGAAAACCTAGACAAGATCTTGTCTATGTATGAAGCTTGGGATAATGCAATCGTTCTATTCTTTCTATCCCTTATTACTTGGATACCTAGAATAAAACTTGCTTCTCCTAAGTCCTTCATATCAAATTGTTTTGCTAACCATTCTTTTACTGATGTCAATACACCTACATCGTTTCCAATGAGTAGTATATCATCAACATAAAGAATCAGGAAAACCAACTTGTCGCCCTTAATCCTTTTGTATACACAAGGTTCGTCAGGATTCTGAATAAATCCAAAACCTTTGACAGCTTGATCAAACCTTATGTTCCAGGATCTGGATGCTTGCTTCAATCCATATATGGATTTCTGCAACTTGCATACCTTTTTCATTTGGCCCTTTTCAATGAATCCCTCTGGTTGCATCATGTAGATGCTTTCGTCAAGACTTCCATTAAGGAAAGCTGTCTTGACGTCCATTTGCCAAATCTCTAGATCTAAAGATGCTGCAATGGATAAGAGTATCCTAATGGATTTAAGCATGGCCACGGGAGAGAAGGTTTCCTCGTAATCGATACCTTCTTTCTGTGTATACCCTTTAGCTACCAATCTAGCTTTAAAGGTTTCCACCTTACCATCCATACCTCTTTTCCTCTTGTATACCCACTTGCACCCAATGGGTTTTATCCCTTTAGGCAAGTCTACAAGGGACCAGACTTTGTTATCGAACATAGATTCAATCTCAGATTGCATTGCCTTTTGCCAATGGCGACTATCAACATCCTCTATAGCTTCCTTGTACGTGTAGGGATCATCGTCGTCCGGGAGATTCTCCACTGATTCTCCCAGACCGATGTATCTTTCGGGTTGTGTTCTAACCCTCCCACTACGACGAGGAATGGTAGGTTGTTGATCTTGTGTTGGATCGGAACTTACAATTGGGTTAGGTTGTGTAACCTCTCGTGGAATTGTATCTCCTGACATCTCATTCAGGACAATTCTACTTCTAGGCACAAAATCATTCATATAGTCCTTTTCCAGAAATTTAGCATTTGTCGAAACAAATACTTTAAGATCTGAAGGACTATAGAAATAATATCCTTTAGTTTCTTTTGGATACCCTACAAATATACATGTTTCTGAACGGGACTCCATCTTTTCTGTCTTTCCTTTTAACACATGCGCAGGACAACCAAATATCCTTAAGTGTTGTAAACTAGGCTTGCGCCCAGTCCACAACTCATGCGGTGTTTTAGGAACAGACCTAGATGGTACATCGTTTAGAATGTATATAGCAGTTTGTAAAGCATATCCCCAAAAAGAAATAGGAAGTGTTGAATAACTCAACATAGACCTAACCATATCCAAAAGAGTTCTATTTCTCCTTTCTGCTACCCTATTCTGTTGAGGTGTACCTGGTGCAGAAAACTGAGAAACAATCCCATTATCAATAAGATATTGCTGAAACTCACCAGATAGATATTCTCCACCACGATCAGATCTCAAGATTTTTATGTGTTTCTCAAGCTGATTTTCCACTTCAGCTTTGAATGCTTTGAACATGTCAAAAGCATCCGACTTATGTTGCATGAGATACACATAACCAAATCTCGAGTAATCATCTGTGAAGGTGATGAAGTACTCATATCCACCTCTAGCTTGAATGCTCATAGGTCCACATACATCAGTGTGTATCAATCCTAAACATTCAGTGGCTCTTGCACCTTTGGCAGAGAACGTCCTTTTGGTCATTTTACCTTCCAAACAAGATTCACAAGTTGGTAGATCATCAACCTTTAAGTCACTCAAAGGTTCGTCACATACCAATATTTTAATCCTATTAAGGTTAATATGACCTAAGCGTAAGTGCCAAAGGTAGGTTTCATCTGTTGATAATTTTACTCTTTTATGATTAGGTTCCGTTATTTCTGTGTCTAACGAGTGAGAGATATTTCTATGCAAAAAGTATAGACCGTTTTCCAATGTACCTTGGCAAATAATTTTGTCATTCTTACTAATAATAAAAACTTTATTAAAAGTAACCGAATATCCAAATTTATTTAAACAAGAAACTGAAATTAAATTCCTCTTGAATTGAGGTACATAATAAACGTCTATCAAATCTAAATGCCTTCTAGAATCCAAATAAACTCTAATATCTCCCACTGCACTTGCAGACACTAACGTTCCGTTGCCCAAGCGCAAATTGATTTCATTCTTACTCAGCTTTCTCCTTTCTTGGAACCCCTGCAAGGAATAACAAACATGATTAGTGGCTCCTGAGTCTATGATCCAAGAATCTGTAGAATCAGCCAAAAAACATGTTTCAAGATAATTCACATTACCTTCTTCCTTCTTATTTTGGGACTTTGGGCAATTTCTCTTCCAATGTCCCTTTTCACCACAAAGGAAGCATTTCCCTTTGATCTTGGTTACTTTCTTGGTGTCCTTCTTGATAGGCCCAAGTTGCTTTTTCTTCTGTTGTTTCTTGACCTTTTGACGGGCCTTAACAGTAGCAACTTTACCAACCATATGAATCTCTTAACCTTTGCCTTTCACAAGGATCTTTTCAGCACTTTGAACATCTTGCATCAGGCCTTGTAAGGTGTATTCCTTTTTGTTCAAAGTGTAGTCCAATTTGAACTGATCAAAGGAATCTGACAATGAATTGACAACCATATCAATCTTTGTCTCACCATCTATCTCAGCGCCATGCAGTTCAGCAATGTTGAGATGTGCTATGACTTTCATCATGTGATCTTTCACAGCCTGTCCAGGTTTCATCCTAAGATTCATAAAAGCAGTCACTGCCTCTCTCTTAGTCGTCCTAGACTTCATAGCAAACATCTCCTCTAGAGACATCATAATATCAGCAGCGGACTCCATTCCTTCATGCTGCTGTTGCAACACGTCGGAGATAGTGGCCATAATGTAACATTTTGCCATATCATCTGAAGTCTTCCACTGCTCATACTCATCTCTATACATTATGCTTGATTCATTATTAGGAGCAGGTGGTTTAGGAGTAGTTAGAACAAACTTATGTTTTTCACTTTGCAGCAACAACCCAATTTTCCTTTTCCATGTGACATAATTATCTCCAATTAAAGTGTTATCTTTCAGGATGTTCATAAGTGATGGGGTCATGATTTCTGAATAAAACAAAACATATATAAGTAAATAATCATGATAAAGCACTTTTAAATATTTATCTTGAATTAAATAAATAACTCAATCATAAAATTCAACGGTGATCCAACACCCATAAATGTTACGCCTCCTTTGGGAGTTCGCACCATTTACTAGTTAGACTAGGTCCCACCTAATTGTTAACATAACAACCAGCGTTTTCAATTTTAGCCTTGCAATTTTACTGACAAGAACTCTTGGGAGGATATCAATAAAATTACATTGAGTGTCTTACCAAGATATCGACCCTCAGTTTTCTCTCACGAATATCCCTCCTTGGGGAGTAGATCTCGTTTGAGTCCATTGTCTAGTCTATCCTTGTAAGGAAGTATGTTGCTAAATTCCATTCATGGACGCCCCTTGGGGGGATTACCATAAATAATAAAGCTCAACCAACCTTGGAGGCCATAGGTGTTACTTAAACACCTTCTCCCACTCAATTATTTAAGGCGTGTGATTAAATCCCATAGAATGATTTACCAAGTTATCTAGATGCCAATTTAGATACCTAAATCATTCAATGCATGTTCATACCAAAAGAGATATATGAGTGGCACTCCTATTCTATATGTCATGTTATCATACAATAACAAATATTGTAATATTTAAAGCATAAATTAAATAGCAACAATTTTGGCCCATCCTAGAAAAACAAGTAAATTACAATTTGTTTTAGGAACACAAGATCTTCAGGTGGCCCATCAACCATAAGCTCATCCTTCGGCCTTCTCCTATGGGCGGCACACACCACAACCCCACAAAGGGGCTGCCATGCGCAGCCCATAAGTCCTCCAAGGCTGCCGTGCGCAGCCCACCTTGAGAAGGGCTTGCCATGCGCAGCCCAATCCACTCCTAGGGTGTGCACGGTGCTCGTTCTCGGTTCCGGTTGCTTCGTTTTGCTTCGTGTCTTCGAATCTTCAAGACCTAAATATATTACGGCAGTATTTAAACAAATAAAATACTGCAGTATTTTTTTTTTTTTTTTTTTATTCACTGCAGTACTTTTACACATAAAATACTGCACTAAAACTTAATAAAAAAAAAACTGCTGCAGTAATAATAAAAAAAAATACTGCACATATTAAAAAAAATAAAATAAAACCTAGCAACTACCAAGAAGGAATTATGGCGATGATAAACCACCCTTCTTGTTACAATTCCATAACAAAAATACATTGAAAATCTAGGACCAAAATCGAGCAAAAACAATCCACATAAACATATATAAATCCATACATTCACATGTAATTATATATGCGAATACCTAGAGTGCCATCTCTTTCTAAACATGCATAATCACAATAAAAAGAAATAGATCCACGTATATATACGTTAATTAATTAAAAAGGGTTCAACCTAGGCTCTGATACCAATTGTAGGGAAAAATACCGTAGTACACGCAGCGGAAGCGAGACTAAAAATAAGATTTAGTGACTTTTAAAATTTTTCCTTTATGAACCTTAAACCCTTTAATTAATTATACATGCATATACAATAACCAAAAAGTAGAATACCTTTTGTCGCGTGATCCGATTGACTTACGTCGATGGTAATCCGCAAGATCTTCAATCCTAGCACGAACGTGGATCACCTAGGAGCGTGGTCTCCCTTTTTCTTTGAATTGCAAACCTGTGAATGGACAAAACAAACTTTCTTTTCTTTGTTAGTCACAAAAACAATCAAAAGAATGACTGAGATTATTCCGGTCACTTTTGAGTTCTCAATCTAATGATCGAAACTCGCGTGAACCTAGATCGATATCGTATACACAAGCTTATTGATGATTAAGCAAATAGTATACTATCAAAGAATAATCTAACACTCCTTTTTGTTTTAGTAGAATAAAAGCTTTCTATGAATTGAGAAGAAGAAGAAAATTGTCTCAAGCTCAACTTGTTGTGGCCGAAATCTATAAGAGCACTTATATAGGTGGCCAAATTTTCTTCTCTTCTTTCACTTAGGGTGGCCGAAAATCACAACCTAAAAGGGACTAGGGTTGCCGCAATTCTCAAGCCCAAAAGAGTTTGTATTGCACCCTATTTCCTATGTAGTTTAAGACTTTAAACCCTAATTGAATTCATAAATCTTTTATTCCTTTATTTGACTAAATATAAAAGACTTCTTATTTGATTAAATAAATAAAATTAATTATTTATTTTCTTACCAAATAAGTCTTTTACTTTTAGTATACTACCAACAATAGTATAACACTAGGAATCATATTTCCTAATCAGAAAAGATTTGTTTCTTAATTAAACAATTAATTAATAAATTAATTAGTTCTTATTTAATTAAAACAAATGAAACAAAATAATATATTAGGTTAAAACTTAACCTTGCCGCCCCACTTGAATAAATGGGCCAAAATATTATTTTCTTATTTCATTTAATCCATTGGACTTTAAATAAAAAGCCCACATGTGAACCAGACCCATTCTTACTAAAAGAAACAAGCCCACATGTCTTTCATTAATATATAAATATAATTGAGCAGCCCATTACTTAAATAATGTGCAAATTATATTCTTAATATATTAAATGCAATTCTAGATGGACCCTTAAATTGGTCCGGTAGAATATATCAAGTGATCCATGCAAGTCCGTGTGGATTGGGATCTTGGCGGGCCATCTAAATTTAAGCTTCAATAGACATAACCTAATCACAATCAACAAATGATTCACTTAGGTCCGATCCATTAATTTTAACTCATTCCACTAAAGAGCTAAATTGAACTCTTATATAAAGATAGAAAAGGAAGATGCTCCTCATTCATACCCTAGACAATCATATAAGAGATAGTGTATCCTCGTGATTAATATCAGTAATCGCCAAGAGTTCATAGACCGCCTATAACTCTCCAAGTTACCATATTTACTCATATGACCACGTTTTGAACTTGGATATTTTGACTTGTCCAGAAGCCATGTTTTCAATAGACACTATCGAAAACTCAACGTTGAGATTTAATATCCAATTACCTCAAAACATCCATATGATGATATTATACTCTCATTTAATTAAATGGAGCCACGATGTCCATATCTATAAATGAAGTCCTCTATCGATTAACAAATGAATATCACCAAACTATCGAGGATAGACTATGCGATATAATCGTACTCATTGATAACTCAAATGATATCACTTGCAACCATAAGTCCATCATTTATCTCAGGATTAAGATAGACTCTCCGATTGTCCTGATAATGAAAAGACTATTATCTATTGACGGTTCTAGATAAAGCTTTTCATTGTGATCCTGTTCAA
Source organism: Acer yangbiense (assembly GCA_008009225.1). Lineage (NCBI taxonomy): Eukaryota > Viridiplantae > Streptophyta > Magnoliopsida > Sapindales > Sapindaceae > Acer > Acer yangbiense. The sequence goes on along the minus strand of CM017763.1, from coordinate 31,951,365 downwards.
TGCACCCAGTGCACTAGATCCTTTTGCTCGAAGACACTCCGATGATTTAGACTCATCATATCTCATTTGATCCCACTCAAATGCTAGCAAAAGAATTCTACAACTTTAACAAGATAAAGGTGCCCAACCTTTAACTTAAGTTGTGAACATTATTCAAGACTAACTAAAGAATTGTGTCTACCACATACATATCCAGATGTACGAACAATTCTTCTTTTCTCATAGTCTTTAGACCTTATGATTATTTACTTTGACAATTATAATATTTAACTATAAATGCTATACGATTTGTTAAACCAGAAATCACTTTATTAATATGAAAAAGATTGTTAATTACAACATTACACTCTTGCTATTGAGCATAATCCTAACAGCTTCGAGGGTCCTGGCCGATCAACCGACTCTGGCTGGCTAGACGGCCTAGGCTGATCTGAAAAAGCATTTGACTTGCCCATGGCCACCGGAGGAAAGGCTGTTCGAGGTGGAGTAGAAGCAGGAATATTTAATTCGTTAACCTCCTCAGGGGGAGGCACCGCTGCATCAATCCCCTCAACAGGCCCCTTGCGAGCAGCCATTTGAGTAGGGGGAGTCTCTCTAATAGCTGGCTCGTCAGCTGCCTCCTCGTCCGAAGAAACGACATACTGCACTACCCTAGATGCCCGCTTAGAGGGTCGAGCAGTATGATCAGGGGTACCCTTAGCTGGGCGTTTACCTCTACCAGCTCTGGGGATTAGATCACTTGCAGGATCAAGAGGAGTCTCAGGGACATCCGCGTCAAAAGTAGGGATGTCACTGACCCCTCATGAAGCACCCACTTTCTCTTTACCTTTACGGCTGGGGGTAGTCACAGGAGGAGTATTCACAAGAGGGGTAGACGCAACAGGAGCATTCACAGGAACCTCTGCACGAATAGGGGGCTCCCCCGATTCGACACCTCCCCCAGTAACATCACCAGCCTCCTCACCATCCGAGGGATCTTCGCCATCCGGGCTAGCAATTCCCTCATTGGCCAAACCAGCAGCATGTCTTTTACTGGCAGCCTCGGAATTCTTTACTGCCCGGGCTTGTAGATCGCAAACTGTGTCAAAGTCACTCACTGCAAGAAAAATAGACCAAGTATCACTAGCAGAATAAAAAGAAGCAGTAATACAAAAGGAAAAAAGAACGGACAAACTTACAACAAGGTAGCCTAGCAGGTAGGCGTGGGAAAATCCGTTAAGCGATCATTTTTTCCTCATCCAAGAGGAAGGACCTATCCCTCGAGTCTGAAGGAAGGACGGCGGCCGCGGCGAGGTGAGAGATCTCCCCATCTAGCAAAACGGGGACGGCTTTCGACCAGGCTTCAGGAGATGTGAAGTGCATGGGAACTTTCTTCACCGAAAGATTACGGTGACTACTGGCTGGCACATCTCGGCCCCACTCGCCACCAGCAAAAAACCAACTATTTTTCCACCTCTTGTTTGAAGTGGGAAAGCCCCATATAAAACCCTTCTTCTTCTCGTCACCTGAGATCTTCACCTGACTGGGGTTCGCCGTGCCCTCAGGGATCCAACTCTCTACAGGTGAAAAGAGAAGGAAATACGTGCCGCCATTGCCCGCCTATCTTAGCGTGTAAAAATGGCGGATCTCGCGAGGTGTAGGGGGCCCATAACCTTTCAACTTCCACATTAGGCACAGGCACATCAATATCCTATAACTATTTGGGGCGAGTTGTGCCGGCGTAATTCGGGCCTCCGCGAGGAACCTGGCGATGAAAGGCTGAAGGGGAAGGGTTACCCCACAGCTGAGCATGGCGCCATAAATAGCGACCGCATTCTCGGGGGGATTCCAGACGGCTCGATCACCAGGTAGCATCAAGGTCACCGAGTCTGGAATATCGAAGCGACTCTTGTACTTGAGGAGCTCGCCCTCGCCAACCACATTAACTTCCGTATCGAAAGAGCACGGACGATCTAACGAAAAATGCAGCCTATCTCGTTGATGGGCTTCAACGTCAGAATCAATAGTCGTCTACGCATCCAATAGGGACTCACGAGGAGCCCTAGAGGCGCATCGTTTGCTGCCACTTGATTTAGAAGACCTCGGCATCGCTGGAGAATCACTAATGGAGGACGAAGGAGAAATATTAGAGATAAAATTATCTTCAGAAGATGGAACGAAAACAGAAAGTGGAACCGGAGAATCCGGGCGAAAATTACAAATCAAAGATTCAATTTTGTCCGCAGTACATTTATCACCAAGCTCTATAGCTTGCATCATCTGATTAAAAAGAGCAGAACGCAAGGAGGGATCCATGAAAACTCACCAAAAAAACCCTAGGTTCGAAGGATGAGCAAGAAGATTGGGAACGTTGAGTTGTAAGCACGATCGATTTCGAGGCAAGCCGTCCGACAGGGAAACGAAATGGAAGAAATTCGTGGCAGAAATTTCTGAGGGAGATGAAGGAACTCTGTTTTGAGAGAAGGAGAAAGTAGAAAAATAAATGGAGAGAGCAAAGTGGGGAAGAAGAAGCGACCGGGCCTTAAAAAGAGGGAACTTTGAAATTCAAAAAGAATAAAAAAAAGGGGAGAGAAAATCAAATAAGAGATATGCAATTAATGTGAGTGACGGCCACAGTAACCAGCTGCAACAGTCACCACCAAATATTGGACAGGTGGCGTCTCGGGGATCACCAAGTAGTCAGAATGTCCCTTCACCTGTCAAGTAAGTGGAAGCGCTGAAAGTTGTGTGGTTAAATTTAAAAGCTTACACCGGAAGAATCAACCAATTAATGCAACGCGTGGTGAAAAGAAGAAAGAGGGAGTTAATTACAAAAGGCGCTGAAATCTTAAAGGCATAGATATAAATACTGCTCGCAGAGGCAAACGAAGTAAAAAGAGCAAGTCATTCGCCCAGCTCGAAGTATTTATGGGGGTATTGTTGTATGTATAAATTTGCCAAGCAGACACGTCACCAAAGGAGTCAATAAATGATGAAGAAAAGGTTGCCACATCACTCGTTGACCGGGTCAAGGGAGAAAATGTGGCCAGTCAGAATGTCAACGTCTTAAATCAATAGTCAAAGGTGTGGTCGCCAGAGCTAGATATATACTCGCCAAAGGTAGAAACGTGGTCGCCGAAGGATAATACCCAGGAGTGAAGGTGCTCGCTGCATCAGCATACTGGGCCCAAAGTGACTCGGCAGAAACACAGAAATAAAACCCTAATCTCTAGAAGACCCATGGCAACAAGGAATCATAAAAAGGAAAAGAGATAAAGCATATCATGATCCGTGACAACATGAGAATCCTAATACGAATCAAAGGGGGAATCCTACCACCAACACGGCTAAAAACAAGGGGAAACCCTAATTAACATATATAAATAGAACCATCTATCCCATGAGGAAGAGGTTCGAAAACCTAGAGAGAAAAGAGCAATTGTATGAGAGATTTGAGTGTGTAACAAAGCAATAGAATCGAGTATTATCTTTCTGCTCTATGGGGCGCCATGGTTTTTGCCCATTCAAGGGTTTTCCACGTAAAAACTGTCTCTTGCATGCATTCTTGATTTTCTCGTTTTAAACTGAATTAATATAACTATTGAGTGCGTGGCAATCCAAATTTCACCGTCAACACGTACCTAGAGAAAGGGGGGGTGGAGTAGGTTTTTACACCTTTTTCAATTCCTTGAAACAAACAAAAGTTTACACCTTTTCCAATCCCTCGAAACAAACAAAAGTTTGTCCCTCAAGATAGCTTATATCACAACAAATAAACCATACACATGTATAGACAATAGAAGCATTGTCTATTTAGTCCATAAGTTGCAAGAGAAAGAATTATAATAAAACTCACAGCAAAGAATATTTGTATTCACAATTATGTTTAATATGTACAAGTAACAATCAATATATGACTATACACAAATAAGTCAATATACAAAATAATTATATTTACAATTGTTAACTGCCTAAAAAGGCAGGGGTCCAAATAAGAATTTTCCATCCTTGCCAAAACCATGTGAAGTAGAAGGACGCTACAAGAAGTATCCAACTACCCCGGGAAGAAGCCAGGACCGGTATGTAGGGAAAATACAAGCGGCGGAAGCGAAAAATTGATTTGTATAGTTTAAAAATTTTCCTTAAAAGAAGAACCTTAACCCTTGACTAATTAATGTATAACAAAAGATATCGTACCTTCTTTCACGTGACGATTAATGTTGCGTTGATTGAAATTCGCAAGACCTTCCAATCCAATCACGAACATGAATCACCTAGGAGTGTGGGCTCCCTTTATATGAATTGTATACTTGAGGATGGATAACAAAAAACTTTTTCTTTTGTTAGTCACAATAAAATTCCAAGAGAAAACGAAGAATGTTCGGTCACTTTTGAATTCTCAATCTCTTGATCGAAACTCGCGTGAACCTTATTCGAAGTTGTGCACAAAGCCTTTTGATGTAAAAGCTAGTAGTGCACTATTGAAATAAAAACGCTACCTCTTTCTTTTTCCTCTTGGTCGAATTCTACACTAGTCTAAGAGTTGGATTTATTTTTCTAAGCAAAATAAAATATTCTCTCAAGCAAGGAGTAAGGTGCCCGAATTCTATACTAGTGGTGTCAAAACAGGCCGGCCCGACCTATTAGGCATGTTAGCGAAATGGACCGGGCCAGGCACCGCCTGTGAAGGTAACAAGCCAGGCCGGGGCCGGCCTATTGGGGGGAGGGGTTGGGCCCAGCCTGGGTCGGGGCATGCCAGGCCGGCCCAACGGGCTTTGAATTGTTTTTTATTTTTAAATTTTCAAAAATTTTATTTACACAATATTATTTTTTATACATTATAATATAATTTTGTGTAATTATTAATGTAATAATTTTAATATAAAATATAACATTTTTCATTTCATACAAGTATACCACACTTGGTTTCATCAAAAAAAAAAAAAAACTATACAACACTTGATTAGTTTTCGATGAATATTATTTTTGTAATTTCGTATTAAATTTGTGGTGAAAAGTATAAATTACAAATCATGGTTGCCTCATTAAAAACCTTACCAAGAAAAGCCCAATGGGAAAAAAACTAGGTAAGGGAAAAAGAGTGCAATCCGAAAAAAAAAAATTAAGTATTTATAACTATATCAGCTCGCCGGCTGGTTGCTACCGGAACTCTCATCGATGGTCATGCTGGAGAAGTCATCCATGAGTTCTTCGTTGTCCAGTTGATGTTGTCGTCTCAAACTTGCATTTTGCCAATCCTTAAGGCATGTCAAAGCTTCCACCGCATCAGGGGCCAATGAACATCTTCTTTCTTCTAGTATTCGTCCGGCCGTGCTGAACACCTGCTCCGATGAAACTGTTGAAACCGAGATAGCAAGGACGTCACATGCTAATCTCGATAGAATAGGGAAGCTGTTTCTCTTGCTTTGCCACCATTTCAGAAGTTCGTTGGTTGTGAAATCATCGTTTTCCGTGATGGAATACTCCGTACTCAAATATCTATTCAGCTCCACGTGTTGTCATTGACCTTGACTTTGACTTTTACTTTGACTCGAACTCGAACTTTCTAAAGCGTGAGAAGTTGTGGCCTTGTTCCAAAAAAATCTCATGAGCTTCGATTGTTGTTGTGATTGTTGCTGAGGAGGCGCCGATTCCGCTGTTTCGTCGCTGTACCTATTCTCATAAATAGAAAAAACCTCAAACATTTGGGATTTCAGTGTACTAAGATGTTCAGCAACATCCGTTTCACTTAATCCTAGAGCCTCACCCAAAGTATTGGAAAAAACTTCTAAAGCATTAAATCTGAACCTAGGATCTACAACAATACCAAAGGCATACAAAAGAGGGATTTTCCCCCAATATTTTATATATTTTTCTTGCATAACAGCAACAGCGGGAGCTACCAACACATTTTCACTATATTGTCTAAGTAAATTAGCCATGTCATAAAGTTTATAAAGTGCAAGAGGAGATGTGGGGTAATAAACCCCGGAAAGTTCTACAATAGCATTATAAAAAACAGTTAAAAATTCAACAAAAATAGTGGCCACATACCAATCACTATGTTGTCTAAGTAAATCAGCCATGCCATAAAGTTTATGAAGTGCAAGAGGAGATGTGGGGTAATAAACCCCGGAAAGTTCTACAATAGCATCATAAAAAACAGTTAAAAATTCAACAAAAATAGTGGCCACATACCGATCACCTTCCGTGAGTTTTTCACATTCGGTGTAGTTGGTGGTGTTCAGGTTATAAAAACTAGTAATTTCCAAAGCATATGGTAAAGCAGATGTCAACATTAAATATGTTGAGTTCCACCTTACCGGCATATCTGTTTGGAACTTACGGGGTTTTAGGTTCTTTGAATTACAAAATCTGGCAAACTTAGTAATTCTTTAGTTAGATGCCATAATCCAACCCAAAGCCCCCCTAATATTGTCGATTTGACTTTCCACCTCCTTTAAACCTGATTTTACAATCAAGTTTATAATGTGACATGCACGACGGGCGTGGAAAAATTTTCCCGCAATAGTAGGGATGTTAGAATTAATGAAATATTCTATAGCTTTGGAGTTAGCAGATGCATTATCCAAAGTAATTGATATGATGCGGTTATGAATGCCATAATCTTGTATAATGGACATAATAACCTCAAAAATATTTCGTGCAATGTGTGAATAATCCTTGACATGAAAACCAAGGAGCTTTTTTTGTAAAATCCATTGGGTATCTATATAGTGTCCAGTGACACATAAATAATCTTGATTTGAACGTCCATTCCAGATGTCGGATGTTAATGCAATTGAAAAAGAAATGTTTTGCAATTCAAAAATCAATTCAATCCTACATTTTTGAAAAGTACGAATCAAATCGCTCCTAGTTGTGTTTCTAGAAACAGGGACATATTGGGGTTAAAAGCATTATTAATAAAATATTGAAAATGGGGGTTATCTTGAAAACCTATGGGTTGGTCAGTTGCAGCGCAATACAACACTGCCTGCTCTCTGACCCGGTCGGGGTCATACTGCCATGTACTCACAGAACCATCTAGGTTCCGCTGCAGTTGGGTTTGTCGGGTTGTATCGACTTGCCCATGGGAAGCCATGCATTTTAGTCTATGTCTCATGAGATTATCAGTTCCCTTGAGCTAGTGAGTACAGATTGACAATACTTACATTGGGCACGCTCAACTTCACAACCACCTGTATTCTTTACCATTACAAGGACAAAGCAATCCCACACTGTCGATTTCTTCTTCCTCTTCTTACTCGAATTCAATGTCAAGGAAGAAGGTCCCGCACCATAGTACTAGTGGGATCGGTATCTGGGAACTCACTGAATAATCGGTTGATCTCCTCGTCCAGCAAATAGTCGCCGGGGTTCAGGTTCAAGTCTTCAGGATTCATTTTCCTAAGATTACAATTAAATAAATGAGATACAAGTAATAAATGAGATAAAATTGATAAGTAAAAACACTAATTATGTAAGATAATAGTGTTTAACAAATCATACCATGTGTGTTGAAGAAGACCCATACATTAGCACATACTAGATGATCCTAGATGATGCTTAGATTATGATTTATACATGTGGAAATGGGTTTGGATGATCAAAGATGAGTTCTTGGGTGAATTTCTCTCTTTGAAAATCCTCTCAATCAAAAATATGGGTTATTTGAGTTATAAAGATGACCTAAGGTCAAAGAGGCATATATATATGATGTCCAATTGAAGCTATGTCGTTTTGGAAATCTTCCAAAACGTTTCCACACAAACCGCTCTATGTAGGGTGGATTTTGGGCGGGGTGTAGGGCGGATTGAAAAATCAATCAGGTGCCCGCTCTACGTAGGGCGAGTGAACAACGGTTTGGGCGCGACAACGCATCAGCTTTAACTTCAAGCACCTTAAAACATAATCAAATGATATTGAAACCTTTCGTATGATATATCGTTGGAAAGGTAAGGATGTCTAATTTTTACTCCAATTTACAGAATGACATTTTGATTTCTATAGAAAAAGTTATGGTTAATAGAGTGACAAAAGGTTAGAAATGGACAACAACATAGTTGCACTATTTTGGTGGTCACTTTGGAGATTTCAAAACTAATCCAAACGATCATGAAATATTACGAATAATACACCGTTGTAAAGGTATGGGTGTCTAGTTTGTCTAGAAGTTTACAAAACTCAATTTAAATCTTTTTATAAAAAGTTATGGTCACAAGACCATACAAAGGTCAGTTTAAAAAAAAACATTAAAAACATTAAAAACATTGAAATTCAATCTTTTGAAACTAGACACTTTACTCCAAACAACCAAACCAAAACTACCACTTATCCAAGAGAAGAATGAGACCTTATCAAGTGGTCAACCTTCGCACTAAGATATGCACACCATCGTGCAAGCGTGGACGTTTCTGATCACACAAATGGAAACGAATTACACCACACTTAAAACTATCATACATGAAGTGCAAGTGTGGGAATTGAATGCATCCTAATGCCTAACATGTCATGGCATTATCATAGAACAAGATGCAATCAATTCAACATGCATGAATAAAATTCATGGCTTTGCATCTTAATGCCTAAACATGTCATGGCATTTTAATAAACTAGATGCAATCAATTAAAACATGCAAGAAGAGATGTTCAAGAACATGCATGCACACATATAAAAACACACAACATACAAGAATAAGATTTATGCATGAGTTGTGTGTGTGTGCAACTAGATCTCTTCAAAGCAAGAAAGCACTAGAATATACCTTTGGTGCTTCTTCTCTTGAGGTCTTGAATGGGCCTTGGTTGTGCAAAACACCAACCATCAAAAACCTAAGCTACCCTTACATCAAGCCCCAATATGTGGTTTGTCCACGAAATAAGCCAATCAATAAATGAGAATCCTTACAATCTCTCCTTTTGGCTATTTCGTGACAAAACTATCACTCACATTAATCCTCACAAAATAAAAGCTAAGGGTCAACAATAATTTATTCTAAATTACAAAAGAGAAGCCTAATCAAACTATTTCTTCATGCAAACCATCTCTTGTAGAATAAATCATCCCTGTACAATAAGAACTACACTTTCTAGACAAGTGTTTGTGAGATTAATCATGTGAGATAAAACAAGCATTTGCAATCAGAATTTAAGCACAACATTATGCAATGTATGTGTAATGCAAGTGCTCCCCCTCAACGGGTTACTCTCCCTCAAATAAGTAAACTCCCCAATCATGCAAGAATGCTACAATAATTTAGCGATAAGCATTCTCCCCCTAACTACATACTACTCCCCTTTTTTGTCATAAGATGGGCAAAGGAGTAGTCCCCAACTGGGTTCCTTGTAGCAAAGAGAGCAAAGAGAGATAGTAGCATACAAGTCATTTGCATAATCATAAAATGCATTTTATGCAACTCAATGAATTGGAGAGAACAAGGAGATTTATTTAAAGAAAATGTGTGATTAAGATGCTTTGCATGCAAGACATGTTGCATTCAAATAAAAAAATCAATGGTATTTGGCAAAGCAAAAGACAAAGGTTTCCTTAAGGAATTCAAACCAATTTCACAATTTGTCATGAATAAAACCAAGGATATAGATATTACAAATCATTCAATTTTAATGAGCAACTATATCCAACCTTACAAGTCAAATATGGCATGAACGACTTTTTGCACCCTATTCAATTTTTCTGGGTAAAATACCCGTATGATAGTAGCCATGTTCCACATGTAAGGAAAGAGAGACATTTTGATTTTCATTTAAGTCTTATTTGCTTTTCACACATTATTTTTGCATTTAAGAAAATACAATCAAATCATGCTTTTCATTTTTAGCATGTCATTTAACAATCATCATGTCATGGAGATCATTATAGTTTATTCAGAGAGTACTTCCTTTGAATATCTCCTAGTCCAAAAATACATGTTTGAACATAAATATGACATGGATTGCAATACAAGCATTGGCTCACATTTATTGAAGTAAAAACATGTAAGCACATATGCAACCAAGCTACTTAAGCAATAAATAAAAAAGCATAAAAATTTTCAAATTTTTGTATGCAACAAGTATGCAAGTGCTCTCTTTGCTTGAGTTCCCCATATAGGGTCAATAACCGTACTGTATCAAGGCAAGGGACAAGACCCTACAAACATACTAAGTTGGTTGGACCTAGTAGCATCTACGGGTGACGAATTAGCACAATTGCAATTGGGTTTAAATTTTCTAACCCACCTAGTTTCTACCTTTTTCATTTTAGTGGTCATAGACATATTTCTAGGTTCATGCAAGCTAGCCCTATGGTTCAACCTCTTTTCTTTCATGCTCTTAATTCTACATAACATGATGTAGTTAAAACAATTTGGTCAAATGTGACCAATCATACCACAATAAAGACAAGTAGGTATAAAGAGAGAATTTATACCATCGCATTTGGATCTCATCGAGGCCTTGCCATGTTGATGAGGTTGTCTTTGATGATGCACCAATTGGCTTCTCATTTGAGCATTCGCCGAATGTTGGTGCCTTTGTGGTTGAGCATGAAGAACCTTTCTCAAAGGTTGAGTCATATGGTGATCTCCTCATCGGAGTCAAATTCTTTCCTCTCCATCTTAGAGGTCAAATTACCCTCTAGTCTCTCAAATCCACTCATAGTGTTTGAGTAATATGAATGCATATGTATGTATCAATCAAAACATACAAAATGCAAGACATGCAAATATGGCAAGGATCACCTAAGTATGTCTAGGAACCTGCTCTGATACCAACTGAAAGGAATTATTAAATTCCCGTATTCACGTGCGTGTCTTTTAAAAATGACTTAGAGGGTATGTGAATGGGTTGTTAATCCGTTATTACCAAATTTTTCGGATTAGTCAATATTACAAATATAACCCCAATTCACAAAACAATAAATCAAGTGTAAAGGCGCGGAAATATAAACAACACTTGATTTTTACGTGGAAACCCAAACTGGGAAAAACCACGGGCTGGTAAGTGCTCCACACTCGAACCTCGAATCCACTAATTGTGATAGCGTTTACAACCTAATCCCGGTTTACGACCTAATCTCGGTCAATAACCCGCTACCACTACCCGTAGGCCTGTAAAAATGGATCTAGTCCAATTTGCTCATGTGAACACCTAATCCCAGTGTACGACATAATCCCGGTCATCACACAAGACTTACTTCTCCGAAGTGATCAAACCCTTAGTGCAATGATATCCAAATATGCAAATAATGCTAGGGTACACTATATGATTATCTAGGATTATATGATGACAATAAAATCAATCCTAGATATCAAATATAGCTATATGTCATGGCATAAAGCTTAGCTATGTTAAGGATAACCAATCCTAGATACAATAGCTATAAAAAATAATCTCAATCATTTTAATGAGATCAAATAGCTAGATGTTAGATAAACATGAAAATCCTAGCTATCACAAATAACCCAATCAACACATAATCTCAATCATGTATGTAGAATTTAATCTAAACACAAACAAGTAATAAATGAGATAAAATTGATAAGTAAAAACACTAATTATATAAGATAATAGTGTTCAATAAATCATACCATGTGTGTTGAAGAAGACCCATGCATTAGCACATACTAGATGATCCTAGATGATGCTTAGATTATGATTTATGCATGTGGAAATGGGTTTGGATGATCAAAGATGAGTTCTTGGGTGAATTTCTCTCTTTGAAAATCCTCTCAATCAAAAATATGGGTTCTTTGAGTCATAAAGATGACCTAAGGTCAAAGAGGCATATATATATGATGTCTAATTGAAGCTATGTCGTTTTGGAAATTTTCCAAAACATTTTCACGCAAACCGCTCTACGTAGGGCGGATTTTGGGTGGGTGTAGGGTAGATTGAAAAGTCAATCAGGTGCCCTCTCTATGTAGGGCGAGTGAACAGCGGTTTGGGCGCGACCGTGCATTAGCTTCAACTTCAAGCACCTCAAAACATAAACAAACGACATTGAAACCTTTCGTATGATATATCGTTAGAAAGGTATGGATGTATAATTTCTACTCCAATTTACGGAATGACATTTAGATTTCTGTAAGAAAAAGTTATGGTCAATAGAGTGACCAAAGGTCAGAAACAGACAACAACATAGTTGCCCTGTTTTGGTGGTCACTTTGGAGATTTCAAAACCAATCTGAACGGTCATGAAATATTACGAATAATATACCGTTGGAAAGGTATGGGTGTCTAGTTTGTCCAAAATTTTACAAAACTTAATTTAAATCTTTTTATAAAAAGTTATGGTCACAAGACCATACAAAGGTCAGTTTTGAAAAATATTTAAAACATTGAAATTCAATCTTTTGAAACTAGACACTTTACTCCAAACAACCAAACCAAAACTACCACTTATCCAAGAGAAGTGAAACTAATTATAGTGTGTATAAAAGTAATCTAGAATGGGGGTGAATAGAATTTAAGCAATTTTACCCAATTTTCGTTTAAGGCAAATATTACGAAAATGTCCTTAACTAGTCAATTTATATAGCAAGTGTAATATGTGCGGAATTTAAATTAACACTTGATATTTACTTGGAAACCCTCACGGGAAAAAACCACGGGCTGTTTTGTGCACCACACACGGACCTCAAATCCACTAATTGAAATGGAGTTTACAACCTATGTTGACCTCGTCAAACACTCCGGTCTATAACCCCTCACTTTTACCCGTAGACCTTTAAAAGTGGTTCTAGTCCAATTTGCTTGTGGCCTAAGCACTCTTAGTCACAAGTCTTACTTCTCAATGAAGAGATAAAAGGGCTTATGTGAATATATGATGATATTCAAAAAGCAAACAAAGCTAGGGAACTTTAGATGCTTATCTAGGATGATTAGATGACAATAAATATAATCCTAGATATCAATTAACTAAATGACATGTCATAAAACTTGGCTAAACATAGATTAGGCAATCCTATGATATAGCTATCAAAATACAACTCTCAAACAATCAATACACTAATCTCAATCTTGTATCTAAAATTTATATGAATAACCACTACAAGAAAAAAGCCCTATTGGGACGAAATTCTTTTGGGACGTTTTTTTTTCGTCCCAATAGACAGTCTACTGGGACGTATTCAATATTTCATCCCAATAGGGTATCTATTGGGACGAAATAAATAATTCGTCCCAATAGACTTGTCCTATTGGGACGAAATACAGAATTCGTCCCAATAGACTGTATATTGGGACGAATTTATTTCGCCCCAATAGGTTTTTTTAAAATTTAAAATGATAATAGTTAATAAATTTTGTTGACCTTTAGGGACGAATTATTTTCGTCCCAATAAGGCATCTATTGGGACAACATAAATCTTTCGTCCCAACAGAATACCTATTGGGACGAAATTATTTCGTCCCAATATGTTTTCTTTTTATTTAAAATTAATAAATTTTGTTGATCTATAGGGATGAATTTGTTTCGTCCCAATAGGACATCTATTGGGACGAAATACATAATTCGTCCCAATAGGTTTTTTAAATTTAAAATTATAATGATTATTTAATTTTATTGGCCTTTAGGGACGAATTATTGTCGTCCCAATAGGATGTCTACTGGGACGAAATACGTAATTCGTCCCAATAGACAGTCTATTGGGACAAATTATTTTTGTCCCAATAGGTTTTCTTTTTATTTAAAATTATAATAATTAATTAATTTTGTTGAAAATTCTTGATTTTTTTTAAAAGTTTTTTCCTTAAAGATATATTAATAATTAAATTACCATATAAATTAGAAAATGATATAATATGGATCATTTGGTTCGTCCAAAGTGGTTCTCTATCGAAATGAATTTTGTTTTTTCCCAATAAGTTCTTCATAAGGATCAATAGCTATTAGTCTTGAAAGGTTTTCTATTATTTTTTTAAAAAGGAACTGAATCATTGGAACCGGAACTGGAACCGCTGGTTCCAAATCGAAAACCGAAACGTGGAAATGGTGGAAAATGTCACCTTTTAAAAGTGGTTTTGTAAGAAAGTCACCACTTTAATAACTTAAGTTTAAAAGACACCTATTATGATGAACGGACCAAAATGCCCTTACTTTACACAAATTCTCTTACTTTGAAGTTTTTTTATTTTATTTTATTATTATTATTCTTTCATCTTCTTCATAGAGGTCTGTTAAACAGACCTCCAATGGAGGTTGAACATCATTGGATAATTAGTTTAGTGGCTTTACGCAAACGCATTTAGAGGTGTGGGGGCAGTGCCCCCGAAGATTTTTTTGGTTTTGAATTTTCCATTGTTGAGCCTTTTCATTTTGTTCTTCGAGTCTTTTGTAAACCCAAATCGAAAATTGAAACCGCTGGTTCCGAATCGAGAACTGGAAGCTGAGTCATGTGTAATTCCGAGTATTATTAACGATTGACCCTTTCATCTGACAAAATAATTTAATTAAATGTTATAATAAACATTTTTTAATATTAATTTATTTATCATATAGAAATAAAATTTAAATTAGTGGAATCAATCTAAAAAAAATTTTTGATTGAAAAATAATTAATAAAAATTTAATAACAAGTAGAGATTATATATATATATACACAATCAAAGTAACAGCGTGGAGAGATTATATATATATATATATACACAATCAAAGTAACAGCGTGGTGGATAAGGCACTCATGTCATGAGTGTGCCAAGTTCGACACCAAGCAATCACAATTAAAATTGTGATTTCAGCATGGTGGGTGGGGTGTGGGGCTTGGGCATGCTGGTGGGTGGGTCGTGGGTTGGCTTTCATTTGAAGGCAAAGAACCAATTTTTTTAATTTTTAAATTTTTTTTTTTTTAAATTTCGTCCCTATAGAGTATCTAAAGGGACGAAATATTATTTAAAGGGACGAAATATTTCGTCCCTATAGGTTATCAAAGGGGACGAAAATACAATTCGTCCCTAAAAAATATCTACTGGGATGAATAATTTCGTCCCTATACATTATCAATTGAGACGAATAAAAATCGTCCCTATAGATAGTTTTAAGGGACGAATTTCAATTTTCATCCCAAAGAAGCTGTTGCGACCCACCTGAGGCGACGGATTTTGGGACGAATTTTCTTGGGACGATTTTTGACCTATAGGGACGAAAAAAAATCGTCCCAATAGCCAATTTTTTTTGTAGTGAACATACAAGTGACAATATGAGATTGCTTGTTAAGAAAGACACAAAATATGTAAGATATTAGTGAAAAGCTTACCAAGCAAAGTGTGTTGAAGAAACCATGCAAAATGACATCTAGATGATCATGGATGTTGCTAGATGATGATTGATGATCATGGAAAAGTGTTTGAGTAATCAAAGGTGAGTTCTTTAGTGAAATTTTTCTCTTGGAAAAATATGCTAAGTAAAAATATGATTTTTAACTCTCTTGGTCGACCTAGAAATGAAAGAGGCATATTTATAGAGTGTCCAAATGAAGTGACAACGTTTTGAAAAGTTGACACAAAAATTGCATTGACTACTATTCACTCGTTGTACGTAGGGCGGGTGCACAGTGGTTCACCTGGGATTGCGAAGAACATATTCTTCATGACCGCCTTACGTAGGGCGGATTCCAGGTGACCTAGGGGCCGTTGCTCTCAGGTCTAGAGAGCCGCCCTTCACTCGCTATTCGTAGAGCGGTTTTTGGGCGGACCATGAGGTGTGAAAAACATCACCAGTGGCACCGCTGTTCACCCGCTCTACGTAGAGCGGGTGTACAGCGGCTAAGAGCAAATTTGCTCAAATCCCCATATGGGTGATGTTCGTAGGGTGCCTGTAGGGCGGGTGAACATCGCCCATACTTTTACACAATGCAACCTAGTTCTAATCATGTCATGGCATTTGAACTACTAGATGCAATCAATAAAAAATGCAAGAAGAGATATTATATAATCATGAATGCACACATAAAAAGACACACATATACACTAAGTATGGAAATGCATGGAATGTGTGTGTGTGCAACTAAATGTCTTCAAAGCAAAGTAAGCACTAGAAATTTACCTTTGGTGCTTCTTCTCTTGAGGTCTTGAAGGCCTAAGCTACCCTTACAACAACCCCAATTGTGGTTTGTCACCGAAATAAGCTAATCAAACTTGAGGAACTTACAAGAGAAGAATGAGACATTCTTGTAAGGATTCCCATTCTTTGATTGGCTTATTTCGTGAACAAACCACGTGTTGGGGTTTGTATGTAAGGGTAGTTTAGATGATTGAGGATCATACTCAAAGGCCCTTTCAAGACCTCAAGGGACAAGCACTCCAAAGGTATACTTCTAGTGCTTAACTTTCTTTGAAGAAATTTAGAAGCACACACACACTTTGCATTCTTACATTTGTGTGCATTCTCTTCATATGTCACATTACACACTAGCACTTTGATTGTTATATCTTGTTGTGTATTTTTATGTCTTATAATTCATTTCCCGATAGTGTTCGGAAACGTCCGCGCATGCACTAGAATGTGCTTGGTTTTACGCGAAGACCGCCTACGGAGAATGCCCTTGGTTTCTCCTTGGTTTTCACCTTTATTGGTGATCGACGGTTATGTTCGGCGGCCTGGCCGCCGAATGAAACAGCCGTTTGCTTCCAGAAGTGTCTGGAGCAATTCTGCAGTCACGATCGGCGGTCACGACCGCCGTTCGAAACCACCGTTCATACCTGATCGATTTAATATCTCGGGTTTGATTCGGCGGTTAGATTGACAGTCACGAAACCGCCGAATGAAACTGCCGTTGTTCCCCTGTTCTTCTCGGGTTCAATTTGACGGTTATAATCGGTGGCCTGGCAGCCGATTGAAACCGCCGAACGGTGCGTTTCAAGGGCAAACTTGTCTTTTCACATGCCCTGTTCTTGATGTCTATAAATATCACACTTTCTCATTTTCAGAATCAATGTTCTTTAACTCTAAGAACCCTAAACTTCAAAGAGAGACATTTGAGAGAAAATCATATCAAGAACACCTTTTTAACACTCAAAAACCATTCTCATATGCATCAAATTATCATCTAGCATTTTCTAGCATAGTTAGGATGCTTGCTTGCATGGGTTTTGGTCAACACATATTCTTTGGTAAATTCTTCACTATTATCATATATAATTAGTGTTTTATTTATCATTGACATCTCTTATATTATTTGTATGCTCTTAGAATATATTCTAGATACAAATTAGAGATTGTTGTGTTGACATGATTGAGTGTTGTATTTTGATAGCTATCTAGATTTTCATAATCTATGTTTAGCTAAGCTATTTGACATGTCATCTAGCTTTTAATATCTAGGATTGAATTATTGCAAAATCATCATTCTAGATAAGCATATAGAGTAACCTAGCTCTAAATTGCATTTTGGATATTTTATATATTCACTTAGGTTGTATTATCTCTTCTTAGAGACTTAAGTCTTGTGTTGCTATCGGGATTAGGTAGCTTAAATCACAAGCACTCGAACTAGGTCCACTTATACCGGGATTAGGTAGTTGTGATGATTATTGATCGGGATTAGATCATTTAAACCGGGATTAGGTTGTAATCATTTTGTAAGGTTCCCAATTATTGATTGGCTCATTTCGTGAACAAACCACATGTTGGGGGTTCTTTGTAAGGGTAGCCTAGGTATCGGTGTTATTGCTCAAGCCCTTTGAAGACCTCATCTTGATAAGCACCGAAGGTAAATTTCTATGTGCTTACTTTTCTTTAAAGAGATTAGTTGCACACACACACTTAACATACATTGTATATGTGTGCATTCTCTTCACTTGTCACATTTCACACTTGCACTTATGTGTTATATTTTGTTGTGTGTAATTGTGTCTTGTTTTCTTGTAATTCGTTTCCCTATTGTTTTCAGAAACGTCCGCGCATGCACTAGAATGTGCTTGGTTTAGCGCGAGGACCGCCTACGGAGAATGCCCTTGGCTTCTCCTTGGTTTTCACCTTTGTTGGTGATCGGCGGTTATGATCGGCGGCCTGGCCGCCGAATGAAACGGCCGTTTGCTTCCAGTAGTGTATGGAGCAATTCTGCGGTTATGATCGGCGGTCACGACCGCCGTTCGAAACCGCCGTTCAAGACCTGATTGATTTTATCTCTTGGCCTAATTCTGCGGTTGGATCGGCGGTCACGAATGAAACCGCCGTTTTCATACCTGATTGATTTTTTAATCTCAGGTTTGATTCGGCGGTTGGATCGACGGTCACGAAACCGCCGAATGAAACTGCCGTTGGTCCCCTGTTCCTCTCGGGCCAATTCGACGGTTATTATCGGTGGCCTGGCCGCCGATTGAAACCGTCGATCGGTGCGTTTTAGGGGCAAACTTGTCTTTTCACATGCTCTGTTTTTCATGCCTATAAATACATCACTTTCTCTTGTTCTGAATGTGACTCTTTAATCATCAAGAACCCTACTTTAAAAAGAGAGATTTTTAAGAGAGAAAGCAATCAAGTTTGCTCATCAAACACTCAAACCAAAATCCATTTGCATCAAAGTTCATCTAGCATTCTCTAGCATATCTAGGATGCTTGCTTGCATGGGTCTTTGATCATCACACTTGCTTTGGTAAGTTTTTCACTATTATCATACATAATTAGTGTTTAATTTATTATGGCATCTCTTTTATTACTTGATTGTTCTTAGATTATATTCTAATATTCAAGATAGAGATTGTTGTGTTGATTTGATTGAGTGTTGTTTTTATGATAGATATCTAGGTTTCTCTAATCTATGATTATCTAAGCTAATTGTCATGTCATTTAGCTTTAATATCTAGGATTGTTTTTAATTGCATATTCATCATCTTAGATAAGCATATAGGGTTTCCCTTGCTCTATGTTGCATTTGAATATTCATATATTCACTTAGGGTGTTAATCTCTTTTTAGAGAATCAAGTCTTGTGTTGTGACCGGGATTAGGTTGCTTAATTCGCAAGCAATCAGACTAGGTTCACTTATACCGGGATTAGGTAGGTGTGTGATTACTTCCAGGATTAGGTTGTAATCGTTTACACATTTAGTGGATTCGAGGTTCGAATGTGGCTTACTTACTAGCCCGTGGTTTTTCCCGTGAGGGTTTCCACGTAAAAATCAAGTGTTATTTAATTTCCACATTTTATACTTGATTTATTGCTTTATCTATTTAGGGGTAATTTCGTAATTTTGACTAATCACGAAAAATTGGGTAATGAGCTTAAAATCTATTCACCCCCCCTCTAGATAGTTTTATACACACCGTGCTATAATTTGTTTCAATTGGTATCAGAGCGGGTTCCTAGACATACATAGGTGATCCTTGCTTATTTTGGTGTGTTTTGCATTTTGTGTGATTTTTGATCATTCATACATTTGCATTCATTTCATTCATTTCATTCATTCATAAACACTATGAGTGGAAACGGTGGAAATGGTGGTGGCAACGAAGGTGCTTCAAGCACAAGGCCTCCACTTCTTACCGGATTGAACTATTCCCAATGGAAAGGGAAGATGGAATCCTACATATGCCAAATTCATGACCGTGCATGGATGGCGGTGGAAGACGGATATGATCTACCCAAGATGACTCCCGATGGTGGAGGAGAAGAAGTATTGAAGCCTAAGGCGCAATGGAACGCACAAGAGTTTGAGGCTTCAAAGTGGAATAGGAAGGCGATACATGCCATCTTGTGTGCTATGGATGAAAATCAATATAAATTGATTCAAAATACTAGGATAGCTAAGGAGGCTTGGGACATCCTAGAGATTGCACATGAGGGAACCGAAGTGGTGAAGGACTCTAAGCTTCAAGTCCTCCAAACTCAATTCGAGATGCTTAAGATGGAGGAGAATGAGTGCTTCAACGACTTCGAGATCAAGTTGATGGATATAGTCAACCAAAGCCATCAACTTGGTGATCCATATTCGGATAGGAGAATCAAGCAAAAGATTATGAGATCTCTACCCGATAGGTTTGAATCGAAGGTGACGGCTTTAGAAGAAAATAGTGGATATAAGGATATGAAGCCGAGTGAGGTGATTGAGAGACTTCTAGCTTATGAGTCTAGGAAAGGGCCTATCTCCACACCCACTAAAAAACAAAAAGGAATTGCTTTAAAAACCTCCAAGGATGAAAATGAGGCAAAGAAGGTTGACTCGAATGAAGAACTTGCCTTGTTTGTAAAAAGGTTCAACAAGGTTATGAAGTTTAGAAGAAAGGGCTTTGGATCAAAAGGTCAAGATTTGAAGAAAAATGGCTCTTTCAAGAAGTTTGAACCTAGGCAAGAAAGGACCGAAAGGAAAGGGGTCCGATGTTTCGAGTGTGGTGGCATAGGTCACTTTGCCCCCGAATGTGCAAATCACAATGTTAAGAAGAAAGGTAAAGTGATGGCCGCCACATGGAGTAGTAGTAGTGATGACTCCTGAAACAAATTATAGCACGGTGTGTATAAAACTATCTAGAGGGGGGGGGGGGGGGGGGGTGAATAGATTTTAAGCTTATTACCCAATTTTTCTTATTAAGTCAAAATTATGAATTTACCCCTAACTAGATAAAGCAACAAATCAAGTATAAAATGCGGAAATTAAATAAGACTTGATTTTTACGTGGAAACCCTCACGGGAAAAACCATGGGCTAGTAAGTAAACCACACTCGAACCTCGAATCCACTAAATGTGTAAAACGATTACAACCTAATCCCGGAAGTAATCACACACCTACCTAATCCCGGTATGAGTGAACCTAGTCCAATTTGCTTGCGATCTAAGCAACCTAATCCCGGATGCTACACACAAGACTTACTTTCTCTATGAAGAGAATAACAACCCTAAGTGAATATATGAATATCCAAAATGCAACATAGAGCAAGGGAAACCCTATATGCTTATCTAAGATGATTAATATGCAATTAGAGCAATCCTAGATATCAAAACTAAATGACATGTCAAATAGTTTAGCTAATCAAGATTAAGCACAAAACCTAATTAGCTATCACAATACAACTTCTCAAACATACATCATACTAATCTCAAACTTGTATTCAAAGTATATAAAATAACATACAAGTAATTAAATGAGATTGCTTGTTAAGAGAAACACAAAATATGTAAGATATTAGTGAAAAGCTTACCAAGCAAAGTATGATGAAGAATCCATGCAAGATGTCATCTAGATGATCAAGGATGATGCTAGATGATGATTGATGATCATGAAAAAGTGTTTGAGTAAACTAAAATTGAGTTCTTTGGAATTTTTCTTCTCTTTGAAAAATATCCTAAGTATAGAATCTGAATATGAACTCTTCTAATTGACCTAAAGTCAAAGTGGCATATATATAGGAGGCCAAAACAAAGTGTGGTCGTTTTGATAAGTTTGCCTCAATATTGCCTTGGGCGCTGTACGTAGAGCGCCTCTTGTACAGCGCTTGTACAACGCTTGTACAGCGCCCCTACTCTGTTCTGACGGGAAAATAGAGTGGCGCTGTACGTAGAGCGCTTTGTACAGCGCCTGTACAGTGACCCAACAGCGACCGAATTAAATCGATCAGGTCTGAACAGCGCTCAATGGGCGCTGTTCGTACAGCGCTTCTGTAGAGCTCTTTTAGGAGCGCCCAATGCAAAAATGCAATCCTAAGTCTAAGCATGACAAGGCAATAGGATATGCAAGATGCAATCAAACTAACATGCAAGAAGAGATGTTAATGAACATTAATGCACAAAAATAAGACACACAACATACAAGTATTAAACATATGCATGAGTTGTGAGTGTGTGCAACTATCTCTTTAAGACAAGTAAGCACAAAGAAATATACCTTCGGTGCTTATCAATACGAGGTCTTCAAAGGGCTTCGAACAATAAACCCGATACCTAGGCTACCCTTACAAAGAACACCAACATGTGGTTTGTCCACGAAATGAGCCAATCAACAAATGAGAACCTTACAATCTCCCCCTTTGACTATTTCGTGACAAAACCACCACTCATATTGATTTCTCACATTAAAATAGAAACAACGGGATAACTATGATATTCTATAGTACAAAGAGATAAGAAAATAAAACTTCAAGTCTTCAATCTCTTGTAGAATAATCAAGCCCTGAAGAGAAAGTTTCTAACATTTCCAATACAAGTTAAAAGTGAGATGAATCAAGTGAGAACAAAAACAAGCATTAGCATTTTAAAAGTTTAGGCACAACATTATGAAATGTATGTGTATGCAATGCTCCCCCTCAACGGGTTACTCCCTTTCAATGAATGTTCTCCCCAATATGCAAAATTGCCTCTATTTTGCAACTCTTGCAACTCCCCTTACCATATCCTACTCCCCCTTTTTGTCATGATATAGGCAAAGGAGTAGTCCCCAACCGGGTCACTCATAGCAACGAGAGATAGAAGCATATAAGATATTTGCATATATATATAAGTCACTTTATGCACCTCAATTAATTGAAGAGAAACAAGGAGATTTATTTGAAAGAAAATGTGTGAATCAAACATGCTTTGCATACAAGACATGTAGCATTCAAGCCCAAAATACAATGGTATTTGGCAAAGCAAATGACAAAGGTTTCTAATAAGAATTCAAACCAATTTCACCAATGTCATGAGTAAAGCAAGGATATAGAATATATTGATTTCAATTTAAGAACAACTATATCCAACTTTATAAGCGAAACATGGCATGAGCGACTTTGCACCCTTTTTGATTTTTCCGGATAAGATATCCGTATGATAGTAGCCATGTTCAACCAATAAAGAAAGAGAGACATTTGGAATGTAAATTCCTTTGAACGGATACAAGATCCTTTATTCATTTTGAGTCTCATAAGCTTTCACACAAGGTTTTGCATTTTAAGAATATGCAATCATCAATTCATGCTTTCATGTGAGCATGTTATATGAATTTCATGCTTTTTCATTTGACATTAGCATGTTATTTAAAGAATCATCATGTCACGGAGATAATCATAGGTCATTCAAATCATACTTCCTACATACATCTCCTAGTCCAAAAATGCATGTTTGAACATAAATATGACATGGATTGTAAACAAGCAAGGTTCACACTTATTGAATTGAAAACATATATACATATGTGCAACCAAGCTTACTCAAACAATTAAAAGAAGAGGCATAAGATATTTCAAATTTTTTGCAAGTGACAAGAATGCAAAATAGCTCTCTTTGCTTGAGTTCCCATATGGGGTCAATCATAGAACATCACTCCACAAGACATATCCCAATAGATCTACTAGGAGTTTTTAATCGAGTAGCATCTAAGGGTTTAGTAAATAAGTCCGCAAGTTGATCATTAGTACCTACATGTTCAAGTACTATGCATTTATTTTCAACAAGCTCTCTAATGAAGTGATGGCGGATGTCAATATGCTTAGTTCTAGAATGTTGTACAGGATTCTTGGAAATATTAATAGCACTCATGTTATCACAAAAGAGAGTGAGAGTACCTTGGTTGAATCCGTAGTCTACTAGCATTTGCTTCATCCATAGGAGTTGTGTGCATCCACTTCCCGCGGCTATGTACTCGGCCTCGGCCGTGGACAAGGAAATAGAGTTTTGCTTCTTGCAAAACCAAGACACCAAGTTGTTGCCTAGAAAGAAGCAATCACCCGATGTGCTCTTCCTATCATCGCAATTTCCTACCCAATCCGTATCACTAAAGCCTACAAGACTAGCATTAGTGTTAAAAGAGTACCAAATCCCATAGTTGGATGTCCCATTCACATAGCGAATGATTCTCTTTACGGAAGAGAGATGGGACTCCTTAGGATCCGCTTGGTACCTAGCACACACACCCACACTAAAAGAAATATCGGGCCTACTTGAGGTCAAATAAAGCAAGCTACCTATCATGCCCCGATATAGAGTTTGTTCCACACTTTTACCACTAGCATCCTTGCTTAGCTTCAAAGTGGTACTCATGGGTGTATCACAATGTTTGGCATTCTCTAAACCACACTTCTTCACTAGGTTTTTGGCATATTTGGCTTGGGTTATGAAAATCCCATCATCTAATTGCCTAATTTACAAACCTAGGAAGTAACTAAGCTCACCAACAAGACTCATCTCAAATTCATGAGACATGACATCAACAAATTGTTGGACCTTGGTGTTGTTGGTGGAGCCAAATACAATGTCATCAACATAGATTTGAGCTATAAATAACTCATCTTTGTTTCTCTTGATGAACAAGGTCTTGTCAACACTACCTCTTGTGTAGTCATTGTCAACAAGAAATTGAGTGAGGCGCTCATACCAAGCCCTCGGTGCTTGTTTCAACCCATATAGAGCCTTCTTGAGGCGATAAACATGGTTGGGGTGGTGAGCATCCACAAACCCCTTGGGTTGTTCAACAAACACTTTCTCTTGCAAGAAGCCATTGAGGAAGGCACTCTTGACATCCATTTGGTGCAATTTGAACTTGTGCACACAAGAAATGGACAAGAGAAGCCTAATAGACTCTAAACGGGCAACGGGAGCAAATGTCTCCTCAAAGTCGATACCCTCAATTTGAGAGTACCCTTGTGCTACAAGTCTAGCCTTGTTCCGCACTATGTTGCCATCCTCATCGGATTTGTTCCTAAATATCCATTTAGTGCCTATGACATTAGTGGTCTTAGGCCTAGGAACTAGAGTCCAAACCTCATTCCTTTCGAATTGGTTTTGCTCTTTTTGCATGGCAAGAACCCAAAATTCATCATTTAAGGCTTCTTCAACCTTTTTGGGTTCAATTTGAGAGGTGTAGCATGTGTAGCTAATAAGATTAGCAAGTTGACGTCTAGTCCTAACACCCTTATTTACATCTCCAATAACATCCTCTTTGTTATGGAGTCTTCTAACCCATGGAGCGGGTTCATTAGAGTCCAAGAGAGGGACTCTAGTAGTGGGTTGTGTGACTTTATCATTTTCATTAGATGTCCCAACATTGGGAGTCACCACAACCCTCTCCAAAGGAGAAACATCACTAAAAATAACCTCCTCCTCATGATCATTTGACTTGAGCCTAGTATCATCAAATACGACATTGGATGATTCCATAACACTTAGAGTCTTTAAATTGAAAAATCTATAGGCTCTACTATTCAAGGCATAGCCAATAAAAATACCCTCATCACTCTTAGCATCGAATTTGCCAAGTTGATCACGATCATTCAAAATGTAGCATTTGCTTCCAAAAGTGTGGAAGTAGCTAACATTTGGCCTCTTGCCTTTCCATAACTCATAGGAGGTGTTTCTAGTACCGGGCCTTAGAAAAACACGATCCCCTTTATAGCAAGCCGTATTGACGGCTTCGGCCCATAGTTCCTAGGGACATTGTTGCTAAGCAACATCACACGGGCCATCTCTTGAAGGACCCTATTCTTCCTCTCAACAACTCCATTTTGTTGAGGTGTCCTAGGAGCCGAGAACTCATGGGAGATGCCTAAGCTATTGCAATAGCTTTCAAATGAGGCATTCTCAAATTCCCTCCCATGGTCACTTCTAATCCGTTTAATGCTTTTAATGTTAGAATTCATTTCATTTTGTATTTTAGTACAAAGCATTTTAAACTTATCAAAAGTTTCGGATTTTTCTCTAAGAAAATATGTCCATGTAAATCTAGAGAAATCATCAACACAAACAAAAATGTATCTCTTTCCACCCAAACTTTCGGTTTGCATGGGACCCATGAGGTCCATGTGGAGAAGCTCAAGAGGCTCCTTGGTGGTGAGATACTTACCCTTTTTGTGCATGCTTTTAGTTTGCTTTCCTTGTTGGCAAGGTCCACAAACACCATTGACTTTCTTCCCAAGCTTAGGGAGGCCACGCACACAATCGAACTTTCCAAGGGTCCGTAGATCCCTAAAGTTCATGTGGCCAAGTCTTTCATGCCACAACTCAATTTGCTCATCCATGGACACATGATTAGATACAATACTAGCTTCAAGACAATAACAATTGTCGCTAGATCTCATGCCCTTCAACAAGGTTTGTCCATCGGGTTTTAGGATAGAGCAATAATCTTTAGAAAACAAGACGGAATATCCTTCATCACTGAGATGTGAAATGCTTATTAAATTGGCTTCCAAGCCATCAACAAATAAAGCATTGGATAAGGAGGGTAATCCGGGAACGGAAATGGTTCCTTTCCCTACAACATTTCATTTGGATCCATCACCAAAAGTGACATTTCCACCTTCCTCCATAACAAGAGTCTCGAAGAAACTCTTGTTTCCCGTCATGTGCCTAGAGCACCCACTATCCAAATACCAAAAATTAGAAGAATTTGCCTTCAAGGCTATTTGTGCAACATGGCAAACATTTTTATTCTTTCTAATCACTTAGCAACAATTTAGCTTCTTAGTGGTCTTTGGTACATGTGCTCTACTATTCCTAGGATCATGCAAATCAATATTATCATTCCTAGAAACATGCATCTTGGCTCTATTCTTTCTCTTTTCAATCATGCTTCGTGTTCTACACATTTTATATATCGATAAAAGCAATTGGTCTAATATGACCATCACAACCACAAAAGTGACAAATAGGGATGGAAAAAGGAATCACCTTGTCTTTGTGCACGTATGGGAGCTCGTCCATGTCTTTGTGGATAAGTGGGTTCAATCCATCTTCGTTGTTGAACCGGTCTAGGTTGCTTCCAAGCTTGAGGTTGCATGATTGGTCTCTTTCCTTTGTGAGCCAATTGTTGAGGAGTGTTGGCTTGAGGACCCTAGGGGGTTGAGCTTGAGGTTGCCTTCTTGGCCCCATCTTCACTTGTGCATTTGAGCATTGTCCTACTTCTAATTTCTTCCTAGGAATTTGCACACAATTAAGTTTCTTCGTTCCTCAAGGACTTTGACAAACACGGTCTTGTTAGAGGTTGAGATCTTCTTGCCATCTTCATACCCAAGACCCTCTTGTCACATGGACTCTTTCCAACACCAAGCATATGGTCAAGCTTCTTGGTGCTAGAATCCATCCTAGCCAAGGACCCTTAACTTTTAACTTCACATTCCTCTTCAAGCCTTCTTCACTTCTCTTGGATAAGTCTAACTCCTCAATTAACTTATCCTCTCTCCTCTTCAATCTTTCCACTTGTTCACTTAAGTGGTCATTGTGAGCCGAAAGTTCAGGTTCTCTTCTCTCAACCTCTCAATCTTTCTTGTGCTTTAATTGCTAAATCATTGAACTCGGCATGGTATTTAGCAAGCACATTTGCTCCACAAATTTTTTATGGAATTAGAAGAGGAGTCACTTTCTTTTCACTAGAGTCATTTCCCTCTTGACTCATTTCCCTCTCTCCTCACTAGCACTTTTGCTCTGTGAGATGGGCAAAAGCTAGGAATTTAGCCATGAGCTCTTCTTCACTTGAAGACTCATCTTCCTCATTGGAGTCATCAAAACCTGGTGTTAAAGTGGCCATAGTCGCCTATTAGGACAAGTCGCCTAAGGACCAGGATTCCCATAACAGGAATGCTAGGTACCTAGATTCGCCTATGTTATCGCTTAAGTACCAAGATTCCCATAACAGGAATGCCAGGTACCTAGATTCGCCTATGTTATCGACTAAGTACCAGGATTCCATACATATGGAAATGCCATGATCAATTCGCATTGGGGCCAGGATTCCTTGTGCAAAATAACCTGGTACCCCGATTTGTTTTGTGAGAATTGAGAAGTAACCTTAGTGTACTACCCGGATTGGTTCAAAATCAAGATCTCTTACTCAAGAAGTACTTAGTACTTTGATCTACATTATCCTAATTTGGTTGTCAAAATAGCTTTGGCCACCTACAGGGATTGGTTTTTTCTCTCAAGGCCAGGCGATACTTGACGCAATTTACTTGTGAAATTTCTATCAAATCTTACAAGGAGACTACCTACCAGGATACCTTTGACAAGTATCCAGATACCGAGACTTAATCACCATCAAACATCTCAAGTGTGTTCTATCCGGATTACGGGACGAGCATGCAAATGCCAAGTACCATCAGCATTCCAAGTAAGTTTTTGTCTGGATTATAAACAAGTATCCAGATACCAAGTGCTGCCAACATTTCGAGTAAATCTTATCTCGGTTAAAGATAAGCATGCAAGAATAAAAATCCTACCAAGATTCAACATGGACAAATGAGACAGTGTATTTGCAAAAAGGAAATGAGGAAAGTTTTCTATTGATCAAACAGGGAGCCCAACCCCCAGTTCCGGGCTATAAAACAAATGTATATGAAAAGAGAATAAAACAACAGATCATGCGTCCCCAGTATCTTGCATCTCTCTAGATTCCTGGCTCTGCCCTACAGCATCCGCTCCCTCTATTGCCTTGGTCATTGCATCAGCCAGGACCTCCCCAACTTCTAAAAATCCGGGTGTAGTGGGAACCTCCTTTTCTTTCACTGGCTCAGTCTCTGGAGGACCCTCTACATCCTGCATCTGGTTATCTTGATTTGCAGGAGGATCGGGAAGCACCTCTCCAGTTGCTCCCACTTGATCAGCAGCAAGCAGGTCAGACTCCTGAGGCAGGGAGGGATCCAGGATGGTGCCTGCTTGAGGAGGATCCACCTAGACCAGAGCAGCGTCTAGAAATTGGGTAGCCTTGGCCATAATCTACCCACGGTTCCATCTGAAGGTAGTCTCCAAGTTGAAGGGAGGAGGAAGGGCTTTAGCAACTTCATAGGAGGCAAATAAGTACCCGTCTTCAAGGAAGGAATCTACCCTTGCCTCCAAAGCCCCCACTGCATCCTATAGGAGATAGTTCTCGTCCCGAAGCAAGGTCCTCTCTACCTTCAAACCTTCCCTCTCTTCACGGCGGCGTAGCGACCTAATTGTCTCCGTGTCTAAGGCACGCTTCATCCGCTCTAACTCCACCAAGGGCTCTCACCTGCCACTTTTAGACCTAGTCACAGACCTGATCAAGGAGTCTACGCTCTTCTCAGTTCAGACCAGATCCTCCCTAGCCTCCTCCAATTCTACCCTAGCTGTAAGGTTGGCCTCTTTTAGAGCTGCTACCTACTGTCCCATAGCCAGAACGAACTTAAAACCCTACAAAAGAAAAGGAAAAAGTAAGTACCTTCTAAAAATACGCCAAGCAAGTAGAAGGATCAAGAATCATACCTCAGCAAGCAAGGAAGCTCCCTTTGTGACCAAGATGTCTATAGGCAATGATGTCATACACTAGAGACCTCCCCTAGGACAAGCAGCAACAAATCGGGATAATATCTCCTCATGGCTACTATCAGGAAACCCCGATCCAGAAAGTAGATTAGTAGGAAAAGTGGTTGCAGTACCAGTATCTTTCTCCTTCTCCACCCTGAGTTGACACCTAGCAGGTATAGCTAGAGAAGGAAGAGGAGAAGAAGCTACTTGTGGAGGCCTAACGGTGGAAACAGCTGGAATCTACCTCTGGACTTGAATTGGAGAGCCCTGAGCCCGGGCAACCCTAGCGACCATCTCACCCATGGTAGGGCATGTTAAAGCCAGGGTAGGGAGTGGAGTAGGAGGACACAGAGGCAAACCTGTTAGGATTATGCTCGATAGCAAGAGTGTAATAAGTTTTTGACAATCTTTTCATATTAATAAAGTGATTTCTGGTTTAACAAGAGTTATAGCATCTATAGTTTAATTATTATAATTGTCAAAAGTAGATAATCATAAGGTCAAAAGACTATGAGAATAGAAGAATTGTTCGTACATCTGGATATGTATGAGGTAAACACAATTCTTTAGTTAGTCTTGAATAATGTTCACAACTTAAGGTAAAAGTTGGGCACCTTTATCTTGTTAAAGTTGTAGATTCTTTTGCTAGCATTTGAGTGGAATCAAATGTGGTATGATGAGTCTAAAATCATCAAAGTGGCTTTGAGTAAAAGAATCTAGTGCACTAGGTGCATTGAATAGGATCACAATGAAATACTCTATCTAGAACCGTCTTTTAATTATGAGGACAATCGAAGAGTCTATCTTAATCCTGAAATAAATGATGGACTTATGGTTGCAAGTGTTATCATTTGAGCTATCAATGAGTACGATTGTATAGCATAGTCTGTCCTCGATAGTTTGATGGTAATCATTTGTTAATCGACAGAGGACTTCATTTATAGATATGGACATCGTGGCTCCATTTATTAAATGAGAGTAGAATATCATCTTATGGATGTTTTGAGGTTTGGATATTAAATCTTAACGTTAAGTGATGAGCAGTCGTTGGTACTCAACAAAATGATATTTTAAAATGTGTTTGTGTTGAAAACCGATTTCACCACTTAGATATAAAATTAGTAAAGTGGCAAGTAGGATTCGTTCCACAGAGAATTAGAGTAATTATTGAATAAATTAACAATTCTTATATGCAATAAAATAAAACATAAGCTATGGATGGATGAATGGTTTGTCAAGCTATCGAACATACATGTAAAATAAACCTAATAAAACTAATAAAATAAGATAGAAATCTAGATAAGAGATATATGGGATAAACAATTAATAGAATTACTAGGGAATTAATGGGATCACACGTGGATTACGGGAAGTGCTTCTCAAGCTACCTTAATGAGCCAATCTTATAGATGTTAACCAATTGATTTCTAGGATGTGTTTAGACCATTACTATGAACTCTAAACAACTTCCCACCGTAATGCCTAACCAATTAAGGATAGGAGGTCACGGCGGGATCGGTTTGTTACAATTAACGGTTTAGATAATCGCGGTTGATATACCCTCCGACGATCTATCGTAGTCACTATGTTCTCAATCCATCAAGGTTGTCAATCCAATCAAAATTATATAACAAATTATCCTAAGCAAGAGTATAATCAACTAGTGGATATACATGTCAATCATATAATGCCTAGAATATATTTATAAAATGAATAGAACACAAATAGAGATTAAAATATATTAAAGCTTAAGCAAATCCTAATCCAAATGTTCTCACATAAAAACCCTAGAAAGGGGGTTTAATTACACATATTACAATCAAAGGGAAAGCAAGTAAAAGATTAGGAAATTGCCCTTGGATCTCCTTTTGTAAGTTTGATCCTTTCATTGCCTTTGATGCTCCTTGTGCAAAGAGTGGATGATGAGGATGTGTCTAGATAGATGGAGTAAAATGGGAAGTGACTAAGGAGATATGTGGAGAAGATGGGAAGAAAGGAATGATTTGGGGAAGGAAATCTAGATATTTAGCTTAGGTAGGAGAGAAGTGGAGGGATTAGGAATGGTAGAAAGAAGGTTTCTTAGTTCTCAAGAATGGCCAAGAGTTGTCAAATCTCTATAAAAATGGTGTATTTATATGTTTTGAAGTCTAAGGTTCAAAATAGGCATGAAATGACAACATTACCTCTCTAAAATGGCTTCAAAACATCCTCTGGAAAGTTCAGCGACGCTGTGGGGTCGCCATGGCGACAAGGGGATCGGGTCGCCGTGGAGTCGCCGTGGCGATAGGAAATTCGTAGCAGTTACTAAAATGGGCATAACATTCTCTAGAAGACTCGGAATTGCAATCTGTAAAAACTAATAGAAAGTAGACTTCCGGGGCTTTCCGAATATATGTAATCTGAAATGTGGTTTGATTTGAGGAGAGAGATATGACCCTTTGAAGATGAATGATCTGCACACACTTTTTACAATTTCAACCCCTTTTGCCACCAATAATACTCCAATGCCTCTGAACTTTATAATTACCTGAAAACACTTAATTTACACAATTAAATCATGGGATAATGCCCAAGAATCAAGCAAAAGGAGAAGGAAGTGTGGGCCAAAATCTTACCAATTTTGGTCCGATCATTAAGTTTTCAATAGTGTCTATTGAAACATGGCTTCTGGACAAGTCAAAATATCCAAGTTCAAAATGTGGTCATATGAGTAAATATGGTAACTTGGAGAGCTATAGGCGGTCTATGAGCTCTTGGTGATTACTGATATTCTTCACGAGGATTCACTATCTCCAATAAGATTATATAGGGTATTAATGAGAAACATTTACTTATTCTATCTTTATTTAAGAGTGCAATTTTAGTTTTTTAGTGTAATGAACTAAAATTAATAGATTGAACCTAAGTGAATCATTTGTTGATTGTGATTAGGTTATGTCTATTGAAGCTTAAATTTAGATAGCCCGCCAAGATCCCCAATCCACACAGACTTTCATGGATCACTTGATATATTCTACCGGACTGATTATGTGTCCATCTAGAATTGTATTTAATATAGTAAGAATATAATTTGCACATTATTTATTTAATGGGCTGTTTAATTATATTAATATATTAATGAAAGACATGTGGGCTTGTTTCTTTTAGTAAGAATGGGTCTAATTCACATGTGGGTTTTTTTATTTAAAGTCTAATGGATTAAATAAAATGGAAAATAATATAAGGCCCATGTATGTTACTTGGGCGGCAAGACTATAGTAATAGTCTAAAATATTAATTTATTTTATTATTTAATTAAATAGGAATTATTTATTTATTTATTTATTTATTTATTTAAGAATCAAAATCTTTTTCTGACTAGGAAATATGTTTCTTAGTAGTATACTATTGTTGGTAGTATAATAAATATAAAAGACTTTATTTGGTAAGTAAATAAATAAAAGGTATTTATTTATCTAATCAAATTAAGAAGTTTTTGATATAGTCACAATTGAATAAAACACTAAAGAGTTGGATTAGGGTTTGGATTCTAAAGTTGATAGGTATTTTGGTGAAACACAAATCCTCTTATAGTGAGGATTTCGGCCACCTTCTAGATGACTTATCATAGAATTCGGCAACCCTAAATATATTTGAACAAGAGAATTCGGCATATATATAAGAAAAATATGAAGTGCAGAATTCGGCATATATATATAAGATAAATAAAAAGTGCAGAATTTGAGCAATATATATATTTTAATAGGCACTATATATATATATATATATATATATATATATATATATATATATTTTGGCAAGTGACTTTGAGCCACTAAAAATATATATTTTTTGTATAGAATTGGGCGAACCCTAATTGCTTGATAGAGAGTTATTTTTCTATTGCTTGAAAAATAAAATCCAACTCTTAGATATAGTGTGATTTTCGGCCAAGAGGGAAAGAGAGAAGAATTGTTCTTATTTCGATAGTGCACTACTAGCTTTGATATCAAAAGGCTTTATGCACATCTTCGAATTAGGTTCACACAAATTACGATCAAACAGATTGTGAATTCACAAGTGACCGGAACGTTCTTCGTTCTCTCTTAAAAGATTAAAGTGACTAACGAAAAAGAAAAAGTTTTTGTTATCCATTCTCAGGTTTACAATTCAAAGAAAAGGGAGACCACGCTCCTAGGTGATTCACGTTTGTGATTGGATTGGAAGATCTTGCGGATTACCATCGACGCAACGTCAATCGGATCACGCGACAAAGGTACGATATCTTTTGTTATAAATTAATTAATCAAGGGTTAAGGTTCTTCTCTTCAAAGGAAAATTTTTAAAATATACTAAACCTCTTTTAGTCTCGCTTCCGCTGCGTGCACGTCTTTTTCCCTACAATTGGTATCAGAGCCAGGTTGTACCCTTGATTAATTGATGTATATATACGTGAATCTATTTCTTTAATTTTGATTATACATGTTTTAGAAAGAGATGACACTCTAGGTATTCTCATATATAATTACATTGGAATGTATGGATTTATATATGTTTTTATAAAGTGAATTGTTATTGCTTGATTTTTGGTCCTAGAATTTCAATGTATTTTTTGTTTTGGAATTGTAACAAAAGGGTGGTTTATCATCGCCATAATTCCTTCTTGGTAGTTGCTAAGTTCTCTTTTAATTTTATTGTATTAAAATACTACAGTTTTTATTGTGTTAAAATAGTAAAGTTTTTATTGTATTAAAAAAAGTGCAGTTTTTTTTATTGTGTAAAAATACTGCATTGATTAAAAAAAACAAAAATACTGCAGTATTTTATTGTATAAAATCTGCTGTAATATATTCAAGATTCGAATATTCGAAGAGTTGAAGAATTGGAAGCTGAAAAGGGAAGCAACGACACACCCTAGCACCCATGTGCACCCTTAAGTTGGTATGGGCTGCGCATGGCTTGCCCTTATGGATAAGGGCTGCGCAAGCCCATGCCGGGCAGCCAAGGTGTGCGTTTGGAACAGCCAGGTGTGGCTTCGGGTGCGCAAGTGGATGATGGCTGCTTGAAGACTTGATTGCCAAGTTAGGGTTTATGTATTTCAAACAAATGTAATTTACTTGCTTTTCTAGGATGGACCAAAATTGTGGCTATTTATTTTTGCATAAATATTACAATATTTGTTGTTGTATGATAACATGACATATAGAATAGGAGTGCCACTCATATATCTCTTTTGGTATGAACATGCATTGAATGATTTAGGTATCTAATTGGCATCTAGATAACTTGGTAAATCATTCAATGGGATTTAATCACACGCCTTAAATAATTGAGTGGGAGAAGGTGTTTTGCAACACCTATGGCCTCCAAGGTTAGTTGAGCTTTATTATTTATTGGTAATCCCCCCAAGGGGCGTCCATGAATGGAATTTAGCAAGATACTTCCATACAAGGATAGACTAGACAATTGACTCAAACGATATCTACTCCCAAATGAGGGATTTTCGTGAGAGAAAATATTGAGGGTCGATATCTTGGTAACACACTCAATGTGATTTTATTGATATCCTCCCAAGAGTTCTTATCAATAAAATCGCAAGGCTAAAATTGAAAACGCTGGTTGTTATGTTAACAATTAGGTGGGACCTAGTCCAACTAGTAAATGGTACGTACTCCCAAAAGAGGCGTAGCATTTATAGGTGTTCGATCACCGTTGAATTTTTACGATTAAGTTATTTATTTAATTCAAGATAAATATTCGAAAGTGCTTTATCATGATTATTTACTTATATATATTTTTGTTTTATTCAGAAATCATGATCTCATCCCTAATCAACTTCCAAAAGGATAAAACTTTAACTGGTAATAATTATGTCACGTGGAAAAGGAAAATTGGGTTGTTGCTGCAAGCTGAAAAACATAAAATTATTTTGTCTACTCCTAAGCCACTTGCTTATGAATCTAATGGCACAAGTCAAGAGATTCACTTGGTTGGTAAAGTTGCTACTGTTAAGACCCGTAAGAAGGTCAAGAAACAACAGAAGAAAAAGCAACTTAGGCCTACCAAGAAAGTAACCAAGATCAAAGGGAAGTGCTTCCTTTGTGGTGAAAAAAGACATTGTGTAAGGATTCTCATTTATTGATTGGCTTATTTCGTGGACAAACCACATGTGGGGCATGATGTAAGGGTAGCTTAGGCTTTTAATGGTTTGTGTTTTGCACAACCAAGGTGAAACAAATTATAGCACGGTGTGTATAAAGCTATCTAGATGGGGGGTGAATAGATTTTACGCTTTTTACCCAATTTTTCGTGTTAGTCAAAATTACGAAAATGCCCTCAAGATAATATAACCAAGCAAGTGTAATATGGTGCGGAAATTAAAACAACACTTGGTTTTTACGTGGAAACCCTCACGGGAAAAACCACGGGCTACGTAAGTAAGCCACACTCGAACCTCGAAACCACTAAATGTGCAAACGATTACAACCTAATCCCGGAAGTAATCACACACCTACCTAATCCCGGTATGAGTGAACCTAGTCCTATTTGCTTGCGATCTAAGCAACCTAATCCCGGTTGCTACACACAAGACTTACTTTCTCTAGAAGAGAATACAACCCTAAGTGAATATATGTGAATATCCAAAATGCAACATAGAGCAAGGGAAACCCTATATGCTTATCTAAGATGATTAATATGCAATTAGAACAATCCTAGTTATCAAAACTAAATGACATGTCAATTAGTTTAGCTAATCAATATTAAGCACAAAACCTAATATGCTAGCACAATACAAATTCTCAAACATACATCATACTCATCTCAATATTGTATCCAAAGCATACAAAATAACAAACAAGTAATTAATTGAGATTGCTAGATAAGAGAAACACAAAACATGTAAGATATTAGTGAAAAGCTTACCAAGCAAAGTATGATGAAGATTCCATGCAAGATGACATCTAGAAGATCAAGGATGATGCTAGATGATGATTGATGATCATGAAAAAGTGTTTGAGTAATCAAAAATTGAGTTCTTGGAATCTTTCTTCTCTTTGAAAAATATCCTAAGTATGAATTCTGAATATCAACTCTCTTGATTGACCTAAAGTCAAAGTGGCATATATATAGGGGGCCAAATCAAAGTGTGGTCGTTTAAGTAAGTTTCAAAGAAACGCGCCGATCGGCGGTTTCAATCGGCGGCCAGGCCGCCGATTATGACCGCCGAATTGAGCTCGTGAAGAACAGAGCAAAAACGACGGTTCATTCGGCGGTTTCGTGACCGCCGATACCAACCGCCGAATCAAAACAGAGAGATTAAAAACAATCAGGTATGAACGACGGTTTCGAACAGTGGTTTTGTGACCGCCGATTCAACCGCCGAATTAGACTGAGAGATAAATCAATCAGGTCTTGAAACGGCGGTTTCGAACGGCGGTCGTGACCGCCGATCTTAACCGCAGAAATGCTTCAGACCAATCTGGACTGAAACGGCGGTTTCATTCGGCGGCCAGGCCGCCGACCATAACCGCCGATCACCTAGATAGGTGAAAACCAAGGAGAAGCCAAGGGCATTCTCCATAGGCGGTCCTCGCGCTAAACCAAGCACATTCTAGTGCATGCGCGGACGTTTCTGAAAGTTATCGGGAAACGAATTACACAACAACATGACACAATTACACACAACAAAATATAATAAATAAGTGCAAGTGTGAAATGTGACAAATGAAAAGAATGCACACATATGCAATGAATGTTAAGTGTGTGTGTGCAACTAATCTCTTCAAAGAAAAGTAAGCACATAGAAATTTACCTTCGGTGCTTATCAACACGAGGTCTTCAAAGGGCTTCAAACAATAAGACCGATACTTAGGCTACCCTTACAAAGAACCCCAACATGTGGTTGTCCACGAAATAAGCCAATCAACAAATGGGAACCTTACAATCTCCCCCTTTGGCTATTTCGTGACAAAACCACCACTCACATTGATTCCTCACAAAGAAATAGAAACTACGGGACAACTATGATATTCTACAACATATAGAGATAAGAAAATAAAACTTCAAGTCTTCAATCTTTTGTAGAATAATCACGCCCTGTAAATAAGATTTCTATGTTTTCCAATACAAGTGAAATGTGAGATTAATCAAGTGATATCAAAAACAAGCATTTGCATTTTTAGAATTTAGGCACAACATTACAAAATATATGCAATGTATGATAAATGCAATGCTCCCCCTCAAAGGGTTACTCCCCCTCAATGTGTTATCTCCCCAATGTGCACAATTGCAACACCAATTTGCATCTCCCCTTACCATATGCTACTCCCCCTTTTTGTCATGATATAGGCAAAGGATTAGTCCCCAACCGGGTCACTCATAGTAACGAGAGATAATAGCATGCAAGATATGCATAATTAATATAAGTCACTTTATGCATCTCAATTTAATCGGAGAGAAACAAGGAGATTTATTTGAGAGAAAATGTGTGAATCAAACATGCTTTGCATACAAGACATGTAGCATTCAAGTCCAAAATACAATGGTATTTGGCAAAGCAAATGACAAAGGTTTCTAATAGGAATTCAAACCAATTTCACCAATGTAATGAGTAAAGTAAGGATATAGAATACATTGATTTTAATATAAGAGCAACTATATCCAACTTTA
The DNA here is from genome assembly GCA_008009225.1 of Acer yangbiense. Taxonomy (NCBI): domain Eukaryota; kingdom Viridiplantae; phylum Streptophyta; class Magnoliopsida; order Sapindales; family Sapindaceae; genus Acer; species Acer yangbiense. The sequence continues at coordinate 31,913,575 of CM017763.1, read as the reverse complement.
TAAGCGAAACATGGCATGAGCAACTTTGCACCCTTTTTGATTTTTCCGGATAAGATATCCGTATGATAGTAGCCATGTTCAACCAATAAAGAAAGAGAGACATTTGAAATATAAATTCCTTTGAACGGATACAAGATCCTTTATTCATTTTGAGTCTCATAAGCTTTCACACAAGTTTTGCATTTTTAAGAATATGCAATCATCAACTCATGCTTTTCATGTGAGCATGTTATATGAATTTCATGCTTTTTCATTTGACATTAGCATGTTATTAAAGAATCATCATGTCATGGAGATAATCATAGGTCATTCAAATCATACTTCCTATATACATCTCCTAGTCCACAAATGCATGTTTGAACATAAATATGACATGGATTGTAAACAAGCAAGGTTCACACTTATTGAATTGAAAACATACATACATATGTGCAACCAAGCTTACTCAAGCAATTAAAAGAAGAGGCATAAGATATTTCAAATTTTTTGCAAGTGACAAGAATGCAAACTAGCTCTCTTTGCTTGAGTTCCCCATATGGGGTCAATCATAGAACATCACTCCACAAGACATATCCCAATAGATCTACTAAGAGTTTTAAATCGAGTAGCATCTAAGGGTTTAGTAAATAGGTCAGCAAGTTGATCATTAGTACCTACATGTTCAAGTACTATGCATTTATTTTCAACAAGCTCTCTAATGAAGTGATGGCAGATGTCAATATGCTTAGTTCTAGAATGTTGCACCGGATTCTTGGAAATATTAATGGCACTCATGTTATCACAAAAGAGAGTGAGAGTACCTTGGTTGAATCCGTAATCTACTAGCATTTGCTTCATCCATATAAGTTGAGTGCATCCACTCCCCGCGGCTATGTACTCGGCTTCCGCCGTGGACAAGGAAATCGAGTTTTGCTTCTTGCAAAACCAAGACACCAAGTTGTTGCCTAGAAAGAAGCAACCGCCCGATGTGCTCTTCCTATCATCACAATTTCCTGCCAAATCCGCATCACTATATCCTACAAGACTAGGATTAGTGTCAAATGAGTACCAAATCCCATAGTTGGAAGTCCCATTCACAAAGCGAATGACTCTCTTAACAGAAGAGAGATGGGACTCCTTGGGATCGGATTGGTACCTAGCACAAACTCCTACACTAAAAGATATATCGGGCCTACTTGCGGTCAAATAGAGCAAGCTCCCTATCATGCCACGATATAAGGTTTGGTCCACACTTTTACCGCTAGCATCCTTGCTTAGCTTCAAAGTGGTGCTCATAGGAGTGTCACAATGTTTGGCTTTTTCAAGACCAAACTTCTTCACAAGGTTTTTGGCATATTTGGATTGGGTTATGAAGATCCCATTATCTAGTTGCCTAATTTGCAAACCTAGGAAGTAATTAAGCTCACCAACAAGACTCATCTCAAATTCATGAGACATAACATCAACAAATTCTTGGACCTTGGTGTTGTTGGTGGAGCCAAACACTATGTCATCGACATATATTTGAGCTATGAAAAGCTCATCATTGTCTCTCTTGATGAATAGTGTCATGTCAACACTACCTCTTGTGTAGTTATTGTCAACAAGAAATTGAGTGAGGCGCTCCTACCAAGCCCTCGGTTCTTATTTCAACCCATATAGTGCCTTCTTGAGGCGATAGACATGGTTGGGGTGGTGAGCATCGACAAACCCCTTGGGTTGTTCAACAAACACTTCCTCTTGCAAGAAGCCATTGAGGAAGGCACTCTTGACATCCATTTGGTGCAATTTGAACTTGTGCACACAAGAAATGGACAAGAGAAGCCTAATAGACTCTAAACGGGCAACGGGAGCAAATGTCTCCTCAAAGTCGATACCCTCAATTTGAGAGTACTCTTGTGCTACAAGTCTAGCCTTGTTCCGCACTATGTTGCCATCCTCATCGGATTTGTTCCTAAATATCCATTTAGTGCCTATGACATTAGTGGTCTTAGGCCTAGGAACTAGAGTCCAAACCTCATTCCTTTCGAATTGGTTTAGCTCTTCTTGCATGGCAAGAACCCAAAATTCATCATTTAAGGCTTCTTCAACCTTTTTGGGTTCAATTTGAGAGGTGTAGCAAGTATAGCTAATAAGATTAGCAAGTTGACGTCTAGTCCTAACACCTTCATTTACCTCTCCAATGATATCTTCTTTATCATGGAGTTTCCTAATCCATGGAGCGGGTTCTTTAGAGTCCAAGAGAGGAACTCTAGCAATAGGTTGTGTGTCATCATTGTTGACAATAGATGTCCCAACATTAGGAGACACCACAACCTTCTCCAAAGGAGAACCATCACTAAAAATAACCTCCTCCTTATGATCATTAGACTTGAGCCTAGTATCATCAAATACGACATTGGATGATTCCATAACACTTAGAGTCTTTAAATTGAAAACTCTATAGGCTCTACTATTCAAGGCATAGCCAATAAAGATACCCTCATCACTCTTAGCATCGAATTTGCCAAGTTGATCACGGTCATTCAAAATGTAGCATTTGCTTCCAAAAGTGTGGAAGTAGCTAACATTTGGCCTCTTGCCTTTCCATAACTCATAGGAGGTGTTTCTAGTACCGGGCCTTAGGAAGACTCTATTTCCTATATAGCAAGCCGTATTGACGGCTTCGGCCCATAGGTTCCTAGGGACATTGTTACTAAGCAACATCACACGGGCCATCTCTTGAAGGACCCTATTTTTCCTCTCAACAACTCCATTTTGTTGAGGTGTCCTAGGAGCCGAAAACTCATGGGAGATACCTAAACCATTACAAAAGGTTTCAAAGGTAGCATTCTCAAATTCCCTCCCATGGTCACTTCTAATCCGTTTTATGCTTTTAATATTATAGTTCATTTCATTTTGAAGTTTATTACAAAGCATTTTAAACTTATCAAAAGTTTCAGATTTTTCTCTAAGAAAATATGTCCATGTGAACCTAGAGAAATCATCAACACAAACAAAAATGTATTTCTTTCCACCCAAACTTTCGGTTTGCATGGGACCCATGAGGTCCATGTGGAGAAGCTCAAGAGGCTCCTTGGTGGTGAGATACTTACCCTTTTTGTGCATGCTTTTAGTTTGCTTTCCTTGTTGGCAAGGTCCACAAACACCATTGGCTTTCTTCCCAAGCTTAGGGAGGCCACGCACACACTCGAACTTTCCAAGGGTCCGTAGATCCCTAAAGTTCATGTGGCCAAGTCTTTCATGCCACAACTCAATTTGATCATCCATGGACACATGATTAGATACAATACTAGCTTCAAGACAATAACAATTGTCGCTAGATCTCATGCCCTTCAACAAGGTTTGTCCATCGGGTTTTAGGATTGAACAAAAATCTTTAGAAAACAAGACGGAATATCCTTCATCACTAAGATGTGAAATGCTTATTAAATTGGCTTTCAAGCCATCAACAAATAAAGCATTGGATAAGGAGGGTAATCCGGGAACGGAAATGGTTCCTTTCCCTTTAACATTTCTTTTGGATCCATCACCAAAAGTGACATTTCCACCTTCCTCCATAACAAGAGTCTCGAAGAAACTCTTGTTTCCCGTCATGTGCCTAGAGCACCCACTATCCAAGTACCAAAAATTAGAAGAATTTGCCTTCAAGGCTATTTGTGCAACATGGCAAACATTTTCATTCTTTCTAATCCACTTAGCAACAATTTTAGCTTTCCTAGTGGTCTTTGGTACATGTGCTCTACTATTTCTAGGATCATGCAAATCAATATTTTCATTCCTAGAAACATGCATCTTGGCTCTATTCTTTCTCTTTTCAATCATGCTTTGTTTTCTACACATTTTAATATATTGAAAGCAATTTGGTCTAATATGACCATCACAACCACAAAAGTGACAAATAGGGATGAAATAAGGAATCATACCTTGCCTTTGTGCACGTATGGGAGCTTGTCCATGTCTTTGTGGATAAGTGGGTTCAATCCATCTTCGTTGTTGAACCGGTCTAGGTTGCTTCCAAGCTTGAGGTTGCATGATTGGTCTCTTTTCTTTGTGAGCCAATTTTGGAGGAGTGTTGGCTTGAGGGACCCTAGGGGGTTGAGCTTGAGATTTCCTTCTTGGCCCCATTTTCACTTGAGCATTAGAACATTGTCCTACTTCTAACTTCTTCCTAGGAGGTTGCACAAATGAAGTTTCTTCGTTCTTCAAGCTCTTGACAAACACGGTCTTGTTAGAGGTTGAGATTTTCTTGCCATCATCATACCCAAGACCCCTCTTGTCACTTGGACTCTTTCGAACACCAAGTAAATGATCAAGCTTCTTGGTGCTAGAATCTATCCTACCCAAGAACCCTTTAACTTCTACAAGTTCCCTCTTCAAGCCTTCTTCACTTCTCTTGGATAAGTCTAACTCCTCAATTAACTTATCCTCTCTCCTCTTCAATCTTTCCACTTGTTCACTTAAGTGGTCATTGTGAGCCGAAAGTTCAAGGTTTTCTTCTCTCAACCTCTCAATCTTTCTTGTGCTTTTAAGTGCTAAATCATTGAACTCGGCATGGTATTTAGCAAGCACATTTTGCTCCACAAATTTCTTTTTGGAACTAGAAGAGGAGTCACTTTCTACTTCACTTGAGTCATTTTCCTCTTGACTCATTTCCTCTTTCTCACTACCACTTTTGCTCTTATGTGAGGAGGCAAAAGCTAGGAGGTTAGCCATGAGCTCTTCTTCACTTGAAGACTCATCTTCCTCATTTGAGTCATCACTACTCCCACTCCAAGTGGCGGCCATCACTTTGCTCTTCTTCTTTTCATTGTGATTAGCACATTCGGGGGCAAAATGACCAATCCCACCACATTCAAAGCATCGGACCCCTTTCCTTTCGGTCCTCTCTTGTCTAGGCTCAAACTTCTTGAAGGAACTCTTTTTCTTCAAATCTTGTCCTCTTGACCCAAATCCCTTCTTCTTCTTGAACCCCATAACCTTGTTGAACCTTTTCACAAATAAGGCAAGGTCTTCATCCGATTCATGCTTTGCCTCATTTGCATCCTTAGATGCTTTCAAAGCTATTCCTTTAGACTTCTTAGGAGGAGTAGTGGTGCTAGGAGCCTTCCTAGACTCATATGCAAGGAGACGCCCAATCACCTCACTTGGCTTCATATCCATGTAGCCACTATTTTCTTCTATGGCCGTCACCTTGGATTCAAACCTATCGGGGAGAGATCTCATAATTTTTTGCTTGACTCTCCTATCCGAATACGGGTCTCTGAGTTGATGGCTTTGATTTACAATGTCCATTAATTTGATTTCGAAGTCATTGAAGCATTCATCCTCTCTCATCCTAAGTAGCTCAAACTGAGTTTGGAGGACTTGAAGCTTGGACTCCTTCACCACCTCGGTTCCCTCATGTGTAACTTGAAGGATGTCCCATGCCACTTTGGCAATCTGAGTATTCTGAATAAGCTTGTACTGATTCTCATCCATAGCACACATAATGGCATGCATAGCCTTCCTATTCCACTTTGAAGCCTCAAACTCTTGCGTATTCCATTACGCCTTAGGCTTCAATACTTCTTCTCCTCCACCATCGGGAGTCATCTTAGGTAGATCATATCCGTCTTCAACCGCCATCCATGCACGGTCATGAATTTGGCATATGTAGGATTCCATCTTCCCTTTCCATTGGGAATAGTTCAATCCGGTAAGAAGTGGAGGCCTTGTGCTTGAGGCACCTTCGTTGCCACCACCATTTCCACCGTTTCCACTCATAGTGTTTATGAATGAATGAAATGAATGCAAATGTATGAATGATCAAAAATCACACAAAATGCAAAACACACTAAAATAAGCAAGGATCACCTATGTATGTCTAGGAACCCGCTCTGATACCAATTGAAACAAATTATAGCACGGTGTGTATAAAGCTATCTAGAGGGGGGGTGAATAGATTTTACGCTTTTTACCCAATTTTTCGTGTTAGTCAAAATTACGAAAATGCCCTCAAGATAATATAACCAAGCAAGTGTAATATGGTGCGGAAATTAAAACAACACTTGGTTTTTACGTGGAAACCCTCACGGGAAAAACCACGGGCTATGTAAGTAAGCCACACTCGGACCTCGAATCCACTAAATGTGCAAACGATTACAACCTAATCCCGGAAGTAATCACACACCTACCTAATCCCGGTATGAGTTAACCTAGTCCTATTTGCTTGCGATCTAAGCAACCTAATCCTGGTTGCTACACACAAGACTTACTTTCTCTAGAAGAGAATACAACCCTAAGTGAATATATGTGAATATCCAAAATGCAACATAGAGCAAGGGAAACCCTATATGCTTATCTAAGATGATTAATATGCAATTAGAACAATCCTAGATATCAAAACTAAATGACATGTCAATTAGTTTAGCTAATCAATATTAAGCACAAAACCTAATATGCTAGCACAATACAAATTCTCAAACATACATCATACTCATCTCAATATTGTATCCAAAGCATACAAAATAACAAACAAGTAATTAATTGAGATTGCTAGATAAGAGAAACACAAAACATGTAAGATATTAGTGAAAAGCTTACCAAGCAAAGTATGATGAAGATTCCATGCAAGATGACATCTAGAAGATCAAGGATGATGCTAGATGATGATTGATGATCATGAAAAAGTGTTTGAGTAATCAAAAATTGAGTTCTTGGAATTTTTCTTCTCTTTGAAAAATATCCTAAGTATGAATTCTGAATATCAACTCTCTTGATTGACCTAAAGTCAAAGTGGCATATATATAGGGGGCCAAATCAAAGTGTGGTCGTTTAAGTAAGTTTCAAAGAAACGCGCCGATCGGCGGTTTCAATCGGCGGCCAGGCCACCGATTATGACCGCCGAATTGAGCTCGTGAAGAACAGAGCAATAACGGCGGTTCATTCGGCGGTTTCGTGACCGCCGATACCAACCGCCGAATCAAAACAGAGAGATTAAAAACAATCAGGTATGAACGGCGGTTTCGAACGGTGATTTCGTGACCGCCGATTCAACCGCCGAATTAGACTGAGAGATAAATCAATCAGGTCTTGAAACGGCGGTTTCGAACGGCGGTCGTGACCGCCGATCTTAACCGCAGAAATGCTTCAGACCAATCTGGACTGAAACGGCGGTTTCATTCGGCGGCCAGGCCACCGATCATAACCGCCGATCACCTAGATAGGTGAAAACCAAGGAGAAGCCAAGGGCATTCTCCATAGGCAGTCCTCGCGCTAAACCAAGCACATTCTAGTGCATGCGCGGACGTTTTCGAAAGTTATCGGGAAACGAATTACACAACAACATGACACAATTACACACAACAAAATATAATAAATAAGTGCAAGTGTGAAATGTGACAAATGAAGAGAATGCACACATATGCAATGAATGTTAAGTGTGTGTGTGCAACTAATCTCTTCAAAGAAAAGTAAGCACATAGAAATTTACCTTCGGTGCTTATCAACACGAGGTCTTCAAAGGGCTTCGAACAATAAGACCGATACTTAGGCTACCCTTACAAAGAACCCCAACATGTGGTTGTCCACGAAATGAGCCAATCAACAAATGGGAACCTTACACAAGGCCCGCTCAAAACCTCAAGAGAAGAAGCACCAAAGGTATATTCTAGTGCTTACTTGCTTTGAAGAGATCTAGTTGCACACACACGCAACTCATGCATAAATCTTATTCTTGTATGTTATGTGTTTTTATATGTGTGCATTCATGTTCATTGAATATCTCTTCATGCATATTTATTTGATTGTATCTAGTTCATTGAAATGCCATGACATGTTTAGGCATTAGGATGCAAAGTCATGAATTCTCTTCATGCATGTTTTATTGAAAGCATCTTGTTCAATGACAATGCCATGAAATGTTAGGCATTAAGATGCATTCACTTCCCACACTTGCACTTCATGTTAGTCTTAAGTGTGGTGTAATTCATTTCCGTTTGTGTGATCGGAAACGTCCGCGCTTGCACGATGGTGTGCATGTCTTAGTGCAATGATTGACCACTTGAGAAGGTCTCATTCTTCTCTTGGATAAGTGTTAGATTTGGTTGGGTTGTTTGGAGTAAAATGTCTAGTTTCAAGAGATTGGATATTAATGATTTAAATGATTTTCAAAACTGACCTATGTATGGTCTTATGGCCATAACGTTTTACACAAAGCTTCAAAATGAGTTTTGAAAATTTCTGTACAAACTAGACACCCATACCTTTCCAACGGTATATTATTCGTAATATTTCATGACCGTTTGGATTATTTTTAAAATCTCCAAAGTTACAACCAAAACAGGGCAACTCTGTTGTTGTCTGTTTCTGACCTTTGGTCACTCAATTGACCATAACGTTTTCTACAGATATCAAAATGTCATTCTATAAAAACGAGTAGAAAATATACATCCATACCTTTCCAACGATATATCATACAAAAGGTTTCAATGTCGTTTGGGCATGTTTCGAAGTGCTTAAATTTTGAGCCGCTGCACTGACGCGTGTACCGAGAAAATGCCCATAATTTTTCCATTTCTTCCAAAACGAAATAGTTTCACTTGGGCATTATAAATACATATCTTTCTCATCATTTTGAGGGTTGAGCCACAAAATCAAACCCTAGAGAGAGAGGCTCCATATTCTTGAGAGAGAAAGAGAGACTTGAGAGAAAAAGCTTAAAGATTACATCTTTATCTCTCTTAACCCATTCCCACATGCACAAATCATCATCTAGGCATCATCTAGGTTCATCTAGTAATTGCTAATGCATGGGTCTTCTTCAAAACACATGGTATGATTTGTTAAACACTAATTTCATCTAATCTTAGTGTTTTTACTTATCAATTTATCTCTTTTATCACTTGTATCTTCTTTGAGTAATTTCTACATACATGATTGAGATTATGTGTTGATTGGGTTATTTATGTTAGCTAGGTTTTCATACCTATTTTATATCTAGCTAATTAATCTCATTATATGATTGAGATTATTTTTGATAGCTTAATTGATTAGGTCATTATTGCCTAAAAGCTATGCCATAAACATTCTTGTGTGATTTATTGATAACTAGGTTGATAGATTGTATTTTAATCAACTAGTTAATCTTTTGAATGTTTGTGGGTTATTTGTGATAGCTATTGTATTTAGGATTGGTTATCCTTAACATAGCTAAAGTTGTATGCCATGTCATATAGCTATATTTTCATATCTAGGATTGATTTTATTGACATCATATAATCCTAGATAAGCATTTAGTGTTCCCTAGCATTACTTGCATATTTGGATATCTTTGCATATTCACATAGGGTGTTGATCTCTTCGGAGAAGTAAATCTTGTGTGATAGACCGGGATTAGGTCATACACCGAGATTAGGTGGTCACATCAAGCAATTGGACTAGGTCCGCTTTTAAAGGCCTGCGGGTAGTGGTAGCGGGATATTGGCCAGGATTAGGCCGTCAAACTTGGATTAGGTTATATACGCTATCACAATTAGTGGATTCGAGGTTCGAGTGTGGCGCACTTACCAGCCTGTGGTTTTTCCCTGTTGAGGGTTTCCACGGATACTTCAAGTGTTATTTATATTTCCGCACCATATTACACTTGTTGTTTTTATTGACTAGTTAGGGGTATTTTCGTGAATTTGACTTAACGCGAAAATTGGGTAATAATTGATAAAATCTATTCAACCCCACCGCCCCCCACCCCCCCTCTAGATTAATATTTAACACACAGTTAATTTGTTTCACATTGGAAAAGTAATTGCCCAAAGTCTCAGAACAAGAAGGAACAAGGTAATGTTAATTATCTTGAAACATGTATTTTGGCAGATTCTATAGATTCTGGGATCATAGACTTTAGAGCCACTAATCATGTTTGATATTCCTTGCAAGGGTTCCAGGAAAGGACAAGGCTAAATAAAAATGAAATCAACTTGCGTTTAGGCAACGTAGCGTTGGTGTCTGCCAGTGCAGTGGGAGATATTAAAGTTAATCTAGATTCTAGTAGGCATTTAGATTTGATAGACATACCCCAATTCAAGAGAAATTTAATTTCAGTTTCTTGTTTGAATAAATTTGGATATTTGGTTACTTTTAATAAAGACTTTATTATTAGTGAGAATAACAAATTTGTTTGCAAAGGTACATTGGAAAACGGCTTATTCTTTTTACATAGAAATATCTCTCACTTGTTAGATACAGAATTAACGCAACCTAATCATAAAAGAGTAAAATTATCAAAAGATGAAACCTACCAATGGCATTTGCACCTAGGTCATATTAACCTTAATAGGATTAAAAGATTGGTTAGTGATGGACCTTTAAGTGACTTAAAGGTTGATGATCTACCAACTTGTGAATCCTGTTTGGAAGGTAAAATGACCAAAAGGTCGTTCAGGACCAAAGGCACAAGAGTCACTGAATGTTTAGGATTAATACACACTGATGTATGTGGTCCTATGAGCATTCAAGCTAAAGGTGGATATGAGTACTTCATCACTTTCACAGATGATTACTCGAGATTTGGCTATGTGTATCTCATGAGACATAAGTCGGATTTTGACATGTTCAAAGCATTTAAAGCTGAAGTGGAAAATCAGCTAGAGAAACACATAAAAATCTTGAGATCCGATCGTGGTAGAGAATATCTATCTGGTGAGTTTCAACAATATCTTATTGATAACATAATCATTTCTCAGTTTTCTACACCAGGTACACCTCAACAAAATGGGGTGGCAGAAAGGAGAAATAGAACTCTTTTGAACATGGTTAGGTCTATGTTGAGTTATTCAACACTTCCTATTTCGTTTTGGGGATATGCTTTACAAACTGCCATATACATTCTAAACGATGTACCATCTAAGTCGGTTCCTCAAACATTGCATGAGTTGTGGACTGGGCGAAAGCCTAGTTTACAACACTTAGGGATATTTGGTTGTCCTCTGCATGTGTTAAAAGGAAAGACAGAAAAGATAGAGTCTCATTCGGAAACATGCATATTTGTAAGGTATCCAAAAGGAACTAAAGGATATTATTTCTATAATCCTTCAGATCTTAAAGTATTTGTTTCGACAAATGCTAAATTTCTGGAAAAAGACTATATGAATGATTTTGTACCTCAAAGTAGAACAGTACTGAATGATATGTCAGGAGATACTGTTAGGATTATGCTCAATAGCAAGAGTGTAATATTGTAATTAACAATCTTTTTCATATTAATAAAGTGATTTCTGGTTTAACAAATCTTATAGCATTTATAGTTTAATATTATAATTGTCAAAGTAAATAATCATAAGGTCTAAAGACTATGAGAAAAGAAGAATTGTTCGTACATCTGGATATGTATGTGGTAGACACAATTCTTTAGTTAGTCTTGAATATTGTATACAACTTAAGTTAAAGGTTGGGCACCTTTATCTTGTTAAGGTTGTAGAATTCTCTTGCTAGCATTTGAGTGGGATCAAATGAGATATGATGAGTCTAAAATCATCAGAGAGTCTTCGAGCAAAAGAATCTAGTGCACTGGGTGCAATGAACTGGATCACAATGAAAAGCTTTATCTAGAACCGTCAATAGATAATAGTCTTTTCATTATCAGGACAATCGGAGAGTCTATCTTGATCCTGAGATAAATGATGGACTTATGGTTGCAAGTAATATCATTTGAGTTATCAATGAGTACGATTATATTGCATAGTCTATCCTCGATAGTTAGGTGATATTCATTTGTTAATCGATAGAGGGCTTCATTTATAGATATAGACATCGTGGCTCCATTTATTAAATGAGAGTATAATATCATCATATGGATGTTTTGAGGTAATTGGTTGAAAACATGGCTTCTGGACAAGTCAAAATATCCAAGTTCAAAACGTGGTCATATGAGTAAATATGGTAACTTGGAGAGTTATAGGCGGTCTATGAACTCTTGGCGATTACTGATATTAATCACGAGGATACACTATCTCCAATAAGATTATCTAGGGTATTAATGAGAAACATTTACTTATTCTATCTTTATTTAAGAGTGCAATTTTAGTTTTTTAGTGTAATGAACTAAAATTAATAGATTGAACCTAAGTGAATCATTTGTTGATTGTGATTAGGTTATGTCTATTGAAGCTTAAATTTAGATAGCCCGCCAAGATCCCCAATCCACACGGACTTGCATGGATCACTTGATATATTCTACCGGACCAATTTAAGGGTCCATCTAGAATTGCATTTAATATATTAAGAATATAATTTGCACATTAATTATTTAATGGGCTGCTCAATTATATTTATATATTAATGAATGGCATGTGGGCTTGTTTCTTTTAGTAAGAATGGGTCTGGTTCACATGTGGGCTTTTTATTTAAAGTCCAATGGATTAAATGAAATAAGAAAATAATATATGGCCCAATTTTATACATAGAGGGGCGGCAAGGTTAATAGATTAGCCTAATATATTATTTTGTTTCATTGTTTAATTAAATAAGAATTAATTAATTGTTTAATTAAGAAACAAATCTTTTTCTGATCAGGAAATATATTTCCTAGAGATATACTATTGGTAGTAGTATATTAAAAGTAAAAGACTTATTTGGTAAGAAAATAAATAATAAGTTTTATTTATTTAATCAAATAGGAAAGTCTTTTATTAAGTCAATAAAAGAATAAAAATACTTATGAGTTGAATTAGGGTTAGGAGTCTAATTAACATGTGAATTAGGGTACAACACAAATCCTTTTTTGTAGAGGAAATTTGGCAACCCTAATTGGACCACATGGAGATTTCGGCCAACCCTAAAAGGAAGAGGAGAAAAATTTCGGCCACCCTATATAACACTTGTTATAGAATTCGGCCACCCCACTTGTTGATTGATTCAATTTTCTTCTTCTTCTAAACTCATAGAAAAGTATTAGATTTTATTCTACTAAAACATAAAAGAAAAGAAAAAGATTATTCTTTTGATGGTACACTAATTGCTTGTTCATCAATAAGCTTGTGTGTACAACATCGAATTAGGTTCACGCGAGTTTCGATCATTAGATTGAGAACTCAAAAGTGACCGGAATAATCTTTGTATTCTTTTGATTGTTTTGTGACTAACAAAAGAAAAAGAAAAGTTTGTTTGTCCATTCTCAGGTTTGCAATTCAAAGAAAAAGGGAGACCACGCTCCTAGGTGATTCACGTTCGTGCTAGGATTGAAGATCTTGCGGATTACCATCGACGTAAGTCAATCGGATCATGCGACAAAAGGTATTCAACTTTTGTTACTTTATATATGGTTAATTAATTAAAGGGGTTAAGGTTCATAAAAAGGAAAAATTTTAAAACATACTAAATCTATTTTTAGTCTCGCTTCCGCTGCGTGTACTACGGTATTTTTCCCTATAGATACAATTCCACAAGAGGTTGTAAGGATTCCCATTAATTGATTGGCTTATTTCGTGGTCAAACCACATGTTGGGGTTTGGTTGTAAGGGTAGTCTAGGTGATTAAGGTTGAAGATCAAAGACCCTTTCCAAGACCTCAAGAGGACAAGCACCAAAGGTATATATCTAGTGCTTACATTGTCTTGAAGAGATATAGTTGCACACACACACAACATGCATAACTCCTATTCTTGAATGTTGTGTTTATATTTTGTGTGCATTGTGCTTTATTGTTTTATTCAATATCTCTTCTTGCATTAAATTGATTGCATCTTGTTCTATGAAATGCCATGACATGATAGGCATTAGGATGCATTCAATACCCACACTTGCACTTCATGTATGTTAGCTTTTAGTGTGGAGTAATTCGTTTCCCGAAGGTTGTTCGGAAACGTCCGCGCGTGCACGTTGATGTGCTTTGTTTTGCGCGATGATCACCGGTGGAGATGCCTTTGGCTTCTCCTTGGTTTCACCATTTTTGGTGAAACGGCGGTTATGTTCGGCGGCCTAACCGCCGTTCGAAACCGTCGAATGAGACCTGATTGAAATATATCTCTCGGGTCCAAAACGGCGGTTATGATCAGCGGTTTAGAAACCGCCGAACGAAGTCGCCGAAGTTCCCCTGTTCCTCTCGGGAGCCATTCGGCGGTTCAATTCGGCGGCCTGGCCGCCGAATGAAACCGCCGATCGTGCGATTTTAGGGGCAAAATTGTATTTTCACCTGCCCTGTTTTTGGTCTCTATAAATACATCCTTATCTCTGGTTCAGAACTTAAGTCTTTGATCATAAGAACCCTAGAGAGATATTTAGAGAGACTTGAGAGAGAAAGCTTAAAGATCATATCTTTATCTCTCTAAACCCATTCCCACATGCATAAATCTTCATCTAAGCATCATCTAGGATCATCTAGCATATGCTAATGCATGGGACTTCTTCAACACACATGGTATGATTTGTTGAACACTTTTATCTTACATAATTAGTGTTTCTACTTATCAATTTTATCTCATATTTTACTTATATGTGTTTAGATTAATTTCTACATATAAGATTGAGATTATGTGTTGATTGGGTTATTATTTGATAGCTAGGCTTTAATGTTTATATGCCATCTAGCTAATTGATCTCATTTGTTGATTGAGATTATTTTTCATAGCTTATTTAATTAGGTCATTATTGCCTAAAAGCTATGCCATGAACATTCTTGTGTGATGTATTGATAACTATGTTGATAGATTGTCTTTTAATCAACTAGTTAATCCTTTGAATGTTTATGGGTTTTATGTGATAGCTTTGTATCTAGGATTGGTTATCCTTTACTTAGCTAAAGTTATATGCCATGACATATAGCTATATGTGATATCTAGGATTGATTATATTGTCATCTTATAATCCTAGGTAAGCATCTGGAGTACCCTAGCTCTTCTTGCAATATTTGGATATCATTGCATATTCACATAGGGTTGTGCATCTCTTTTGAGAGATTGAAGTCTTGGTCTAGGGTTGCTATTACAGGCTTGCGGGTAGTAGTGGTGGGTTACAGACCGGGATTAGGCTGTAAACATCATTACAAGTAGTGACTGCGAGGATCGAGCAATTGGACTAGAGCCACTTTTAAAGGCCCGCGTGGTAGAAGTGGGGGGTTATTGACCAGAATGTTGGACGAGGTCTACATAGGTTGTAAACTCCATTTCAATTAGTGGATTTCGAGGTCCGAGTGTGGCGCACTTAACAGCCCGTGGTTTTTCCCAGTGAGTGGGTTTTCCACGTAAACATCAACTGTCATTTATTATTTCCGCATCTATATTACACTTGTATGTATTGTTGACTTGCTAGGGGTATTTTCGTAAAATTGACATGCACGCGAAAATTGGGTAATAATTAGATAAAACCTATTCACCCCACCTCTAGCTTTATATACTTCACACCGTATTCTTTTCAGAGGTTACACAACTTAGCCCAATTGTAAGTTCCACACCATCATAAGATCGACAACCTACCATTCCTCATCATAGTGGGAGGGTTAATAGACAACTCGAGAAATACATCGGTCTGGGAGAATCAGTGGAGAATCTCCCGGACGACGATGATCCCTACACGTATAAGGTAGCAATGGAGGATGTTGATTGTCGCCATTGGCAAAAGGCAATGCAATCCGAGATTGAATCTATGTTCAATAACAAAGTCTGGTCCCTTGTAGACTTGCCTAAAGGGATAAAATCCATTAGGTGCAAGTGGGTATACAAGAGGAAAAGAGGTATGGATGGAAAGGTGGAAACCTTTAAAGCTAGATAGGTAGCTAAAGGTTACACACAGAAAGAAGGTATCAATTACGAGGAAACCTTCTCTCCTGTGGTCATGCTTAAATCTATAAGGATACTCATATCCACTACAGCATCTCTAGACCTTGAGATTTGGCAAATGGATGTCAAGACAACTGTCCTTAATTGGAAGTCTTGACGAAAGCATCTAAATGATGTAACCAGAAGGATTCATTGAAAATGGCCAAGTAGAAAGGGTATGCAAGTTGTAAAAATCCATATATGGATTAAAGCAAGCATCCAGATCCTGGAACATAAGGTTCAATCAAGCTGTGAAAAGTTTTGGATTTATTCAAAACCTTGATGAACCCTGTGTGTATAAAAGGATTAAAGGCGACAAGTTGGTTTTCCTGATTCTTTATGTTGATGATATACTACTCATCAGAAACGATGTAGGTGTATTGACATCAGTAAAAGAATGGTTAGCAAAATAATTTGATATGAAGGACTTAGGAGAAGCAAGTTATATTCTTGGTATCCAAGACATAAGGGATAGAAAGAATAAAACGATTGTATTATCCCAAGCTTCATACATAGATAAAATCTTGTCTAGGTTCTCCATGCAAGATTCCAAGAAAGGTATGTTACCTTTCAGACATGGAATCAAACTTTCTAAGGAACAAGTTCCTAAGAACGAGCATGAAGAACAATTCATGAGTAGAGTTCCGTATGCCTTGGCAGTTGGAAGTCTCATGTATGCAATGCTCTGCACTAGACCAAATATTTGTTTTGCTATTGGCATAGTTAGCAGGTTTCAATCGAAACCTGGTCCTGATCATTAGACGGCAGTCAAGCATATTTTCAAGTATCTCAAGAGAACGAGAGATAATATGCTTGTATACTCTGGAGGGGATTTGATTCCCATAGGGTATACAAATTCTGATTTCCAATCAGATTCTAACTCCAGAAAATCTACATCAAGATCTGTGTTTACTCTTGGAGGAGGAGTAGTCATATGGAAAAGTATCAAGCAATCTTGTATTACTGATTCCACCATGGAAGCTGAGTATGTTGCCGCATGTGAAGCTGCCAAAGAGGCTGTTTGGTTCTGCCAATTCTTGATTGACTTGGAAGTGGTTCCTGAAGCTAATAAGCAGATCACTATCTACTATGACAACAGTGGAACAGTGGCTAATTCGAGAGAACCAAGAAGTCATAAGAGAGGGAAACACATTGAAAGGAAGTATCATCTTTTAAGGGAAATTGTGCATAGGGGTGACATGACGATCACCAAAATCGCGTCAGTAGAAAATCTAGCGGATCCCTTCACAAAGGCTCTACCCGAGAAGAGTTTTGATGGGCACCTAGAGAATATGGGAATGAGAGATATGACACACTTACT
The DNA here is from genome assembly GCA_008009225.1 of Acer yangbiense. Classification (NCBI taxonomy): domain Eukaryota; kingdom Viridiplantae; phylum Streptophyta; class Magnoliopsida; order Sapindales; family Sapindaceae; genus Acer; species Acer yangbiense. The sequence goes on along the minus strand of CM017763.1, from coordinate 31,896,488 downwards.
ATAGCGCAAGTGAGAGATTCTTAGGATTATGCTCGATAGCAAGAGTGTAATGACTTTTTGACAATCTTTTCATATTAATAAAATGATTTCTGGTTTAACAAAAGTTATAGCATTTATAGTTTAATTATTATAATTGTCAAAAGGAAATAATCATAAGGTTAAAAGACTATGAGAATAGAAGAATTGTTCGTACATCTGGATATGTATGAGGTAGACACAATTCTTTAGTTAGTCTTAAATAATGTTCACAACTTAAGGTAAAGTTTAGGCACCTTTATCTTGTTAAAGTTGTAGATTCTTTAGCTAGCATTTGAGTGGGATCAAATGTGGTATGATGAGTCTAAAATCATCAAAATGGCTTTGAGTAAAAGAATCTAGTGCACTAGGTGCATTGAATAGGATCACAATGAAATACTTTATCTAGAACCGTCAGTAGATAAAAGTCTTTTCATTATGAGGACAATCGGAGAGTCTATCTTAATGTAGGGAAAAACGATTGCACGCAGCGGAAGCGAGACTAAAAACGGTTTTAGTATGTTTTCAAATTTTTTCCTTTTTAAAGATGAAACTTATCCCTTTGAATAATTAATATATAATAAAAGTATCGTACCTTTGTCGCTCCAATCCAATCACGAACGTGAATCACCTAGGAGCGTGGTCTCCCTCTTTTTGAATTGTATACTTGAGGAAGGATAACAAAATCTTTTCTTTTTCGTTAGTCACAAAACTTCCAAGAGACAATGAAGAATGTTCAGGTCACTTTTGAATTCTCAATCTAATGATCGAAACTCGCGTGAACTTTATTCGAAATTGTGCACAAAACCTATTGATGTATAAGCTACTAGTGCACTATCGAAATAAGAACAATTCTTCCTCCTTTTTTTCTTGGCCGAAATCACACTTAGTCTTAAGAGATAGCTTTTATTTTTCAAGCAATAGAAAAATAAATCTCTTGTCAAACTATTAGGGTTGCCGAATATATTATATATATGTATCGTGATATCCTTGCACAATATATATTATATATATATATAGTGCTATTTACTTGCACAATATTATATATATATGTATTGCAATATCCTTGCTCAATATATTATATATATATATGTATAGTGCTTTTTATTTGCACAATATATTATATATCACTGCATGAATTCAATTTGCATATACATATTCTATATAGGACACGAATTCAACTTTCTTTATATATTATCTATAGTGCAACGAATTCAATTGCCTATATAATATATATTATGCACGAATTCTCTTGCCTATATTAAAGGGTGGCTGAATTCTCTTGATAGGAAACCTAGGGTTGGCTGAATTCCTCACTTTAAGAGGATTTGTGCTTTACCCAAATTCCTATCAACCTTAGAATCCTAACCCTAATCCAACTCTTTAGTGTTTAATCCTATTATGACTTTATAAAAGACTTCCTTATTTGACTAGATAAATAAATCCCTTATTTATCTACTTACCAAATAAAGTCTTTTATATTTATTATACTACCACAATAGTATACTACTAAGAAACATATTTCCTAGTCAGAAAAAGATTTTGATTCTTAATTAAATAATTAATCAATCAATTGATTAATTCCCATTTAATCAAATAATAAAATAAAATAATATATTAAGCTATTTTTCAAGCCCTGCCGCTCATACACAAAGATAGGCCCAAATATTATTTTTCATTTTATTAAATCCATTAGACCTTTAATTAAAAGGCCCACATGTGAACTAGGTCCATCCTCACTAAAAGAAACAAGCCCACATGCCTTAATACAATTCTAGATGGACCCATAATTAGTCCGGTAGAATATATCAAGTGATCTATGCAAGTCCGTGTGGATTGGGGATCTTGGCAGGCTATCTAAATTTAAGCTCCAATAGACATAACCCAGTCACAATCAACAAATGATTCACTTAGGTTCGATCTATTAATTTTAGTTCATTCCACTAAAGAACTAAAATTGCACTCTTAAATAAAGATAGAACAATTAAATGATTCTCATTCATACCCTAGACAATCTTATTGGAGATAGTGAATCCTCGTGAATAATATCAGTAATCGCCAAGAGCTCATAGACCACCTATAGCTCTCCAAGTTACCATATTTACTCATATGACCACATTTTGAACTTTGGATATTTTGACTTGTCCAGAAGCCACGCTTTCAATAGTCACTATCAAAAACTCAACGTTGAGATTAAATATCCAATTACCTCAAAACATCCGTATGATGATATTATACTCTCATTGTATAAATGGAGCCACGATGTCCATATCTATAAATGAAGTCCTCTATCGATTAACAAATGAATATCACCAAACTATCGAGGATAGACTATGCTATATAATCGTACTCATTGATAACTCAAATGATACCACTTGCCACCATAAGTCCATCATTTATCTCAGGATTAAGATAGACTCTCCGATTGTCCTCATAATGAAAAGACTTTTATCTACTGACGGTTCTAGATAAAGTATTTCATTGTGATCCAGTTCAATGCACCTAGTGCACTAGATTCTTTTACTCAAAGCCACTTTGATGATTTAGACCCATCATAACACATTTGATCCCACTCAAATGCTAGCAAAAGAATCTACAACTTTAACAAGATAAAGGTGCCCAACATTTAACTTAAGTTGTGAACATTATTCAAGACTAACTAAAGAATTGTGTCTACCTCATACATATCCAGATGTACGAACAATTCTTCTTTTCTCATAGTCTTTTGACCTTATGATTATTTACCTTGACAATTATAATTATAAATGCTATAAGATTTTGTTAAATAAACATAAATCACTTTATTAATATGATAAGATTGTCAATTACAATATTACACTCTTGCTATTGAGCATAATCCTAACACTTAATCCTGAAACAAATTAACGCTCGGTGTGTTCGATATATATCTAGAGGGGGGTTGAATAGATTTTAAGCTTTATTACCTAATTTTTGCATGCAAGTCAATTTTACGAAAATGCCCCTACTAGTCAAAAATACAAGCAAGTGTAATATAGTGCGGAATTTAAATAACACTTGATGTATACGTGGAAACCCAACCACTGGGAAAAACCACGGGCTGTTTAGTGCGTCACACTCGGACCTCGAAATCCACTAATTGAAATGGAGTTTACAACATATGTAGACCTCGTCTAACACTCCGGTCAATAACCCCCCACTTCTACCACTCGGGCCTTTAAAAGTGGCTCTAGTCCAATTGCTTGAGGCCTAAGCAATCTTAGCCTCAAGACTTAATTCTCAATGAAGAGATTATGCAACCTATGTGAATATGTATAAATATTCAAATAACAAAAAAGGCTAGGTAACCTTAGATACTTATCTAGGATGATGATATAATCAATTTAAATCAACCCTAGATATCAATTGCTAAATGACATGTTAAATTTCTTAGCTAATCAAGATTAAACAAAAACCTAATTAGCTATCACAATATAAGACTCAATCAACTCATCACAATTAATTCTCTATTCTTGTATTTATCATATGATCAAAAACATACAAGTAAATTAAAAGAGAATAGCTTGATAGTAAAAATACTAAAATAAGATGAACTTAATCAAAATCTTACCAAGCAAGTTGTGATGATGCAAACCCAATCATGGATGCATTCTATATAGTCATAGAAGATGCAATATGAAATATGATCCAAAAAGGATTTGATTTGAGTGTTTAAAGGTGAGTTCTTGATTTGATTTTTTCTCAAAAATCTCTCTTTGAAGTTTAGGGTTCTAAGGACTCAAAGAACTTAATCAGATAATGAGAAAGTAAGATATTTATAGACATCAAGAATTGGGCATGTGAAAAGACAATTTTTCCCCTGAAATGCACCAATCGGCGGTTTCATTCGGCGGCCAGGCCGCCGTTTACAACAGCTGAATTGAACCCGAGAAGAACAGGGGAACAACGGCGGTTTCATTCGGCCGTTTCGAAACCGCCGATTAAACCGCAGAATCAAACCCGAGAGATTAAAATCGATCAGGTATGAACGGCGGTCGGTGACCGCCGATCGTAACCGTAGAATCACTCCAGACCTTTCTGGACTGAAACGACGGTTTCAATTCGGAGGCCAGGTCACTGATCAAACCATCGATTCACCAGTGATGGTGAATCTAAATGAGAAGCCAAGAGCATTCTCCGTGGGCGGTCTTCACGTAAAACCAAGAGCATTCTAGTGCATGCGCGGACGTTTTCGAACACTATCGGGAAACGAATTACTAAGCACATATACACCCAACAAGATATCAATCAAAGTGCTAGTGTGTAAAGTGACATGTGAAGATTATGCACACAAATGCAAGTATGCTAAGTGTGTGTGTGCTAACTAAATCTCTTCAAAGAAAAAATAAGCACTAGAGATTATACCTTTGGCGTGCTTGTCCCTTGAGGTCTTGGAAGGGCCTTCGAGCTTGAAGATTAATCACATAAACTACCTTTACACAAACAACCCCAACATGTGGTTTGTCCACGAAATGAGCCAATCAATATATGGGAATCCTTACAATCTCCCCTTTTGGCTATTTCGTGACAAAACCACCACTCACATTGATTCCTCACAACATAATAGAAACTATGGGTCTACTATGATTTTCTACTTTACAAAGAGATATATAAAAAATAATCTTGAAGTCTTCAATCTCATACAGAACAATCAATCCCTGAAAGCAAAGTTTCTATACTTTCCAATACAAGTAAAATATGAGATTAATCAAGTGAGAACATAAACAAGCATTTGCATTCTTGAAAATTAAACACAACATCATGCAATGTATGATGAATGCAATGCTCCCCCTCAAAGGGTTACTCCCCCTCAATGTATTGTCTCCCCAACATGCACAATTGCTACCACAATTTGCAACTCCCCTTACCACCATTCTACTCCCCATTTTTGTCATGATATAGGCAAAGGAGTAGTCCCTAACCGGGTCACTTAGCAAAGAGAGATAGTAGCATACTATATACTTGCATAATCATATAAGCCACTTTATGCAACTCAATCAATTGGAGAGAAACAAGGAGATTTATTTAAAATAAATGTGTGAATCAAAACATGCTTTGCATACAAGACATGTAGCATTCAAGTCCAAAAAACAATGGTATTTGGCAAAGCAAATGACAAAGGTTTCTAATAAGAATTCAAACCAATTTCACCAATGTCATGAGAGAAGCAAGGATATAGAGTTTTCATTGATTTTAATTTATGAGCAACTATATCCATCTTTATAAGCCAAGCATGTCATGAGCAACTTTGCACCCTATTTGATTTTTTCGGGAATGAAACCCATATGATAGTAGACATGTTCAACAAATAGAGAGAGAGAGACATTTGGATATTAAAATCCCCTGAACGGATACAAGATCCTTTATTCATTGAGTCTCATAAGCTTTTTCACACAAGTTTGGCATTTTAAGAATATGCAATCATCAATTCATGCTTTTTCATTTGAGCATGTCATATGAATTTCATGCTTTTTCATTTGACATTAGCATGTTATATTAGCTCATGCTTTTCAATTTTTAAGCATGTCATTAAGAATCATCATGTCATGGAGATAACTATAGGTCAATCAAATCATACTTCCTATGTAAATCTCCTAGTCCAAAAATGCATGTTTGAACATAAATATGACATGGATTGTAAACAAGCATGGTTCACACTTATTGAATTGAAAACATATATACATATGTGCAACCAAGCTTACTCAAGCAATCAACAAAGAAGCATAAGATTTTTCAAATATTTGCATGCAACAAGTATGCATAAGTTCTCTTTGCTTGAGTTCCCCATATGGGATCAATCACCATCCTTCATCAATGAAGGTCATGAGGTTCTATAGACCTCCCAAGTCCATTTGACTTGGTTGAACCTATTTGAGACTTGTTAGTCTCATAGCAAGCGGGTTCATTTTTCCTTATCCACATAGATATGACATTTTTCTTCCTAGTGGTTAGTGGTTCAAGAGTTCTAGAAATAACAGGATCATGAACATGAATATTTTCCTTCCTATTAGCATGCATTCTAGCTCTTGTCATTCTCTTTTCAATCATGCTTTTGATTCTACATAATTTAATGAAATGAAAGCAATTTGGTCTAATGTGACCATCAATACCACAAAAGTGACATGTAGGGATAAATATAGAATTCATACCATGTCCTTGTGCATGCATAGGAGCCTTCCCATGACTTTGTGGTTGAGCGGGTTCAAATCTTCATTGTTGTTGAACCGGTCTAGCTTGCTTCCTTGTTTCATTTTACATGATTGGCCTCTTTCCATTGAGAGTCATTTGTTGAGGAATGTTGACTTGAGAGACTTTTATGCGTTGAGCTTGAGGTTGTCTCCTTGGGGCTTCCTTCACATGTGCACTTCTTGACCATTGTCCTAGATCAATTTTCTTCCTAGGTGTGTGCACCGGTGAGGCTTCATTCTTGCCCAAACTCTTGACAAAGATTGTCTTGGTTGGAGTGAAGATCTCCTTGCAATCTTCATACCCAATACCTTTCTTGTCACAAGGGTTCTTTCCAACACCAAGCATGTGGTTAAGCTTCTTGGTGCTTAAGGTCATTCGAGTCAATGACTCTTTAGCTTCATCAAGCTCCCTCTTTAACCCTTCTTCATTCCTCTTAGACATAGCTAGCTCATCCCTTAGCTTGTCTTCAATCATCTTGGATGTTTCCACTTGTTTACTTTGTAGGGAAAAATACCGGTCAGCGCAGCGGAAGCGAGACTAAAAAGAGATTTAGTATGTTTTAAAATTTTTCCTTAATTTGAACCTTAACCCTCTAATTAATTAAACATATATAATCAAAAGTATCATACCTGTTGACGGTGAAATTTGGATTGCCACGCACTCAACAATTATATCAATTTAATATAAAATAAGAAAATTAAGAACGCATGCAAAAGACAGATTTTACGTGGAAAACCCTTGAATGGGAAAAAACCACGGCGCCCCTGAGGGCAGAAAAATAATACTAGGTTTTCGTTGCCTTATTACACGCTTAGATCTCTCTTACAGTTGCTCTCTTTTCTCTCGATTTTCTGAACCCCCTTCTCGTGGGATAGGTGGTTCTATTTATACATGATATTTAGGGTTTTTCCCTTGATTTTAGTCCTGCTCATAGTAGGATTTCCTTTCAGATTCGTACTGGGAATCCCATGTTGCTGCGGATACAGATAGGTCTTCTCCTTTTCCCCCCTTGATTCCTTGTTGTTATGGGTTTTCTAAAGTGTAGGTGTAAGGATTCCCGTTGTTTTTAATTGGCTTATTTCGTGATCAAACCATATGTGGGGATTCTTTGTAAGAGTAGTTTAGATGTTGTTGTTATTGCTTAGGCCCTGTGAAGACCTCATTATTGACAAGCACCAAAGGTAAAACTCTAAGTGCTTACTTGTCTTGAAGAGATAGTTGCACACACTCACAACTCATGCATATGTTTAATCTTTGTATGTTGTGTTTCTTTTTGTTGTGCATCAATGCCTATTTACATCTCTTCTTGCTTGGTATTATGATTGCATCTTGTGTTTATAACATCATAGCTTTTAGGCTTTCAGGATGCATCTTAGTTTACCTTTGTTCCCCTTGCATGATTGCTTGTGGGGTTCAAAGTTGTGGGCTGTGCGCTGGTCCACCTGCGCCTGACGTCCAGGGCCGCTCACCGGCGCAAAACGCCCAGTGGCATGCCGCTGGTCGTGCGCTGGCCCACACCAGCGCAGATCGTCCAGTTCTCTGTCGCCGGTCATGCGCTGGTCTACACCAGCGCAAGGTCACCAGCGCTGATCGCCCAGTATGGCTCCGCTGGTCTGGCGCCTGTGTGAGCGCATGTCGTCCAGCGCCATAGCAAAAATGTGCGTGTGCGCTAGTCCTGCGCCTGTCGTCCAGCGCAAGGCCACCAGCGCACAGAGCAATTTTTGGTGCGTTTTTCAAAACGACCACACTTCACTTATGGCCCCTATATATATAACACTTTGACTTTAGGTCAGCCAAGAGAGTTCATATTCATATTCTATACTTAGGATATTTTTCAAGAGAAGAAAAATACACAAAGAACTCAATTTTAATCACTCAAACACTTTTTCATGATCATCAATCATCATCTAGTATCATCTTAGATCATCTAGATGTCATCTTGCATGGAATCTTCATCATACTTTGCTTGGTAAGTTTTTCACTAATATCTTACATGTTTTGTGTTTCTCTTATCTAGCAATCTCAATTAATTACTTGTTTGTTATTTTGTATGCTTTGGATACAATATTGAGATGAGTATGATGTATGTTTGAGAAGTTGTATTGTGCTAGCATATTAGGTTTTGTGCTTAATATTGATTAGCTAAACTAATTGACATGTCATTTAGTTTTGATATCTAGGATTGTTCTTAATTGCATATTAATCATCTTAGATAAGCATATAGGGTTTCCCTTGCTCTATGTTGCATTTTGGATATTCACATATATTCACTTAGGGTTGTATTCTCTTCATAGAGAACGTAAGTCTTGTGTGTAGCATCCGGGATTAGGTTGCTTAGAACGCAAGCAAATTGGACTAGGTTCACTCATACCGGGATTAGGTAGGTGTGTGATTACTTCCGGGATTAGGTTGTAATCGTTTGCACATTTAGTGGATTCGAGGTTCGAGTGTGGCTTACTTACATAGCCCGTGGTTTTTCCCGTGAGGGTTTCCACGTAAAAACCAAGTGTTGTTTTAATTTCCGCACCATATTACACTTGCTTGTTTATATTATCTTGAGGGCATTTTCATAATTTTGACTAACACGAAAAAATTGGGTAAAAAGCGTAAAATCTATTCACCCCCCCCCCCCTCTAGATAGCCTTATACACACCGTGCTATAATTTGTTTCAGTAGGGTTTATTTCCGTGTTTCTGCCGAGTCGGTTTAGGCCCAGTATGCTGGTGCAGCGAGTACATTTATTTCTGGGTTTCGTTTCTTCGGCGACCATATATCTAGATTTGGCGAGTACATATCCAGTTTCGGCGAGCATGTTTCTTACCTTTTTGGTTTCGAGGTACTTTGACATTGACTTGTCACATTTCCTTTATTGACCCGGTCAATGAGTGACGTGGCAATCTTTATTGACTCTTTTTGATGACGTGTCGGGTTGGCGAATTTATGCATACAACAATACCCCCATAAATACTCCGAGCTGGGCGAATGATTTGTTCTTCTTACTTCGTTTGTCTCTGCGAGTAGTATTTATATTTATACTTACAAGGTTTCGATGCATTTTGTAATACCTCCTTCTTTCCTTTTTGTCACGCGCTGTATTGATTAATTGATTCTTCTGGTGCAATCTTTCAACTTGGTCCACATAATTGTTGACGCACCTATTTACCTGACGGACGAAGAGACATTTTGACCGCTTGGCTTTCCCCGAGATGCCACATGTCTGTTTTCTCATGGTGACTATTGCGGCTGGTCACTGTGGCTGTCATTCTCATTAATTGCATATCCTTTTACTTGATTTTCTTTTTTGAATTTCGAAACTCCCTCTTTTTAAGGCCCGATCGTTTCCTTTTCTCCATTTCATTCTTTCCATTTTATTTCTCCACTGGTTTTCTCAGAGCAAAAAAGAACAGTTTGATTCTTCGTTTTTATCTACCTTGTTCCTTCGAGTGCTTGCTACAGTCCTTTCCCTGTGTTTTCTATTTATCAGACGGTTCACAGGAATCGATTATTCCTGCCTCTCTACGAATCTTTCGCGAATCTAGGATTTCTGGTGAGTTCTCATGGACCCTTCTTTACGCTCTTCTCTTTTTAATCGAATGATGCAAGCCATGGAGCTTGGTGATAAAAGTACTGCGGACAAAATCGAATCTCTGATTCGTAATTTTCGTCCAGATTCTCCGGTCCCAATTTTTGTTTATGTTCCGTCTTTTGGAGATGTTTTTATCCCTAACATCTCTCCTTCATCTTCTAACAGCGGTTCTCCAACAATGCCGAAATCTTCTAGACCAACAAGCAGTAGACGACGCGCTTCTAGGGTTCCATGTGAATCTCTGCTGGATGCGCAGACGATTGTTGACTCCGATGTTGAAGACCATCAGAGGGATAGGCTACGCTTCTCGCCAAACCGTTCGTGTTCTTTTGATACGGAGGTAAATGTGGTCGGCGAGGTTGAGCTTCGTAAATACAAGAGTCATTTTGACCTGCCAGACTCAGTGAATCTCATTTTACCTGGCGACCGGGCTGTGTGGAATCCTCCCGAAAATGCAGTCGCTATTTACGGGGCCATGCTTAGCTGTGGGGTGACTCTCCCTCTTCAGCCTTTCATCGCCAGATTTCTTGCGGAGGCTCAAATTGCGCCGGCACAGCTCGCTCCAAATAGCTACAGAATATTGATGTGCCTGTGCCTCATGTGGAAGTTGAAGGGTTACGGGCCCCCTACTCCTCGTGAAATCCGCCATTTTTACACGCTAAGGCAGGCGGGCCATGGTGGTACGTATTTCCTTATCTCTTCGCCCGTGGAGAGCTGGATCCCTGAGGGCGTGGCGAACCCCGGTCAAGTAGAAATCTCCGGTGATGAGAAGAAAAAGGGGTTCATCTGGGGTTTTCCCACTTCGAACAAGAGGTGGAAGAACAGCTGGTTTTTCGTTGATGGCGAGTGGGGTCGTGATTTGCCTGCCAGTAGTCGCCACAATTTCTTGGCGAAGAAGGTTCCCAGGCACTTCACATCGCCTGAAGCTTGGTTGAAGGCGACCCCTGTTTTACTGAATAGAGAGGTTTCTCACCTCGCCGCAGCAGCTGTCCTCCCTTTGAGAGAAAGGGATAGGTCCTTCCTCTTGGATGAGGAAAAAATGATTTCCGAGGGGATTTTCACACGCCTACATGCAAGGCTTCCTCGCTGTAAGTCTTTGTCCATTCCTTCTTTGTTTTACTATCTTATTCTGTTAGTTGACACTTTGTTTATTTTTCTTGCAGTGTGCGATTTTGACACAGTTTGCGATCAACACGCCCGGGCAGTAAAGAATTCTGAGGCAACCAGTAGAAGACATGCTGCTGGTTTGGCCAAGGAAGGACTTGCTAGTCCGGATGGCGGCGATCCCTCCGATGGCGAGGAAGTTGGTGATATTCCTGAGGGTGGGGTCGAATCGGAACAACCCCCTGTGTACACAGAGGCTGCTGTGAACATTCCTGCTGCGAATACCTCTGCTGCGACCACTCCTGCAGCTACCTCCAGCCGTAAGGGAAAAGAAAAAGTTGGAGTTTCAGGGCCAGTCCGTGATACTCCTATTTTTGACGCGGATGTCCCTGAAATTCCTCTTGATCCTGCGAATGATCTAACTCCTAGGACTGGTAGAGGAAAACGCCCGGCTGAGGGCACCCCTGACCATACTACTCGACCTTTGAAGCGGGCATCAAGAGTCGTGCAGTATGTCGTTTCTTCTGACGAGGAGGGTGCTGATGGACCTGTGTTCGCCGGAATTCCCTCTACTCATCCAACTGTGCCTGAAGCCCCCGCTGAAGGGATGAGTGAGGTAGCGTCTCCACCTCCTGAAAGAGTTAGTAAATTGAATGTTCCTGCTTTCTCTCCAACTGGTGCAGCTTCTCCTCCAGCGACTGTAGATGAGCCGAACGTGTCGTCTGCTGATCAGCCTGGGCCATCTGGTCAGCCGGGGCCAGCTGATAGGTCGGGGCCATCGAAGCAAACTGGGGCTTCTGCGTCAGGTTCGGGTATTGCCCGTGAAGTTCCTCCCGTGGATCCAACCGGAGTTGGTGAGGGAGAGGGGTTTGTGTCCCTTTCAGATTTCACGGCTGCAGAGATTTGCTCACATATAATGAACAACAATGTTTATATTGATGAGGATTGGGAGCACATGAAGAGCAGATCCTGCAACAAGAAGATGGAATTTTTCTTTGATTGTCAGTCCCTGGTGAGTCTCTTGCGATATTCGTGTTTTGCGTTTTTCATTCGTATGTTTCCTGACTTGACTGTTTTTCTTTTTAGATGATGTCTGAGTTGACCGACGCTTACAGGCGAGGGAATTTCCTTTCGAGGGATGTGAAACGCCTGCGGGAACAGACTTCTATTTTGGCCGCTGAGAAACTCTCTGCTGAGGAAATCCATACTCAGCATCTCGCTCAGATGAGGGAATCTGCGGATGGCTATCTTTCAGCTCAACTTGTCGCTGAAGATAAATTAGCTGCTGCTGAGGAAGAGATTCGTTCGCTGCGAGAGCAACTCTCCGCTAATCAAGAATCACTCGCAGCACGTTTTGAGGCTGAGCGACTAGCTGAGGAGGCAAAGGAGAAAGCTGAGCGTGAAGCTTTGGACTTGCGCAACCAGTTGTCCTCGCATGAAGTTATTCTGAACGATCTCAAGGCTGTGCTGGAGGTTGAATCGGTTGATCGTTTCAAGAGATCCCCTGCCTATGATGCGCTTTTATTGCGTGAATTCGAAAAAGGCATGAGGCAGTCGAAGAAATTCTTCGCCATGAAGGATCACTCCAATGAGAAGGTTCTGAGGCGTTTCGACCGGTCTTTTCAACAGCATATGGCCAGCGGAATGGATTCGATTAAAGAGCAGATAAAACGTTGGAAAGCCCACTGTCGCTACAACATGACTGAACCTCACCCTATGCATTTAGAAATCCCCAGCAAGCGTACCTTCAATACTTATTATTCGGGTCAGAAGGGCAGCTTTTCTGGTTCTGGCGCTGAGCCTGACTTAGGTCCTGTTGCTGGAAGGGATTATGAGCGTTTTATGCCAGAAGGGGATGAGGAAGTCGCCTGGCCTTCAGACAAGGAGATCGAAGATGAGGAAGATAGCGAGGGCCCTCCTGCAGCTAGTTGACTTTTTGTGTCTTTCATACTGAAGGATTGTTTAATCTTTGTATCTTCAGTTTCTCTTTTTGTATTTTCATTCTTAATTCTTTAATTGTAAATGACTTTATTTAAAAGAAGTTATAAACTTTTTCTTTGTTCAGCTGCTTTTACTGAATTTTCGACTTACTCAGTATTTCACCAAGTTTTTAGCATATTTTTGTGTATTCAGCTGCTATTCGCTGATTTTTTGCTTAGTGTTTCACTTTGTAGCATTTTTTTGTTGTATTCAGCTGCCATTGCTGGATTTTTGGCGTACTTAGCGTTTCACTAAGTTTTTAACATATTTTGTATTCAGCTGCCATTGCTGGATTTTGGCGTACTTAGCGTTTCACTAAGTTTTTAACATATTTTGTATTCAGCTGCCATTGCTAGATTTTGGCGTACTTAGTGTTTGTCAGGACGTATCCGACCATACACCAAGTTTTTAACATGTTTTTATTTATTCAGCTGCCATTGCTGAGTTCTGGCGTACTTAGTGCTTTGTCAGGACGTATTTGCCCACACCAAGTTTTTCTCCGGAGATCTTATTCTCCTTGTGGGGGCGATCCCCAATTTCTGTAGCTTGGGCTATGGCGACTAAGTCGCTTTTGGCTTGCTTTAATTTCGTTGAGTTGTCACTTATTCTCACTGCTGCGAGTACGAAACTCGTCTTTACGCAATGGTATTGACATATGTCGGTGAGTGCCCTTTGTAATTGGCGAGTCATGTCGGTGAGTGCCCTGCAACGTTGAGTTGTCAGGACGTATCCGACCATACACCAAGTTTTTAACATGTTTTTATTTATTCAGCTGCCATTGCTGAGTTCTGGCGTACTTAGTGCTTTGTCAGGACGTATTTGCCCACACCAAGTTTTTCTCCGGAGATCTTATTCTCCTTGTGGGGGCGATCCCCAATTTCTGTAGCTTGGGCTATGGCGACTAAGTCGCTTTTGGCTTGCTTTAATTTCGTTGAGTTGTCACTTATTCTCACTGCTGCGAGTACGAAACTCGTCTTTACGCAATGGTATTGACATATGTCGGTGAGTGCCCTTTGTAATTGGCGAGTCAAGTCACGATTTCTCAGTAATAAATTACTCTTTATTTGGATAATTCCTACAACTTTGTTAACATAATCACAAAGAAAAGAAAAAAAATACTAAAACGAAAACTGTTCTAAGAAAAAATAAAAGGCTCACACCAATTCTAAACTTGACCCCCAAGTTACGGATAATATATCTTCAAGTACTGCGCATTGCATGGACGGGGTAGTTCGCCAAAACCTTCTCGAGTGATGCGATATGCCCCGTGGCCAGCTATGCCTGTAATCTGATAAGGCCCCTCCCATTTGTCTGCGAGTGACCCTGCAGCTTTGTCTTTTGTTCCTTGGTTCACCCTTTTCAGCACTAAGTCGCCCAGCGAGAACCTTCTTTCACGCACATGTGAGTTGTAATATCTGGCTACCCTATGTTGGTACGCAGTATTCCTTATTTGCGCGCGCTCTCTTCTTTCTTCTAACTCATCTAGGCCGCACTTTAGCATATCAATGTTGATTTCTGGCTGAAAAAGTTGCACCCTCGGCGAAGAGAAAGATGTTTCCACGGGAATGACAGCTTCAGCTCCATATGCCATGGAATATGGGGTCTCGCCTGTTGAACTCCTTTCTGTGGTTCGATATGCCCAAAGTACCTGTGGTAATTCGTCTGCCCAGCTGCCCTTTTTAACTGCCAATTTAGCCTTCAGGTTATGTTTTATGATTTTGTTTACTGCTTCAGTCTGGCCATTCGTCTGTGGGTGTGCTGGAGAGGCGTAGTAGTTGTTGATGCCGTACTTATCACATAGCTCCCTGAATTTCCTCCCGTCGAATTGGGTCCCATTGTCCGTGATGATGGTGTTTGGTATCCCGAATCTGTAAAGGATATTTTTCTTCACAAAGCTTACAGTGTTTGCTTCTGTTATGTGTACCAATGGCTCGGCTTCTACCCATTTTGTAAAATAATCCACAGCTACTATGGCATGTTTTGCTCCTCCAGTTGCTGTTGGCATTGGGCCGATCAAGTCAATTCCCCACATGGCGAACGGCCAAGGCGAGGTAATACTTTGCAAGAGTTCAGGTGGCTGTCGGATGTTATTAGCAATTTTCTGACAAGCCTCACATCTCGCTGCCACCCTTTTGGAGTCGGCGAACAGTGTTGGCCAGTAAAAACCCTGCCTTAATGTTTTGTGGGCTAGACTGGCGCCCCCAGCGTGGTTCCCACAATTTCCACTATGTATGCTTCTCAGGATACCTTCTGCTTCTTCAGGCCCAACACATCTCTGCAGTGCCCTCGAGTATCCCCTTTTGTACAGTTCTCCATTGAGTACTGAGTATCTTGTAGCTCTGTACTTCAGCCGCTTTGCTTCTAACGGGTCACTTGGGAGTACATCATTGATGAGATATTCTTTGATTGGTGTGATCCAGCTGTCCCTTTCGCCAAAGACTGCCCCAACTTCCTTTGTTTTAACTATACTCGGCTGCAATAAGCGGATCATAGAAATATTTTTGGGCCAGATGCTGATTGTGGCAGATGCCAGTTTGGCCAAGGCATCAGCTTTCTCATTTTCTTCTCGGGGGACATGAACAATTCTGTATTCTTTAAATCTTTCTAATAGCTCCTTTGCCAATTCCAGGTAGGTGATCATGCTCTCATCTCTTGCCTGGTATTCATCTAGTACTTGATTGACAACAACTTGAGAGTCGCTAAAAACTTCCACTTCGTCTGCTCCTAGGACTGTGCTAATTTTTAAACCTGCTATGAGTGCCTCGTACTCGGCTTGATTGTTGGTAGCTTTGAAGTCAAAACGCAAGGCACATTCGACTGAATCTCCTTCTGGGGTTGACACTACTACCCCTGCCCCGCTGCCATGCGTGTTTGATGAGCCGTCAACGCGGAGTTGCCATTTGAATATTTTCTTATTTTGTTCCTCCATCATTCTCGCTACTTCCATGTTTGGTTCGGTGAACTCTGCTACAAAGTCTGCCACTGCCTGGGCTTTAATTGCTGTCCTTGGGAGGTACTCTACATCGAATTCACTTAACTCGATTGCCCACTTTGTTAATCGACCGGATACTTCTGGTTTCTGCAGGATTAACTTCAGTGGGCAGTTGGTGTATACTCTGATTTTATGAGCCTGGAAATATGGCCTCAGTTTCCTCGCTGCTGTTATTAGAGCTAGTGCCAATTTTTCAGCCGGCGAGTATCTGGTTTCGGCTGGCAACAGTGCTTTGCTGGTGTAGTATATTGGTTTCTGGATCCCATCTTCCTGTTTTACTAGCACGGAACTTGTGGCTGCTCCAGAGACGGACAAGTACATGTACAATGTTTCTCCTGTTTCTGGTTTTGATAGCAGCGGCGCTTGCCCCAGGTAATCTTTCAAGGCTTGGAAAGCCTTTTCACACTCCTCATTCCACTCGATTCCCTTTCCCTTTTTTAGAGCTTTGAAAAATGGTAGGCATCGGTCTGTTGATTTGGCTATGAATCTGCTCAGCGATGCTAAGCACCCTGTGAGTTTTTGAACGTCTTTCAGAGTTCTTGGCGAGACCATTTTTGCTAGTGCTTGGATTTTTTCAGGGTTCACCTCTATTCCCCTTTGATGTACTTGATATCCGAGAAACCTCCCAGATGGTACGCCGAATACGCATTTTGCTGGATTCAACTTCATTCCATACTTGACCAGCACGTCGAATGTTTCCCTCAGGTCATCTGTATGTCTATCCGCTGTGGTGCTTTTTGTTAGCATATCGTCAACGTAGACTTCCATATTTCTCCCGATTTGTCTGGCGAACATTCTGTTGACCAAGCGCTGGTAAGTTGCCCCAGCGTTTTTTAGGCCGAATGGCATGACCGTGTAACAATACAACCCCTGATCTGTGGTGAACGCTGTCTTCTCTTCGTCTGGCTTGTGCATCTTTATTTGGTTATATCCTGAATATGCATCCATGAAGCTCAACGTTTCATGTCCAGCTGTTGCATCGACTAACTGGTCAATCCTTGGTAGCGGGAAGCTATCCTTGGGGCAGGCTTTGTTCAGATCGGTGAAGTCGACGCACATCCTCCATTGATTGTTTTTCTTTTTCACTAAGACCACATTCGCCACCCATTCTGGGTACTTAACTTCTCTGATTGACCTTGCGGCGAGCAATTTTGATACTTCCTCCTTTATCGCTGCACTTCTTTCTGGGTTGAAACTTCTCCTTTTTTGCACAACTGGCTTGCATTTCTCATTCACAGCCAGATTGTGCGAAATTACACTTCTATCAATCCCTGGCATGTCTTCGTGGTACCAAGTGAAAATATTCCTTCAACAAGTTTGTCACATCTTTCTTAACTTGTTTAGCCAGCCTTGCTCCGATCTTTACTGTTTTGTCTGGTTCCGCTTCGTCTAGAACAACTGACTCAGTTGGTTCTTCTTTCTCTCTGCTCGTTTTGTCCCTTGGGTCCAGTTCGAAGTTTCCCGGACTATCTTCCTGCACCTCCCTGTCCACTTCGAATATGTTTAAGGTTTCCATCCCTGCTTTATCTTTGAAGATTGATAGGTTGGCGCGGCGAGCCATCTCCTGTGACCCTCTCAATTCTCCGACACCAAATTCTGTAGGGAATTTTATTTTCAATGCATGGGTTGAAGTAACAGCTCGAGCTTTGTTAAGAAACGGTCGGCCAAGTAAAGCATTATACGGCCAATTGTGGATGTCAACCACGACAAAGTCCAAAAGGATTGTTCGCCGGCATGGTGCTGTACCAAATCTCACCGGCAGTTTCACAGTTCCTAACGACCTAACTTCTGCGCCACCAAATCCCTTTAGTGGTACATGGAATGGTTCGAGATCTTTTCTGTCCAGCCGCAATTCATCATATACTCTGGCACTTAAGATATCGGCTGAACTTCCATTGTCAATCATCACCCGAAGGACATCCCTATGGGCTATTCGAACCCCCACGACGATTGCATCGTTAGGTTTTGCATCTATCCCGTCTGAGTCTTCTGCTGTAAATGTTATAGGATCATGTCCTTCTCTTCCCTTCTTGGGGCTTCTCTGTACAGAATTGATCTCCATGCTTCTGCTTTCATACATTACTTCTCGAACTTCTGACATCCTTTCTCGATTGCTTCTCCCAGTATGAGGTCCGCCGAAAATGGTGTTTATGGTGGCGTTAGGGCTGTTCCCCCTTGGACTTTTCCTCTCCTGCCCGTTTCCTTGGCGGCTATCCTGGCGACCACCATATTTATCTCCCTTCAAAGCAAAATCCTTCAGGTGCCCATCTCTGATCAAACTTTCAATGTGGTCACGCAGCTGAAAACACTTTGAGGTTTCATGCCCATGATCTTTGTGGAATCGGCAGTACTTAGTTGTGTCTCTCCTGGCATTCGCTGACTGCTGTCGAGGGTATTTAGCGAGTCCTTTGTCTTCCACCACAGAAAGTATCTCCTCTTGATCGCCGGTCAAAGGGGTGTAATGGTTGTACCTTCCTCGAAACCTACTGGCTCGAGGATTTCCTTTGCTTTCTCTCGAGTGCCCCTTTTGGCCTTTCTCGTCTCTCTGGCGATCACGTGATACCGTCTTCTTGTCATCCTTTCGATCCGATTTTGAGTCAGGTTTGTGTCCATGCACGTAGCTACCCCCTTGTGCTACTTCTTCTTCTTCTGCTAATGCATAGTCGCCAGCTATTTCCATCATCTCCTCATAAGTTTTTGGTCTCTCTCTTCGCAGGTCAAAAGATAATCGCCCGCTTTGTAACCCATTGGTGAAAGCGGCGATCACAGCTACATCGCTGGCATCTTCAATTTGAGCAACTTCCTTACCAAATCTTGCTAGGTACTTCTTGATTGACTCATTGTGCTCCTGTTTCAAATTTGATAGATGAGCGAGTGACTTCCTTCTCTGCACACTCCCCATGAACTGTCTTATGAACGCCTTGCTGAGGTTTGAGAAACTGCTTATACTTCCGGGCGGAAGTCTTCCAAACCACCTAGAGGCGAGATCGCCGAACGTTTGAGGGAAGGTGAGGCATAAAAGCCCGTCATTAGATGAATACTGGGCCATGATGTTGCGGAATCGGCGAACATGCTCCTTCGGGTCCCTGTTCTCCTTGTACTGCTCAATGGTTGGCATTCTAAATCTGTCTGGGAACTGGGTGCGAGCAATATCTTCAATGAATGGGCTGTCTGACTCATCATCTGAAGATACGTTACGACCGTACCTTCGTGCCATCGCTGAAACCTTTCTTGATAGCTCTTGTAGGGTGACATCTCGCTGACCAGTTGGCTCTCCTGCTGGATCAAGTCTGCTCTTAATTGTCATTCTCCCATGGTTGTTCCTATTATCCGGGCTCCTTCGATCTTCTGTGCTTTCGGATCTCCTTCGCCGTGCTCTTTTGGACCGTAACTCTCTTTGTGGACGTGGACTCTTATCTTCAGACGAGATAGAACGGTGTCTCCGTCGGTTCCGTTGGTATGTGTCACTGGAATTGACCCCATGTGTCCGCGCCTGGTCTCGCTCCTCTCTGGATTCTTCATTCATCACACCTTTTCCTTTCCTTTGTTTTCTCCTTTCGAAATACTCTGGGTGGTCCTGGGGAGTCTCCTCGGCGGATTGTCTTGCTTGAGTATCAGGGATTGCGATGTGAACTTCTGATCGTAGCCTTCCGGGAGGATGGATTCCAGGGGTGGTTAACTCATAAGGAGATGAAACTCCCAAACCGATGGGAAGCGAAAGCCCTATCTTGTTGGCTTCGCTGATTAGGTTTACCAACGCAGCTTGGAAGTGCTGCAGAATCCCAGGGTCGGCGGCCCTAGTCCCTGGTGTTGCCGCCGATTGTTCCCCGATCGTTACTGCCCTATCTCCTGTCGGCGCAGCTGGTTCAATAACCTGATCTCCGCTGGAGTTAACGTCTCTATCACTGTCGTTGTTCATGTTCATGTTCATGTTCTTTAATTCGCAAGGGTTCCTCGAAGTTTTTTGTAACCCCCCTTCTTCTAGCGCCAATTGTTGACGGTGAAATTTGGATTGCCACGCACTCAACAATTATATCAATTTAATATAAAACAAGAAAATTAAGAACGCATGCAAAAGACAGATTTTACGTGGAAAACCCTTGAATGGGAAAAAACCACGGCGCCCCTGAGGGCAGAAAAATAATACTAGGTTTTCGTTGCCTTATTACACGCTTAGATCTCTCTTACAGTTGCTCTCTTTTCTCTCGATTTTCTGAACCCCCTTCTCGTGGGATAGGTGGTTCTATTTATACATGATATTTAGGGTTTTTCCCTTGATTTTAGTCCTGCTCATAGTAGGATTTCCTTTCAGATTCGTACTGGGAATCCCACGTTGCTGCGGATACAGATAGGTCTTCTCTTTTTCCCCCCTTGATTCCTTGTTGTTATGGGTTTTCTAAAGTGTAGGGTTTATTTCCGTGTTTCTGCCGAGTCGGTTTAGGCCCAGTATGCTGGTGCAGCGAGTACATTTATTTCTGGGTTTCGTTTCTTCGGCGACCATATATCTAGATTTGGCGAGTACATATCCAGTTTCGGCGAGCGTGTTTCTGACCTTTTTGGTTTCGAGGTACTTTGACATTGACTTGTCACATTTCCTTTATTGACCCGGTCATTGAGTGACGTGGCAATCTTTATTGACTCTTTTTGATGACGTGTCGGGTTGGCGAATTTATGCATACAACAATACCTTTGTCGCGTGATCCGATTGACATTGCGTCGATGGTAATCCGCAAGATCTTCCAATCCAATCACGAACGTGAATCACCTAGGAGCGTGGTCTCCCTTTCTTTGAATTGTGTACCTGAGGATGGATAACAAAATCTTTTCTTTTTCGTTAGTCACAAAAACTTCTAAGAGATAACGAAGAACGTTCCGGTCATTTTTGAATTCTCAATCTAATGATCGAAACTCGCGTGAGCCTTATTCGAAATTGTGCACAAAACCTTTTGATGTAAAAGTTACTAGTGCACTATCGAAATAAGAACAAACTCTTCTCTTTATACCTCTTGGCCGAAATTATCACACTAGTCTAAGAGTTGGATTCTATTTTTCTCAAGTAAAACAAAAAAACTCTCAAGTCCAAAGACTTAGCAATTAGGGTTGCCGAATATATTGTATCTCAATCTCGTGATCTCCATGCACAATATATATTATATATATGTCTAGTGCAATAGCCTTGCACAATATATTATATATGTGTATTCCGATATCTTTGCTCAATATATTATATATATATCTAGTGCATTTAATTTGCACAATATATTATATATATATCACTGCATCAATTCAGTTTGCATATATACATTCTTGTACTGAATGCCCCATATAAATAATAGTGTATATCTAATATATATTCTGCCGCATGCATATATGCATATTTATTTCCACATGCATTCATGCATATATATATGTATATATATTTCCGCATGCATATATATTATATACAAACCCTAATCCAACTCTTTAGTGTTTTGTGACTATATAAAAGACTTCCTTATTTGACTAGATAAATAAATCCCTTATTTATCTACTTATCAAATAAAGTCTTTTATTTTAATTATACTACCACAATAGTATACTACTAAGAAACATATTTCCTAGTCAGAAAAAGATTTTGATTCTTAACTAAATAATTAATCAATCAATTAATTAATTCTCATTTAATTTAAATAATAAAAATAAAACAATATAATATCATATATATATCTCGGCCATGTGCCATATATATTAATATATCTATATATTGGTTTTCTATTTTATTAAATCCATTGGACCTTAATAAAAGGCCCACATGTGAACTAAGCACATTCTTACTAAAAGAAACAAGTCCACATGCCTTAATACAATTCTAGATGGACCCATAATTAGTCCGGTAGAATATATCAAATGATCCATGCAAGTCCGTGTGGATTGGGGATCTTGGCGGGCTATCTAAATTTAAGCTTCAATAGACATAACCTAATCACAATCAACAAATGATTCACTTAGGTCCGATCCATTAATTTTAACTCATTCCACTAAAGAGCTAAAATTGAACTCTTAAATAAAGATAGAAGAAGAAGATGTTCCTCATTCATACCCTAGACAATCATATTGGAGATAGTGTATCCTCGTGATTAATATCAGTAATCGCCAAGAGTTCATAGACTGCCTATAACTCTTCAAGTTACCATATTTACTCATATGACCACGTTTTGAACTTGGATATTTTGACTTGTCCAGAAGCCATGTTTTCAATAGTCGCTATCGAAAACTCAACGTTGAGATTTAATATCCAATTATCTCAAAACATCCATATGATGATATTATACTCACATTTAATAAATGGAGCCACGATGTCCATATCTATAAATGAAGTCCTCTATCGATTAACAAATGAATATCACCAAACTATCGAGGATAGACTATGTTATATAATCGTACTCATTGATAACTCAAATGATACCACTTGCAACCAGAAGTCCATCATTTATTTCAGGATTAAGATAGACTCTCAGATTGTCCTCATAATGAAAAGACTTTTATATATTGACGGTTCTAGATAAAGTATTTCATTGTGATCCAGTTCAATGCACCTAGTGCACTAGATTCTTTTACTCAAAGCCACTTTGATGATTTAGACCCATCATAACACATTTGATCCCACTCAAATGCTAGCAAAAGAATCTACAACTTTAACAAGATAAAGGTGCCCAACCTTTAACTTAAGTTGTGAACATTATTCAAGACTAACTAAAGAATTGTGTCTACCTCATACATATCCAGATGTACGAACAATTCTTCTTTTCTCATAGTCTTTTGACCTTATGATTATTTACCTTGACACTTATAATTATAAATGCTATAAGATTTTGTTAAATAAACAAAAATCACTTTATTAATATGATAAGATTGTCAATTACAATATTACACTCTTACTATTGAGCATAATCCTAACATACTTAAGTGGTCATTGTGTGTTGAAAGTTCTAGATTTTCATCCTCTAAAATCTTCAATTTTCTATTGTTCTTCTTCAATGAACTTTCACACTTGACTATAAAGTCATGAACATCCATTTTCTCTACATTTCCATTTGTAGAGTTAGATGAGGAGTCATCTACACTTGAGCTATCTCCTCCACTCTCCATCTCACCTATGGAGTCATTTCCCTCATTAAGACCTTCACCTTGGTCTCTTGAGTTAATGAGAACCATATCCCAATGAGTAGCTACACCTATCACCTCTAGAGCTACTTCTTCATCTTTTTCTTCTATGGGATCACTAGTCAAGTCATTCTTACCAACAACTTTATCTTCTACACAAGTGGCCCCAAATGCCGTGTAGTCGATGGTAAGCTCATCATCACTTGATGACTTGTCTCCCTTTCCGGAGTCATCACTTTCACTCCAAGTGGCGGCCATCACTTTTGCCATCTTATTCTTCAAATTCCCACAATCGGGTGAGATGTGTCCTATACCGCCACACTAATAGCATTGGACCCCTTTCTTTTCACTCTTCTCTTGCCTAGGCTCAAAACTCTTGAAGGGAGCCTTTTTCTTCAAGTCTTGGCCTTTGGATCCAAAGCCCTTCTTCTCGAACTTGACGAATTTCTTGAATCTTCTAAGCAATAATGCCGTGTCTTTGTCCGAGTCACCTTTTTCCTCCTTCACAACCTTGGAAGCTTTCAAAGCAATTCCTTTTTGCTTTTTAGGAGGTGAAATGCTAGGAGCCTTCCTAGATTCATAGGCGAGGAGTCTTCCAATTACCTCACTCGGCTTCATATCCTTGTAAGTGCTATTTTCCTCTAAAGCCGTCACCTTTGATTCAAACCTAGCAAGGAGAGACCTCATAATTTTCTGCTTAACTCTCCTATCTGAATAAGGATCACCAAGTTGATGGCTTTGATTCACAATATCCATCAACTTGACTTCAAAGTCATTGAAGCACTCCACCTCCTCCATCTTAAGCAACTCAAATTGCGTTTGAAGGACTTGTAGCTTGGAATCCTTAACAACATCGATTCCTTCGTGTGCAACCTCTAGGATATCCCATGCCTCCTTGGCTATCCTAGCGTTCTGAATCAGTTTGTACTGATTTTCATCCATTACACATAGAAGAGCATGCCATGCCTTCCTATTCCATTTTGAAGTCTCAAACTCTTCAGGTGACCACTGAGCCTTAGGCTTGAGTAATTCTTCTCCACCACCCGTGGGAGTCATCATAGGAGGTGCATACCCATCTTCAATAGCCATCCATGCCCTATCATGGATTTGGCACACGTACGCTTCCATCTTGCCTTTCCATGAGGCATAATTCACACCGGTGAGGAGAGGAGGCCGTGTGCTTGAAGCACCCTCATGGTTACCACCGTATCCACTCATTGTAACAAATGAATGAAATGTATGCAAAAATCACACAAATGCACAACACACCTAAAATGAGCTAGGATCACCTAAGTATATCTAGGAACCCGCTTTGATACCAATTGAAACAAATTAACGCTCGGTGTGTTCGATATATATCTAGAGGGGGGGTGAATAGATTTTAAGCTTTATTACCCAATTTTCGATGCAAGTCAATTTTACGAAAATGCCCCTACTAGTCAAAAATACAAGCAAGTGTAATATAGTGTAGAATTTAAATAACACTTGATGTATACGTGGAAACCCAACCACTGAGAAAAACCATGGGCTGTTTAGTGCGCCACACTTGGACCTCGAAATCCACTAATTGAAATGGAGTTTACAACCTATGTAGACCTCGTCTAACACTCCGGTCAATAACCCCCCACTTCTACCACTCGGGCCTTTAAAAGTGGCTCTAGTCCAATTGCTTGAGGCCTAAGCAATCTTAGCCTCAAGACTTAATTCTCAATGAAGAGATTATGCAACCTATGTGAATATGTATAAATATTCAAATAACAAACAAGGCTAGGTAACCTTAGATGCTTATCTAGTATGATAATATAATCAATTTAAATCAACCCTAGATATCAATTACTAAATGACATGTCAAATAGCTTAGCTAATCAAGATTAAACAAAAACCTAATTAGCTATCACAATATAACACTCAATCAATTCATCACAATTAATTCTCTATTCTTGTATTTATCATATGATCAAAAACATACAAATAAATTAAAAGAGAATAGCTTGATAGTAAAAATATTAAAATAAGATGAACTTAATCAAAATCTTACCAAGCAAGTTGTGATGATGCAAACCCAATCATGGATGCATTCTATGCAATATGAAATATGATGCAAAAAGGATTTGATTTGAGTGTTTAAAGGTGAGTTCTTGATTTGATTTTTTCTCAAAAATCTCTCTTTGAAGTTTAGGGTTCTAAGGACTCAAAGAACTTAATCAGATAATGAGAAAGTAAGATATTTATAGACATCAAGAATTGGGCATGTGAAAAGATAATTTTGCCCCTGAAACGCACCAATCGGCGGTTTCATTCGGCAGCCAGGCCACCGTTTACAACCGCCGAATTGAACCTGAGAAGAACAGGGGAACAACGGCGGTTTCAAAACCACCAATTAAACCGTAGAATCAAACCCGAGAGATTAAAATCGATCAAGTATGAACGGTGATTTCGAACGGTGATTTCGAACGGCGGTCGGTGGCCACCGATCGTAACCGTAGAATCACTCCAGACCTTTCTGGACTGAAACGACGGTTTCAATTCGGCGGCCAAGCCGCCGATCAAACCGTCAATTCACTAGTGATGGTGAATCTAAAGGAGAAGCCAAGAGCATTCTCCGTGGGCGGTCTTCGCGCAAAACCAAGAGCATTCTAGTGCATGTGCGGACATTTCCGAACACTATCGGGAAACGAATTACTAAGCACATATACACCCAACAAGATATCAATCAAAGTGCTAGTGTGTAAAGTGACATGTGAAGAGTATGCACACAAATGCAAGTATGCTAAGTGTGTGTGCTAACTAAATCTCTTCAAAGAAAAACTAAGCACTAGAGATTATACCTTTGGCGTGCTTGTCCCTTGAGGTCTTGGAAGGGCCTTTGAGCTTGAAGATCAATCACCTAAACTACCCTTACACAAACAACCCCAACATGTGGTTTGTCCACGAAATGAGCCAATCAATATATGGGAATCCTTACAAATCCTGAGATAAATGATGGACTTATGGTTGCAAGTGTTATCATTTGAGCTATCAATAAGTACGATTATATAGCATAGTCTGTCCTCAATAGTTTGGTGGTAATCATTTGTTAATCGATAGAGGACTTCATTTATAGATATGGATATCGTGGCTCCTGTAAGGTTCCCATTTGTTGATTGGCTCATTTCGTGGTCAAACCACATGTTGGGGTTCTTTGTAAGGGTAGCTTAGGTGTTGTTGTTATTGCTCAAGCCCTTTGAAGACCTCGTCTTGATAAGCACCGAAGGTAAATTTCTATGTGCTTACTTGTCTTGAAGAGATAGTTGCATACACTCACAACTCATGCATATGTTTAATCCTTGTATGTTGTGTGTCTTTTTTTGTTTGTGCATTAATGTTCATTAACATCTCTTCTTGCTTGTTATTTTGATTGCATCTTGCATTGTCCATTGCCTTAACATGATTAAGCTTAGAAATCATGCATTGCAAAGGGCGCTGTTCAAAGCGCTCTACAAGGCACTGTTCGAACAGCACCCAAATGACCTGATGGAAAAATGGTCATTTTAATGCATCAGGTCTGATGCATTTTGAAGAGGCGCTGTACGAGCGCTGTACACAAGCGCTGTTCGTACAGCGCCCAATTGAGACCTGATTGAAAATGTTCTTTTAAATGCATCAGGTCTGATGCATTTTAAAGAGGCGCTGTACAGGAGCGCTATTCGTACAGCGCCACTCTGTTTTCCCGAGAGAACAGAGTTGGGGCGCTGTACAGGCGCTGTACAGAAGCGCTCTACGTACAGCGCCGAAGGCAAAATAGTGGTGTCACTTATCAAAACAACCACACTTCATTTTGACTCCCTATATATATGCTACTTTGACTTTAGGTCAATTAAGAGAGTTCATATTCAGATTTCATACTTAGGATATTTTTCAAGAGAAGAAAAAATTCCAAGAACTCATTTTTTATTTACTCAAACACTTTTTCATGATCATCAATCATCATCTAGCATCATCCTTGATCATCTAGATGTCTCTTTGCATGGATTCTTCATCACACTTTGCTTGGTAAGCTTTTCACTAATATCTTACATATTTTGTGTTTTTCTTAACAAGCAATCTCAATTTATTACTTGTATGATTTTCATATATCTTTTGATACAAGATTGAGATTAGTGTGTTGTATGTTTGAGAAGTTGTATTGTGATAGCTAATTAGGTTTTGTGCTTAATCTTGATTAGCTAAACTATTTGATTGAACATGTCATTTAGTTTTAATATCTAGGATTGTTCTAATTGCATATTAATCATCTTAGATAAGCATATAGGGTTTCCCTTGCTCTATGTTGCATTTGGATATTCATATATTCACTTAGAGTGTTATTCTCTTCATTGAGAAAGTAAGTCTTGTGTGTAGCTTCCGGGATTAGGTTGCTTAGATCGCAAGCAAATCAGACTAGGTTCACTCATACCGGGATTAGGTAGGTGTGTGATTACTTCCGGGATTAGGTTGTAATCGTTTTACACATTTAGTGGATTCGAGGTTCGAGTGTGGCTTACTTACTAGCCAGTGGTTTTTCCCGTGAGGGTTTCCACGTAAAAATCAAGTGTTATTTAATTTCCACATTTTATACTTGATTTATTGCTTTATCTATTTAGGGGTATTTTCATAATATTGACTAAACACGAAAAATTGGGTAATAAGTTTAAAATCTATTCCCCCCCCCCCCCCCCCCTCCTCTAGATAGTTTTATACACACCGTGCTATAATTTGTTTCAGCTCCATTTATTAAATGAGAGTAGAATATCATCATATGGATGTTTTGAGGTTTTGGATATTAAATCTTAACGTTAAGTTTTCAATAGTGTCTATTGAAACATGGCTTCTGGACAAGTCAAAATATCCAAGTTCAAAATGTGGTCATATGAGTAAATATGGTAACTTGGAGAGCTATAGGTGATCACTGAGCTCTAGGCGATCACTGAGCTCTTGGCGATCACTGATATTCTTCACGAGGATTCACTATCTCCAATAAGATTGTCTAGGATATGAATGAGAAATATTTACTTATTCTATCTTTATTTAAGAGTGCAATTTTAGTTTTTTAGTGGAATGAACTAAAATTAATAGATTGAACCTAAGTGAATCATTTGTTGATTGTGATTAGGTTATGTCTATTGAAGCTTAAATTTAGATAGCTCGCCAAGATCCCCAATCCACACGGACTTGCATGGATCACTTGATATATTCTACCGGACTGATTATGTGTCCATCTAGAATTGTATTTAATATAGTAAGAATATAATTTGCACATTATTTATTTAATGGGCTGTTTAATTATATTAATATATTAATGAAAGACATGTGGGCTTGTTTCTTTTAGTAAGAATGGGTCTAATTCACATGTGGGTTTTTTATTTAAAATCTAGTGGATTAAATAAAATGGAAAATAATATAAGGCCCATGTATGCTACTTGGGCGGCAAGACTATAGTAATAGTCTAAAATATTATTTTATTTTATTATTTAATTAAATAGGAATTAATTAATTATTTATTTATTTATTTATTTATTTATTTAAGAATTAAAATCTTTTTATAACTAGGAAATATGTTTCTTAGTAGTATACTATTGTTGGTAGTATAATAAATATCAAAGACTTTATTTGGTAAGTAGATAAATAAAAGGTATTTATTTATCTAATCAAATTAGGAAGTTTTTGATATAGTCACAATTGAATAAAACACTAAATAGTTGGATTAGGGTTTGGATTCTAAAGTTGATAGGTATTTTGGTGAAACACAAATCCTCTTATAGTGAGGATTTCGACCACCTTCTAGATGACCTATCATAGAATTCGGCAACCCTTAATATATTTGAGCAAGAGAATTCGGCATATATATAAGAAAAATATGAAGTGCAGAATTCGGCATATATATATAAGATAAATAAAAAGTGCAGAATTTGAGCAATATTTATATTTTAATAGGCACTCTATATATATAGGGCAATTCGGCAACGTAGAGATATATATATATATATATATATATATATATATATATATATATATATATTTTTTGGCAAGTGACTTTGAGCCACTAAAAATATATATTCTTTGTATAGAATTGGGCGAACCCTAATTGCTTGATAGAGAGTTTTTTTTCTATTGCTTGAAAAATAAAATCCAACTCTTAGACATAGTGTGATTTTCGGCCAAGAGGGAAAGAGAGAAGAATTGTTCTTATTTCGATAGTGCACTACTAGCTTTGATATCAAAAGGCTTTATGCACATCTTCGAATTAGGTTCACACGAATTACGATCAAATAGATTGTGAATTCACAAGTGACCGGAACGTTCTTCGTTCTCTCTTAAAAGATTAAAGTGACTAACGAAAAAGAAAAAGTTTTTGTTATCCATTCTCTGGTTTACAATTCAAAGAAAAAGGAGACCACGCTCCTAGGTGATTCACGTTTGTGATTGGATTGGAAGATCTTACGGATTACCATCGACACAACGTCAATCGAATCACGCAACAAAGGTACGATATCTTTTGTTATATATTAATTAATCAAGGGTTAAGGTTCTTCTCTTAAAAGGAAATTTTTTAAAATATACTAAACCTCTTTTAGTCTCGCTTCCGCTGCGTGCATGTCTTTTTCCCTACAAAACCCGCCAAAGCTAGAGGAGGACTTGTTATAGACCTGTGGGACCCAGATGCGGCACCGGTACTAGTAATAGGGGAAGGAACCTGTTAGGATTTTGAGTTGTGTTGGCATTATTCTATATCAAAACGACATTTCCTTTGTATTGATCAGTTGTCTAGGATTCATGGTTTAACAAGCTTTAAGGAAGTTGGTCAACACATCAAGTAAATTGAAGCCTTCAAGAGGATAAAGCATCAAAGGTATACTTAGACCTCTATCCTCTTGCAAGGCCTTTAGGCACACACACACACACACACACACACACACATGGCATTCATGTGTGTCCCTGCATAGTTGTACAATATTGGTATAACACATTCACACACTTGACAAAGAATGCACATGCATTAGTTTCAAATTGACAAACATTGTGAAATTGCATGTTCAATGACTATCTCTAGGAAATGGCATACTTGTGTGACTTTGTGTTTATTTGTTTTTTGTTTTTATTGTTTTTGGAATTGAACATGATCTCATATGATTCCTTATTAAGTCTCGGTCATTTCGGTTACTCACTCATTAGGTTTCGAGTCCAAACTAGGAAGCTACGCTACTTTGCGTTCTTATACGTTGTGTTGTCTTCATCGTCGTGTACTGAGTCGAATTCTCAACCTTTTGTTAAAGTTTCATAGTTTTCCTTGTGTGTGAGGGAGTCACAGTTCGTAATCCAAAGAAGGATTCAAAATTGAAGTTCGGAGGCCCGAATACGGCCGAAGAACGCGAGAGGAGCGCGAGGAGGCAAGAATGGTCGAAGGCCATTTGGGGTGCTTCCTGTGAGGAGCTCGTGAGGCTCACAAGCCAGCCACCCTCTGTCCCGTGAGACTCATGCGCCTCTCATGGGTAGCTAATGTGCTGTCCCCCATTGGCCACCAAAAGCCCTCTCTTTCATCTCTTTTAAATTCCTCATTTCCCTCCCATTTCATTTGTAGAAGAAAATTTGAAAAAGAGAAGTGCAGAATTTTCTCTCCAACTTTCTCAACGTCCAAACACCATAACTTTCTCATTCGGACTCCAAATTGAGTGATTCAAGTTGGAGAATCTTCATAATCAAGTCCCCTACCTTCTCCAAGAGAGTTTTCATCCATTTGATCAAGTTTTGTATTGGTTCTACAATCAAAACCAAAACTGCACAGGATTCCTAAGTATTGAACTAAACTTTGTGTTTTCATCTTTTTAAACCTTCAATTACCTTGGGTTTTCTTCTTCTATATATATGTGTATGTATGATGAATGCTATTGAGAAGGATAGCTTCAAATCAAATCTAATCAAGTTTATTTAGAGACAAATGTGAACTAATTTTCTAGGATTCTAGTTTTTCACAGTGTTGTATTGTGATTAGTTTGATATCTAGGGTTATTTGTGATTTGATTTACTCATTTTATGATTAATAACCTTAGCATATGCTTGGATCCTTTATTTGAACAAATCTAGCATTAGCACATTTGATTTTGTATTTAGAGCTAACTAGGATTTAATTGATTATTCATTATATCCTTGCTCTAAATACTTGCTAGAATATTCATTGATCATATTTTGTGATTCTATCATTTTTATGTATGTTTCTGTTAACCGCCAAAAATGGCAGGGGTTCAAAGAAGAATTTTCCATCAACATTGGGGAATAATCAAGATAGAAAGACACCATAGAAGAGCATCCCGGTACCCCACCTTTAAGATTGACTGGGTACAACCTCCTACCAGTCCAAATCAGGATCAAGGGTTCCTAGACTCAAAGGTACCAGGAAACAAAGAAGCCAAGTTCCAGGGACTCCACTGCTGCAGGATCCTAGTACCCCGCTACCATCCAGCATCCCGGTATCCCGATACCCCGATACATTTATACTAAGTATAATAATCAAGTAGGAAGCAAGATGTCCTCTTAGAGTTAGCCAACCAAGCAGCAAGTAGCAGATTAGCGGACTACCAAGTATAGAGGTAAGAGCAGGCATGCCAAGATAAAGCTACAAAGAAAGACAGTGTGTCGACAGCGTTTTAATAATAACAAGGAAGTTGATTCTTTCCCGCCACTCAAGAGTTCTATTTGAAAGACAAGTCAACTCTATCGAATTCTGCCAAATAAGGGATCGCTTGATTCCTAGAATCAATCCTACGATCTTTTTGCCAATCGCCATGGAACATCCCGAAAATCTCTAGATCACTGGACTGAATTTAGAGGAGTGATCAACAAGCATTGGGACTATATATACAACATGCTATCATACAAAAAAAAAAAGGGACCTGTAAGATCCTAGATCTTTGTTAGCTTGATTCCATTGCAAAACGCTCTTTATTTGTTTTGATTAGTTGCTTAGGTTGTTATTGGTAAAAAGAAGCTTCAAAGAAGAAAAGCAACGTCTCATGTAAATATCGTCTTTAACGGGAACATCGCGTACTTGGATGCTAAGGTATCAAGATTCTTCTTTCTCTTGCAAGGCGTAAGCGCACACACACACACAATTCATTCATGTGTGTCCCTGCATCATTGTGCTACATTTGGTATAACACATTCACACACCATTGAAGTATGCTCATGCATTGAACTCATATTGTCATACATTGTAAAGTTGCATGTTAAGACTATGTCTAAGAAATGGCATACTTGTATGATCTTGTGTTTAATTGTTTATGTTTCTTGTATTTTGGACTTAAACATGATCTCATATGATTTCTTATTAAGTCTCGGTTATTTTGGTTACTCATTCATTAGGTTTCGAGTCCAAACGATGTAGCTACGCTACTATGTGTTCTCATTTGTTGAGTTGTATTCGTTGTCATTTTTTGAGATGAATTCTCAACCTTTTGTCAAAATTTTGTAGTCTTTGTTGTGCGTGAGGGAGTCATGATTCATAATCCAAAGACGGATTCAAAATCAGAGTTCGAAGCCCCGGATACGGCCGAAGAACGTGAGCAGAGCGCGAGAGGAGCAAGCTAGGCCAACAGCCAAGCTTGGAAGGCCACGTGTGGAGGCCGTGTGCCACACGGCCAGAGGTGTCCTTTGCCCACGTGTGCCACACATGCCCCACACGGACCAGGTGACGTGGCACAATGTAAGGTTCCCAATTGTTGATTGGCTCATTTCGTGGACAAACCACATGTTGGGGGTTCTTTGTAAGGGTAGCCTAGGTATCGGTGTTATTGCTCAAGCCCTTTGAAGACCTCATCTTGATAAGCACCGAAGGTAAATTTCTATGTGCTTACTTTTCTTTAAAGAGATTAGTTGCACACACACACTTAACATACATTGCATATGTGTGCATTCTCTTCACTTGTCACATTTCACACTTGCACTTATGTGTTATATTTTGTTGTGTGTAATTGTGTCTTGTTGTCTTGTAATTCGTTTCCCGATTGTTTTCGGAAACGTCCGCGCATGCACTAGAATGTGCTTGGTTTAGCGCGAGGACCGCCTACGGAGAATGCCCTTGGCTTCTCCTTGGTTTTCACCTTTGTTGGTGATCGGCGGTTATGATCGGTGGCCTGGCCGCCGAATGAAACCGCCGTTTGCTTCCAGTAGTGTATGGAGCAATTCTACGGTTATGATCGGCGGTCACGACCGCCGTTCGAAACCGCCGTTCAAGACCTGATTGATTTTATCTCTCGGCCTAATTCGGCGGTTGAATCGGCAGTCACGAATGAAACCGCCGTTTTCATACCTGATTGATTTTTTAATCTCAGGTTTGATTCGGCGGTTAGATCGGCGGTCACGAAACCGCCGAATGAAACCGCCGTTGGTCCCCTGTTCCTCTTGGGCCAATTCGGCGGTTATTATCGGTGGCCTGGCCGCCGATTGAAACCGCCGATCGGTGCGTTTCAGGGGCAAACTTGTCTTTTCACATGCTCTGTTTTTCATGCCTATAAATACATCACTTTCTCTTGTTCTGAATGTGACTCTTTAATCATCAAGAACCCTACTTTAAAAAGAGAGATTTTTAAGAGAGAAAGCAATCAAGTTTGCTCATCAAACACTCAAACCAAAATCCATTTGCATCAAAGTTCATCTAGCATTCTCTAGCATTTCTAGGATGCTTGCTTGCATGGGTTTTTGATCATCACACTTGCTTTTGTAAGTTTTTCACTATTATCATACATAATTAGTGTTTAATTTATTATGGCATCTCTTTTATTACTTGATTGTTCTTAGATTATATTCTAATATTCAAGATAGAGATTGTTGTGTTGATTTGATTGAGTGTTGTTTTTATGATAGATAACTAGGTTTCTCTAATCTATGATTATCTAAGCTAATTGTCATGTCATTTAGCTTTAATATCTAGGATTGTTTTTAATTGCATATTCATCATCTTAGATAAGCATATAGGGTTTCCCTTGCTCTATGTTGCAATTGAATATTC
This sequence comes from Acer yangbiense, assembly GCA_008009225.1. Lineage (NCBI taxonomy): Eukaryota > Viridiplantae > Streptophyta > Magnoliopsida > Sapindales > Sapindaceae > Acer > Acer yangbiense. Next base: position 31,862,441 of record CM017763.1, on the reverse strand, counting down.
ATATATTCACTTAGGGTGTTAATCTCTTTTTAGAGAATTAAGTCTTGTGTTGTGACTGGGATTAGGTTGCTTAATTCGCAAGCAATCGGACTAGGTTCACTTATACCGGGATTAGGTAGGTGTGTAATTACTTCCGGGATTAGGTTGTAATCGTTTACACATTTAGTGGATTCGAGGTTCGAGTGTGGCTTACTTACTAGCCGGTGGTTTTTCCCGTGAGGGTTTTCACGTAAAAATCAAGTGTTATTTAATTTCCGCATTTTATACTTGATTTATTGCTTTATCTATTTAAGGGTAATTTCGTAATTTTGACTAATCACGAAAAATTGGGTAATGAGCTTAAAATCTATTCACCCCCCCCCCCCCCCCCCTCTAGATAGTTTTATACACACCGTGCTATAATTTGTTTCAATTGGTATCAGAGCGGGTTCCTAGACATACATAGGTGATCCTTGCTTATTTTGGTGTGTTTTACATTTTGTGTGATTTTTGATCATTCATACATTTGCATTCATTTCATTCATTCATAAACACTATGAGTGGAAACGGTGGAAATGGTGGTGGCAACGAAGGTGCTTCAAGCACAAGGCCTCCACTTTCTTACCGGATTGAACTATTCCCAATGGAAAGGGAAGATGGAATCCTACATATGCCAAATTCATGACCGTGCATGGATGGCGGTGGAAGACGGATATGATCTACCCAAGATGATTCCCGATGGTGGAGGAGAAGAAGTATTGAAGCCTAAGGCGCAATGGAACGCGCAAGAGTTTGAGGCTTCAAAGTGGAATAGGAAGGCGATGCATGCCATCTTGTGTGCTATGGATGAAAATCAATATAAATTGATTCAAAATACTAGGATAGCTAAGGAAGCTTGGGACATCCTAGAGATTGCACATGAGGGAACCGAAGTGGTGAATGACTCTAAGCTTCAAGTCCTCCAAACTCAATTCGAGATTCTTAAGATGGAGGAGAATGAGTGCTTCAACGACTTCGAGATCAAGTTGATTGATATAGTCAACCAAAGCCATCAACTTGGTGATCCATATTCGGATAGGAGAATCAAGCAAAAGATTATGAGATCTCTACCCGATAGGTTTGAATCGAAGGTGACGGCTTTAAAAGAAAATAGTGGATATAAGGATATGAAGCCGAGTGAGGTGATTGGGAGACTTCTAGCTTATGAGTCTAGGAAAGGGCCTATCTCCATACCCACTAAAAAGCAAAAAGGAATTGCTTTAAAAACCTCCAAGGATGAAAAGGAGGCAAAGAAGGTTGACTCGGATGAAGAACTTGCCTTGTTTGTAAAAAGGTTCAACAAGGTTATGAAGTTTAGAAGAAAGGGCTTTAGATCAAAAGGTCAAGATTTGAAGAAAAGGGGCTCTTTCAAGAAGTTTGAACCTAGGCAAGAAATGACTGAAAGGAAAGGGGTCCGATGTTTCAAGTGTGGTGGCATAGGTCACTTTGCCCCCGAATGTGCAAATCACAATGTTAAGAAGAAAGGTAAAGTGATGGTCGCCACATGGAGTAGTAGTAGTGATGACTCCATTGAGGGAGATGAGTCTTCAAGTGATAAAGAGCTCATGGCTAACCTCCTAGCTTTTGCCTCCTCCCATAAAAGCAAAAGTGTTAGTGAGAAAGAGGAAATGAGTCAAGAGGAAAATGACTCAAGTGAAGAAGAAAGTGATTCCTTTTCGAACTCCATAAATGGATTTGTGGAGAAAAAGGTGCTTGCTAAATATCATGCCGAGTTTAATGATTTAGCAATCAAGAGCACAAGAAAGATCAAGATGTTGAGAGAAGAAAATCTTGAGCTTGCATCTCATAATGACCACTTAGGTGAACAAGTGGAAAAATTCAAGAAGATGGAAGATAAGCTAAGAGAGGAGTTAGTCTTATCTAGGAGGAATGAAGAAAGCCTAAAGAGGGAACTTGAAGAAGTAAGAGAGTCTATGACTAGGATGGATTCTAGCACCAAGAAGCTTGACCATATGCTTGGTGTTGGAAAGAGTCCATGTGACAAGAGGGGTCTTGGGTATGAAGATGGCAAGAAGATCTCAACCTCTAACAAGACCGTGTTTGTCAAGAGTTTGAAGAACGAAGAAACTTCATATGTGCAAATTCCTAGGAAGAAGTTAGAAGTAGGACAATGTTCAAATGCACAAGTGAAGATGGGGCCAAGAAGGCAAACTCAAGCTCAACCCCCTAGGGTCTCTCAAGCCAACATTCCTCCACAATTGGCTCACAAAGGAAAGAGACCTATCATGCAACCTCAAGCTAGGAAGCAATCTAGACCGGTTCAACAACGAAGACGGATTAAACCCTTTCATCCACAAAGACAAGGACAAGGTATGATTCCTTATTATACTCCTATATGTCACTTTTGTGGATTTGATGGTCATATTAGACCATATTGCTTTCGATATATAAAAATGTGCAAAACTAGAAGCATGATAGAGAAGAAAAAGAAAAGAGCCATGATGCATGTTCCTAGGATTGATAATATGATTATGCATGATCCTAGAACATATAGAGCCCATGTACCAAAGACCACTAAGAAAGCTAAGATTGTTTCTAGGTGGATTAGAAAGAATGAAAATGTTTGCCATGTTGCTCAAATAGCCTTGAAGGCAAATTCTTCTAATTTTTGGTATTTAGATAGTGGGTGCTCTAGGCACATGACAGGAAACAAGAGTTTCTTCGAGACTCTTGTTATGGAGGAAGGAGGATATGTCACTTTTGGTGATGGATCCAAAAAGAAGGTTGTAGGGAAAGGAACCATTTCCGTTCCCGGATTACCCTCCTTATCCGATGCTTTATTTGTTGATGGCTTGAAAGCCAATTTAATAAGCATTTCACATCTAAGTGATGAAGGATATTCCGTCTTGTTTAGAAAAGATGATTGCTCAATCCTAAAGCCCGATGGACAAACCTTGTTGAAAGGTATGAGATCTAGTGACAATTGTTATTGTCTTGAAGCTAGAATAGTCTCAAACAATGTGTCCATGGATGAGCAAATAGAGTTGTGGCATGAAAGACTTGGCCACATGAACTTTAGGGATTTAAGAACCCTTGGAAAGTTCGATTGTGTGCGTGGCCTCCCTAAGCTTGGGAAGAAAGCCAATGGAATTTGTGGACCTTGTCAACAAGGAAAACAAACCAAGAGCATGCACAAAAAGGGCAAGTATCTCTCCACCAAGGAGCCTTTAGAGCTTCTCCACATGGATCTCATGGGTCCTATGCAAACCGAGAGTTTAGGTGGAAAGAGATACATTTTTGTTTGTGTTGATGATTTCTCTAGATTTACATGGACATATTTTCTTAGAGAAAAATCCGAAACTTTTGATAAGTTTAAAATGCTTTGTACTAAAATACAAAATGAAATGAATTCTAACATTAAAAGCATTAAACGGATTAGAAGTGACCATGGAAGGAAATTTGAGAATGCCTCATTTGAAAGCTATTGCAATAGCTTAGGCATCTCCCATGAGTTCTCGGCTCCTAGGACACCTCAACAAAATGGAGTTGTTGAGAGGAAGAATAGGGTCCTTCAAGAGATGGCCCGTGTGATGTTGCTTAGCAACAATGTCCCTAGGAACCTATGGGCCGAAGCCGTCAATACGGCTTGCTATATAGGGAATCGTGTTTTCCTAAGGCCCGGATCTAGAAACACCTCCTATGAATTATGGAAGGGTAAGAAGCCAAATGTTAGCTACTTCCACACATTTGGAAGCAAATGCTACATTTTAAATGACCGTGATCAACTTGGCAAGTTTGATGCTAAGAGTGATGAGGGTATCTTTATTGGCTATGCCTTGAATAGTAGAGCCTATAGAGTTTTCAACTTGAAGACTCGAACCGTCATGGAATCATCGAATGTTGCCATTAATGATACAAGGCTCAAGTCTAATGACCATGAGGAGGAGGAAATTTTAAAAGATGACTCTCGTTTGGAGAGGGTTGTGGTGACTCCCAATGTTGGGACATCTAATGAAAATGATGAAGTCACACAACCTATTACTAGAGTCCCTCTCTTGGACTCTAATGAACCCGCTCCATGGGTTAGAAGGTTCCATAACAAAGAGGATGTTATTGGAGATGTGAATGAATGTGTTAGAACTAGGAGTCAAATAGCTAATCTAATTAGCTACACATGCTACACCTCTCAAATTGAACCCAAAAAGGTTGATGAAGCCTTAAATGATGAATTTTGGGTTCTAGCCATGCAAGAAGAGCTAAACCAATTCAAAAGGAATGAGGTTTGGACTCTAGTTCCTAGGCCTAAAAACACTCATGTGATAGGCACTAAGTGGATTTATAGGAACAAATCCGATGAGGATGGCAACATAGTGCGGAACAAGGCTAGACTTGTAGCACAAGGGTACTCTCAAATTGAGGGTATCGACTTTGAGGAGACTTTTGCTCCCGTTGCCTGTTTAGAGTCCATTAGGCTTCTCTTGTCCATTTCTTGTGTGCACAAGTTCAAATTGCACCAAATGGATGTCAAGAGTGCCTTCCTCAATGGCTTCTTGCAAGAGGAAGTGTTTGTTGAACAACCCAAGGGGTTTGTGGATGCACACCACCCCAACCATATCTATCGCCTCAAGAAGGCACTATATGGGTTGAAACAAGCACCGAGGGCTTGGTATGAGCGCCTCACTCAATTTCTTGTTGACAATAACTACACAAGGGGTAGTGTTGACAAGATACTATTCATCAAGAAAGACAATGATGAGCTTTTCATAGCTCAAATCTATGTTGATCATATAGTCTTTGGCTCCACCAACAACACCAAGGTCCAACAATTTGTTGATGTCATGTCTCATGAATTTGAGATAAGTCTTGTTGGTGAGCTTAGTTACTTCCTAGGTTTGCAAATTAGGCAAATGAATGATGGGATTTTCATAACCCAAGCCAAATATGCCAAAACCTAGTGAAGAAGTTTGGTTTAGAAAATGCCAAACATTGTGATACACCCATGAGTACCACTTTGAAGCTAAGCAAGGATGCTAGTGGTAAAAGTGTGGAACAAACGTTATATCGTGGCATGATAGGTAGCTTTCTTTATTTGACCGCAAGTAGGCCCGATATCTCATTTAGTGTGGGTGTGTGTGCTAGGTACCAAGCGGATCCCAAGGAGTCCCATCTCTCTTCCGTAAAGAGAATCATTCGCTATGTGAATGGGACTTCCAACTATAGGATTTGGTACTCTTTTGACACTAATGCTAGTCTTGTAGGCTTTAGTGATGCGGATTGGGCAGGAAATTGCGATGATAGGAAGAGCACATCGGGCGGTTGCTTCTTTCTAGGCAACAACTTGGTGTCTTGGTTTTGCAAGAAGCAAAACTCGATTTCCTTGTCCACGGCCGAGGCCGAGTACATAGCCGCGGGGAGTGGATGCACACAACTCCTATGGATGAAGCAAATGCTAGTAGACTACGGATTCAACCAAGGTACTCTCACTCTCTTTTGTGATAACATGAGTGCTATTAATATTTCCAAGAATCCGGTACAACATTCTAGAACTAAGCATATTGACATCCGCCATCACTTCATTAGAGAGCTTGTTGAAAATAAATGCATAGTACTTGAACATGTAGGTACTAATGATCAACTTGCGGACTTATTTACTAAACCCTTAGATGCTACTCGATTAAAAACTCTTAGTAGATCTATTGGGATATGTCTTGTGGAGTGATGTTCTATATTTGACCCCATATGGGGAACTCAAGCAAAGAGAGCTATTTTGCATTCTTGTATCTTGCAAAAAATTCTAAATAACTTATGCCTCTTCTTTTAATTGTTTGAGTAAGCTTGGTTGCACATATGTATATATGTTTTCAATTCAATAAGTGTGAACCTTGCTTGTTTACAATCCATGTCATATTTATGTTCAAACATGCATTTTTGGACTAGGAGATGTATGTAGGAAGTATGATTTGAATGACCTATGATTATCTCCATGACATGATGATTCTTAAATAACATACTAATGTCAAATGAAAAAGCATGAAATTCATATAACATGCTCACATGAAAAGCATGAATTGATGATTGCATACTCTTAAAATGCAAACCAAAGCTTATGAGACTCAAAATGAATAAAAGATCTTGTATCCGTTCAAAGGAATTTACATTCCAAATGTCTCTCCTTCTTTATTGGTTGAACATGGCTACTATCATACGGATATCTTATCTGGAAAAATCAAATAGGGTGCAAAGTCGCTCATGCCATGTTTCGCTTATAGAGTTGGATATAGTTGTTCTTCAATTCTATCAATATATTCTATATCCTTGCTTTACTCATGACTTTGGTGAAATTGGTTTGAATTCTTATTAGAAACCTTTGTCATTTGCTTTGTCAAATACCATTGTATTTTGGACTTGAATGCTACATGTTTTGTATGCAAAGCATATTTGATTCACACATTTTCTGTCAAATAAATCTCCTTGTTTCTCTCCAATTAATTGAGATGCATAAAGTGACTTATATTAATTATGCAAATCTTGCATGCTTCTATCTCTCATTGCTATGAGTGACCCGGTTGGAGACTACTCATTTGCCTATATCATGACAAAAAGGGGGAGTAGTATATGGTAAGGGGAGTTGCAAAATATTGGGGAGAACATTCATTGAGGGGGAGTAACCCGTTGAGGGGGAGCATTGCATACACATACATTTCATAATGTTGTGCCTAAACTTGTAAAATGCAAATGCTTGTTTTTGTTCTCACTTGATTAATCTCACATTTCACTTGTATTGGAAAATATAGAAATCTTATTTTCAGGGCTTGATTATTCTACAAGAGATTGAAGACTTGAAGTTTTATTTTCTTATCTCTTTGTGTTGTAGAAAATCATAGTTGTCCCATAGTTTCTATTTCTTTGTGAGGAATCAATGTGAGTGGTGGTTTTATCACGAAATAGCCAAAGGGGGAGATTGTAAGGTTCCCAATTGTTGATTGGCTCATTTCGTGGACAAACCACATGTTGGGGGTTCTTTGTAAGGGTAGCCTAGGTATCGGTGTTATTGCTCAAGCCCTTTAAAGACCTCATCTTGATAAGCACCGAAGGTAAATTTCTATGTGCTTACTTTTCTTTAAAGAGATTAGTTGCACACACACACTTAACATACATTGCATATGTGTGCATTCTCTTCACTTGTCACATTTCACACTTGCACTTATGTGTTATATTTTGTTGTGTGTAATTGTGTCTTGCTGTCTTGTAATTCGTTTTCCGATTGTTTTCGGAAACGTCCGCGCATGCACTAGAATGTGCTTGGTTTAGCGCGAGGACCGCCTACAGAGAATGCCCTGGGCTTCTCCTTGGTTTTTACCTTTGTTGGTGATCGGCGGTTATGATCGGTGGCCTGGCCACCGAATGAAACCGCCGTTTGCTTCCAGTAGTGTATGGAGCAATTCTGCGGTTATGATCGGCGGTCACAACCGCCGTTCGAAACCACCGTTCAAGACCTGATTGATTTTATCTCTCGGCCTAATTCGGCGGTTCAATCGGCGGTCACGAATGAAACCGCCGTTTTCATACCTGATTGATTTTTTAATCTCAGGTTTGATTCGGCGGTTAGATCGGCAGTCACGAAACCACCGAATGAAACCGCCGTTGGTCCCCTGTTCCTCTTGGGCCAATTCGGCTGTTATTATCGGCGGCCTGGCCGCCGATTGAAACCGCCGATCGGTGCGTTTCAGGGGCAAACTTGTCTTTTCACATGCTCTGTTTTTCATGCCTATAAATACATCACTTTCTCTTGTTCTCAATATGACTCTTTAATCATCAAGAACCCAACTTTAAAAAGAGAGATTTTTAAGAGAGAAAGCAATCAAGTTTGCTCATCAAACACTCAAACCAAAATCCATTTGCATCAAAGTTCATCTAGCATTCTCTAGCATATCTAGGATGCTTGCTTGCATGGGTCTTTGATCATCACACTTGCTTTGGTAAGTTTTTCACTATTATCATACATAATTAGTGTTTAATTTATTATGGCATCTCTTTTATTACTTGATTGTTCTTAGATTATATTCTAATATACAAGATAGAGATTGTTGTGTTGATTTGATTGAGTGTTGTTTTTATGATAGATATCTAGGTTTCTCTAATCTATGATTATCTAAGCTAATTGTCATGTCATTTAGCTTTAATATCTATGATTGTTTTTAATTGAATATTCATCATCTTAGATAAGCATATAGGGTTTCCCTTGCTCTATGTTGCATTTGAATATTCATATATTCACTTAGGGTGTTAATCTCTTTTTAGAGAATTAAGTCTTGTGTTGTGACCGGGATTAGGTTGCTTAATTCGCAAGCAATCGGACTAGGTTCACTTATACCGGGATTAGGTAGGTGTGTGATTACTTCCGGGATTAGGTTGTAATCGTTTACACATTTAGTGGATTCGAGGTTCGACTGTGGCTTACTTACTAGCCCGTGGTTTTTCCCGTGAGGGTTTCCACGTAAAAATCAAGTGTTATTTAATTTCCGCTTTTTATACTTGATTTATTGCTTTATCTATTTAGGGGCAATTTCGTAATTTTGACTAATCACGAAAAATTGGGTAATGAGCTTAAAATCTATTCCCCCCCCCCCCCCCCTCTAAATAGTTTTATACACACCGTGCTATAATTTGTTTCACACACTTCAATTGGGTGCTTCCTTTCCCTCTCTCTCTCTTTTAAAAATGATTTTCCTTCCCTCCAAACACAACTTGAAGAAAATTGAAAAAGAGTGATGTGCAGAATTTTTTCATGAATTTTTGGTATCTTGTTTCAATCATAACTTTCTCATATTAACTCTGAATCACTTGATTCAGAAGCCAAAAATGTTGGTCTTGATGAGAGATACAAACTGCAAGCATTTTCAGAGCCTAGTGACTTCGTGATTCTTCGCTGATAGCAGATTTCAGTCTGAGGTTCATACTTGTATGTGAAACATCTTCTTCTTACTTTCATTTTTGATCATCTCTTTTAATCTTCTTATTTGATAGATGAGAGTTCGTGATTTTTCGTAGTTGGCAGATTTCAATCCAAGACTCAAGTGTTGTATGTGAAACTTCTTCTTTTCACTTTATCTTTTGATCATCTCTTTTAATCTTCCTAATTGATAGATTATATGTGTTTAGAATGTTGTTAGATCATATTCTAGGGGTGTTTGATCTATTGATTGTTGAGTTTTAGCTTTGTGATCTCTGTAAGGTTCTCATTTGTTGATTGGCTCATTTCGTGGACAAACCACATGTTGGGGTACTTTGTAAGGGTAGCTTATGTATTGGTTTTATTGTTCGAAGCCCTTTGAAGACCTCGTGTTGATAAGCACCGAAGGTAATTTTCTTTGTGCTTACTTGTCTTGAAGAGATAGTTGCACACACTCACAACTCATGCATATGTCTTATCTTTGTATGTTGTGTTTATTTTTGTTGTGCATTAATGCCTATTTTCATCTCTTCTTGCATGTTTTTTTTATTGCATCTTGTGATTATATGTCATATCATGTTAGGCCTTTAGGATGCATTTAGTTTTACCTTTTTACCCCTTTCATGTTTTCTTGTGGGGTTCAAAGGAGTGAGCTGTGCGCTGGTCGTCAAGCGCCAGACCAACGCAGCTCACCAGCGCAGATCGCCCAGTGGTCTGTCGCTGGTCGTGCGCTGGTCTAGACAAGCGCAGCTCACCAGCGCAAATCGCCCAGTGGTGTGCCGCTGGTCGTGCGCCTGTCTGAGTGCTGGTCGTCAAGCACCTGTGCAATTTTTGCCTTTGCGCTGGTCGTGCGCCTGTCGTCCAGCGCAAGGCCACCAGCGCACAGAGCAATTTCTGGTGTATTTTTCAAAACGACCACACTTCACTTATGGCCCCTATATATATGCCACTTTGACTTTAGGTCAGCTAAGAGAGTTCATATTCATATTTTATACTTAGGATATTTTTCAAGAGAAGAAAAATACACAAAGAACTCATTTTTAATTACTCAAACACTTTTTCATGATCATCAATCATCATCTAGCATCATCTTTGATCATCTATATGTCATCTTGCATGGATTCTTCATCATACTTTGCTTGGTAAGCTTTTCACTAATATCTTACATATTTTGTGTTTCTCTTAACAAGCAATCTCAATTAATTACTTGTATGTTATTTTATATACTTTGGATACAAGATTGAGATTAGTGTGATGTATGTTTGAGAAGTTGTTTTGTGCTAGCAAATTAGGTTTTGTGCTTAATCTTGATTAGCAAAACTAAATGACATGTCATTTAGTTTGTAATATCTAGGATTGCTTTAATTGCAAATTCATCATCTTAGATAAGCATATAAGGTTTCCCTTGCTCTATGTTGCATTTGGATATTCATATATTCACTTAGGGTTGTATTCTCTTCATAGAGAAAGTAAGTCTTGTGTGTAGCTTCCGGGATTAGGTTGCTTAGATCGCAAGCAAATTGGACTAGGTTCACTCATACCGGGATTAGGTAGGTGTGTGATTACTTCCGGGATTAGGTTGTAATCGTTTACACATTTAGTGGATTCGAGGTTCGAGTGTGGCTTACTTACTAGCCCGTGGTTTTTCCCGTGAGGGTTTCCACGTAAAAATCAAGTGTTATTTAATTTCCGCATTTTATACTTGATTTATTGCTTTATCTAGTTAGGGGTAATTTCGTAATTTTGACTTATACGAAAAATTGGGTAATAAGCTTAAAAATCTATTCACCCCCCCCCCCCCCCCCCCCCCCCCCCCCCCCTCTAGATAGTTTAATACACACCGTGCTATAATTTGTTTCAATCTCAATTGAACATATTTAGCTAAACTTGACTAATCTTGAAATTGATTCTAGAAATAGTATATGTGATATGCCTCTTGATATATTCTAGGTCTAATTTCATAATCTAAGAACTAAGATTTTCATGTGATATATTGAATATTCATATCTTGTTCTTATTTTCTCACATGCTTTGATTTCTAGATGGATTTGTGATTGTGTGTTGAAAACATAATTCTAGTTTATCACTAAGCATGTACATTTAGCTTGATTGATCATCTAGCTTTATTTAATTGTGATTTGCATCATTTGCATCACTTAGATCATTGCCTTGTGGAAGGTTGAAGTCTCTTGCAAAGTGAGTGAAGCTTTGTGAAAAGAGCAAGAAGTCTTGGTTAGGAAAGTGTTCTGGATAACCAAGCAAGAACATTTAGCTAGGAGTAGGTAACTCCGGATAGCTAAGCAAGAAATCATCCTAGAAGCTTGAGAGTTTTGGATAGGATGTTGCTACCTAGAGGTGTAAGACACACCTTGGATAGGTAGTAGGCATTATGGTTCACTAGCCCGAGGGTAGACTAGGAGGTGATAGCTTATAGTGGATATCTTGAGTGGTTGTTTACAAGACAAGGTTAGACTATTGTAGTTGGTATACCCTACAATAATCCATCCCATTCATTGGATTCTTTAATCACACAAGGTTGTCAATCCAAAAGTGATTATATAATAAATTATTCTAACAAGATTATAATCAACAAGTTGATATACAAATTAATCACATAATGAAAAGAATCTAATGATAGAATAAATAGAAAACATATAGAGATTCAATTAAAATATAGTCAAGCAAACCCCAAGTCCAAGTGTTCCTAACACCAACCCCCTAGATTAGGAGTTTTAGCTACACATAGTTACAAATAGGAAAAGAGAGTAATAAATAAGAAAAACACCCTTAGGTTACCTTCTTTAATGCTTAATCATTTCTCTCCTTAGATGCTCCTTTGTGCAAAGAGTGTGGTGAATGTCAAATGGTGAGTAACTAAGGTAATATGGTGAAGAAAATGGCAAGAGAGGAATGGTTTAGTGAGGTAAGATAGATTTGATGTTAAGTGTTTGATGAAAAAGGTAGTTCACGGTTAGAAATGGAGGAATTTGAAAGTGGGAATTATGGAAGAGAAACTAGGTCTAAAAATGCTAAGTAAAAATGTACTTTGGAAATTCTGTGTATTTTTGTGTGTCTTTCAATCTTAGAGAAGAAGAATATTTATAGGTGCCTTGAATTTGTGCTGAAAATTGCTTGAAAAGCTGATGTGGCAGGGGCTGTCGCTCTAATGTCGCTGTGGCAACCTCGTGGCATAAAACGGTTACGCATTCTGAGATTCACTTGTCGCCACTAATCTCATCTTTTTCGCCCTGGTGCAAATGGCGACACTGAGGAAAATGAGTGATGTCGCCATTTGCCATTGAATGTCGCCATGGCGACATGCAAATGGCAACAACACTTGATGCAAAATCTTCTTGAAATATTTCTTCTGTCACCATGGCGACCTTAGGGCGACATCATGGCGACAATTGTGCTCTGAATAGCACCTCCATGTCGCCATGGCGACCTATCTTTACTCCACCTTTGAGGCATGCATGAAACCAAAGGCTACGAATAAAGGTTTAGCTCTCAAGGTTGTCAAGGAAGCTAGTAGTAGTGATGATGACGAGGAGTTGGCTTTATTGGTTAGAAATTTTAGGAAGTTCATGAGGAAATGTGCCAAGCCAAGTGGCAAGAACTCAAGGGATAAGGAAGTCAAGAAACCTTTTACTCCACCTCATGAGAGGAGTGGCCATGCTAAGAGCAATAGAAAGGTCCAATGCTTCAAGTGCAAGAAGTTAGGACATTATGCTTTGGATTGTCTAAGTGGTGATTCTAATAAGGACAATAAGGGAAAAGCCATGGTGGCCACATGGAATGAAGATGATGACTCTAGTGATGAGGAGAGCTCAAATGATGAGTCTTCTAGTGAGGAAGAGTTGGTGAGCAACTTTGTTTCATTCACGGCCTCTCACTCTATCCTAGATGATGTATGTCAAGATTCATCGGACAAGGAGGATGATTTAAATCATCAAGAATGCTTAAGTGAAGATTCTACTATCATTGATCTTTTGGCTAAGATGAATTGTCTTAAAGAAAATTTGAAGATAGCTTTAAAAGAGCTTGATGAGAAATACAAGTGGATGAGTTTGTTTCAACTACTCTGAGGCTTTTGGGTGAAAAGAATGCTCTTGCCAAGAAGCTCAGAGAAGTTAAAGGGATTGTTCTTGAAAAGGATAGGATCATCTCTAGTTTAACTCTAGGAGGCTCAAGCGACGCGATAGTTGAGGAGAAGCTCATAGAAGCATCACTTCCTACAAGCGAGGTCATTATTGAAAAGAAAGCTCCTAAGAAGAGACGTTCCAAGATAAAGAACAAGTTGAAGAACAAGGTACCCCTTGAAACTCCCATTTGTGCTTCTCCAATCTCAGATGGTAAAATCTCTACTTTTGTTCCCATATGTCATTTTTGCAATACCGTAGGCCATATCAATCCCAAGTGCTTTAAATTCATTGAATATTGCAACATAGAAAATGCATATAGGGATAGAGAGATTGGACTTCATTTTAAACATGCTAAAGCTTTTGAATATGGAAAGCATGATAATGTCACAAAGCATGTTAAGAATATCCGAAATGTGAAGAATGGAAACCTTGCAAAATTTGACAATGCATGTGTTGCTAATAATGTTGAAAAGAAGAGTATCAATGATATTATTGTGAATCAAGTTGTGGAAGAACTTTACTCTAGATTCAACATTGTTGTCAAAGAGAATCTTGATAATGTCTGTGTAGGTCCACCCAAGACAAAATTTGTCAAGGGTGAGTGCTCTTACCAATAGTGTAAGTTGCACATGTGTGTTAGCTTTAAGATTAGTGTTTTGTTGTTAAGAAACTTGGCTTGTTTGCTTTGTATCTCTACAACTTGACATGAACTTGGCTATCTCACATTATTGTTATGATAGTCGAAATCTATTGATTAACTTTTTGAGAAGTTGCTTTTATGATATCTATATGGTGATAATCATGTTAAGACATTTAGAGAAAGTCTTTTTTTTTTTTTTTTTTTAGTTGAAATGCTTAGTCTTTAGTCTCTGGGGATCGACACACCTATAACTTGTAGTCATGAGGACTTACAAGCCAAGAGAACTCATAAAAAGGGTGAAGGTCTTGCATTTGATGAAAATAGCTTGCGAAGGTATTTCTAATATCACATTGCTTGCTTATCTATTTTTTCATCTCTCAACTCATTGTATGTATCACTTCATGAAACATGTCATACTTGAGAACTAATATAGTGTTTATATGGTCATATGGTCCTTATTGACATTTGCTAGTCTAAGATCTTTTGGTGATAATTGTTCACATTGATCTTAATCATGATGTTTGTTTTTGTTTGTATGATTGTTGAGTGGCAAGTTTTGAAAAATATGCTTCATATTCTTTGAAAGCTACTCTCTTGAGAAGTAGGGATCTTAAGTAAGTCTCTTTACTTGCTTTTTGATCATGTGCTTTTAAGCCATAAAACTTGGTTTCAAAATGCACTTGCTTCTCTTATATGCTTTGTTAAGTGTTGAAAATACCTACAAGGTTATACTAAACAACCTAGAGGGGGGTGAATAGGTTGACACACTAGTTTTAAAAAACTCTTTCATGACTTATGTCAAAACCTTGGTGAGCATACAAATTAACCTTAAACATGATTGTTATAAGAAAACAATTAACACAAGTATGCTCAATTCACCACCCTTAGTCTACAAAACATATACCAAGAAACAATGTATCTCATATACAAGTATATTCAATGAATAACACATTCCACAAGTTGTACTTTAAATATTACAATGTAAGTACACTAAATAGAACTTTACAACTTGATATAGAATATCATAAGATACAATGTTCAAACACTTATAAGATATAAGAAACAAATGTTGATTCAACGAACAATGTGTGCATCTCTTTATTTACCAATAACTTGTTTACAAGGATGTGAGTAAATAAAGACCTTAAACAAGTTATATTGATCATACATACAAATATAAAGAGATATAGATAGAGATAGAGACATTTGATACATTGATTTTTACGTGGTAAACCTCCGAAAAGGAAACATCCACGGGTTGAATCCACAACCACCGGCAAGCAATCCACTATGATGAAAAGGACTTACGCACTCAAGGCTATCAACACATGATATCCACCCTAAGCTATCAACTCCTAATCTACCCTCGGGCCTAGTGAACCACTTAGCCTACTCCCTATCCAAGGTGTGTCCTACACCTCTAGAGAGCAACTTCTTATCCAAGACGCTCATGTCTCTAGGAAGATTTCTTGCTTAGCTATCCGGAGTTTCCTACTCCTAGCTAAGTCTTCTTGCTCAAGTTAAAGCTTCACTTACTCCAATATGAGACTTCCACCTTTTGCAAGGCAAAATGATCTAAATGATGAAAATGATGCAAACACATGCAACATAGAATATATGATCAATACATCCTATGAAAACTAGAAATAATCAATGAGCACACAATGTACGTTTTTCTAGTTTATGATCCAAAACATGACACCACACAAAATGATGCATGAGCATATGAAATGTATGGATAAGGTACACTCCATGAAGATCTAGACATAGGCAACAAAGTTCATAAAACAAAGTTGTCTAGATCTTAAACATGAACAAAAATCTAGAGCATACAAAACACCTAAAACATGCCAAATCCTAGATTCTATTCATGTTACTAAAGCTTGAAAACAAAGCATGTTCATTAAGCATAATCAAGACTTTAGAACACAAACAACAAAAATGCTAGAATCACAAAATGTATACAATGAATATTCTAGCAAGTATTTAGAGCAAGGATATAATGAATAATCAATTAAATCCTAGTTAGCTCTAAACACAAAATCAAATATGCTAATCCTAGAATTTATTCAATTAAAAGATCCAGTCACATGTTAAGGTTATTAATCATAAAATAAGTCAATCAAATCACAAATAACCCTAGATATCAAGTTAAGCACAATACAACTCTCAATCATGTGAAAAACTAGAATAATAAAAAACTAGTTCACACTTGTCTCTAATTAGACTTGATTAGCTTTGATAATGAAGCTATCTTTTCAAATAGCATTCATCATACATTGATCGCGCTCCATATTCCTAGCTTTTGTGTTCGTTTTCGAGCACTTTTGTGTATATAATATGTGTTTTAGCTATGTGTAGGTAAATATCCCTCAGAGTGGGTGTTAAAACCTAAATGGAAGAAAACAGGGGAATTCAGGGGCAAATATGTCATTGTGGAGAATCAGGGGTCAAAGTGAAATATTCGGGAAAATACTGAATATTCTGTGTATATGGAGAAGATCAGGGGTGCATATTGTAATTATCCGTGCAAGGCACAGCACCAGCACCACGTCAGCAGAGAAACGGCGTCGTTTTGGCATGGGCGCGTGTCAGCGTGACGTCTGGATGACGTCACGTCGTCTTCAAGCTGCAGCCGGGCGACCCGACCTATGTTCGACCCGGTCGTGACCCGACTTCAACCCGACCTATTCGGGCCATTTTTCGACGATTTTTCAGGCCGTTCTCCGTCCAGATCGGTAGCCGATCTTCTCCCAGTCACGGTGGACCCACTTTGAGCCTCCCATGCAAAGGTTCCACTCTCCACCAAATCCTCCAAACTCCATGGCCATGTAAGCTCGCAAGCTTGGTTCAGCGGCTTCTTTCCCGCGTTCCAGAACGTCCAAACCCGCTGGGAGACGGTGACTTCATGCAGCGGGAAGAAGCCAGCCGTCCAGAAGGTTCGAGCTCGTGGAAAACGTCCATTTTCCATGCGGCGACTTCCGACGGCGGGCACAAGCTCGCCTTCCAGGGTGTCTGAACCCGCCTAGCTGGCTGACTCAAGAGGATTTTCAGATATTTTGGGATATTTTGATCCCCATTCTTGCCTTATACACTTCCCACTATATATACATCACTATTTTCCTCTCTTTCAAAAAGTGTACACCACCCAACTTTGCTCCAAGAAACCCCTTTCTTGGATTGAACATCACAAAAGAGAGAGAGAAACCTCCAAGCTTCCATGGGGGATTTTCCTCCATGGAAAGCCTTCCATGGAGGATTAGATACAAAGAGAAGGAGGGTTCGTGTGTAAAACCCGAGCCATAGAAGTTCATAGGAATTTAGAGAGCTTTTGGAGGCTTGTCTTCAAGGGTGATCTTTACTACTCATCTCCTTGTATTTTCTTATGATGTGTAACTTATGTGGGAATATTTGTAAACCTAACACTTATGCTATAATATATGTTGTATTGTTCTTTAGAATTGATTCAAGTATGTTCTATTCTTTGCTATCATTATAATCTCTATTTATGAAATTCATATGTGTTGAGAGTTAGATATTAATATGTATGTATGAATGAGATTAGGAGTAGATTAACTAATGATTTAGGAGTAGTTGTAATCAATTATCTCATTTATGTATGTATGTTAGTAGAAGACTCAATATGTATGTGTTTAGAATGATTAGAGTAATTGAGAGTTGAGTTTGTACTTGGATTATCACTCCAAGTATGAGTTTGACTATTAGCTTAATTGAATGGAAAAGGCTTAGCATAACTATGCTATGATAGCTTGGGTCAATGTTCTTGTGCTTAATGGGTCTAAACCCTAGACACAATCACTCTTCCGATTGGAGAGTGATGACATGATTTCGGGAATTCCCTAATCAAGATTCCAGGGTAATTTCCTTAATCAAGAGAACGAACCTTACTCGAATTAAATGGAATTCACATGTTAAACAATCAACATGATCTCTATCTTGTGTTTGGTAAACTTATATCCCATATGTGTTTCATGTTTTGCTTTTCTCCAAGCCACCATTATTTTCGTAGTTAGGGTGTCTTGCCTTTAGGAGTAGATTAACTTAATTAGGAGTAGATTAATTAGATAGCCAAGACACCCGGCTACATTTCTATCCTAGTTAGTCACACCTCCACACACACACATCACACACCGTTTTCCTTTTTACATGCTTTAATAAACACTAGAACTAGATACAATTAACGAATCCATCTCCCTGTGGAATGAACCGTACTTGCCGCTATGCGATCGTAACGATCTGTGCGCTTGCGGAAAAACATACGCGCCCCATTTATTTTATGATAGTTTATAGAACTATCGTGTGTCCCGCGTGCGCCGATCGAGTTATTGGCGCCGCCGGGGATACTTTATTTTAGACCGCTTCGGGGCGCGTCAAGTTTTTGGCGCCGCTGCCGGGGAATGGTTTTCGTTAAATGTATTTAATTTTAGCAAATAATGTAGTTGTTATGTTTTTTTGTTTTATTTGTTTTTATTTTCGTATCAAGCAAATGCGTTTGATTTTGTTTGAGTATTGGTGTTGTGTAGGATTCTTAGGTCCGGAATCAAGGAAGAGGGTCAAAACGGGAAAAACGACCTTCCCGACCTCAGTCCGCGGGTCAAGTCCGCGGGAATGAGCCCGCCTAACAAAGCCGCCGGGGTCTTTTTGAACCTTTGGCGAGACACAGCGGCGGGACATAACCCGCCTTCCAGACGGAAGGAACCCGCCGGACCTCACGGCGACTACACAATGGCGGGACATAACCCGCCGTCCAGAAGGTCAGAACCCGCGGAAGGAAGTCGGCGACTTCATGCAGCAGGACATAACCCGCCATCCAGATGGAAGGAACTCGTCGAGTTCACGGCGACTTCATGCGGCGGGAATATGCCCGCCGTCTAGACGAGACGAAGCCGCCGCACCATCTGGAGGAATCACCTCGCGCCGATTCCCAACAATCGATGACCGCACAACCCATAAACCGCGACGCACTCTACAAGAGGTATCCTCTACACTTTGTTTTCCCAAAAATAAGTCTCTTCAATCAATTCCTCCGTGTTGAGATTAGTGAGGATTGAATTGAGACTTAGTTTTGTGCTTCAATTCTAGTGGAATGCATGTGTTGAGTGTAATGTACTTGTGTGCCGTTGTAGTATGGTGGTAAGATTCCCACCAATGAGCTTCATAGATAAATGCATTGCTTGTATATTTTGTAATTTTTATTTTTGTTTAGATCTAAGAGTGCGATTGTTTGTGCTTAGATCTTGGGATTTATTTTGTTTTGTTGTTTTTAGTCTTTGTGATTTTTGTTGTTCTCATGTCCGAGTCTTGCTAAGCATTGTCCAATTTATGTACGGAAAAGGTTCCGTTGTGCTACATTGAGGATTGAAACTAATACTCGGTGTGAAATATATTATCTAGAGGGGGGGTGAATAGATTTTAAACAATTTTTCCCAATTTTCGCATACAAGTCAATATTACGAAAATGTCTCAAACTAGACAATATAAAATATCAAGTGTAAAAGTGCGGAAATATAAATGACACAAGATATTTACGTGGAAACCCTCACGGGAAAAACCACGGGCTAGTAAGTAAGCCACACTCGAACCTCGAATCCACTAAATGTGTAAACCAATTACAACCTAATCCCGGAAGTAATCACACACCTACCTAATCCCGGTATAAGCGAACCTAGTCCAATTGCTTGTGATTTATGCAACCTAATCCCGGAAGCTACACAAGACTTACTTCTCAATGAAGAGAGTTACAACCTATGTGAATATATGAAATACTCAAAAATGCAACAAGAGCAAGGCAACTCTATATGCTTACCTAGGATGATGATATGTCAAGAAAAACAATCCTAGATATCAAAAACTAAGTGACATGTCAAAAAGCTTAGCAACACAAGATTTATAAAAAACCTAGAAGCTATCACAATACAACTCTCAAACATTCAACATACTAATCTCTAACTTGCATTTAAAAGATAAATCCATGATATACAAGTAATAAAAGAGATAGCTTGGAAAGAAAGACACAAAATATGTAAGATACAAGTGAAAACCTTACCAAGCAAAGTATGTTGAAGAATCCATGAAATAAGCTATCTAGATGGTCAAGAAGGATGCAAGATGAAGATTGATGCTCATGGAATGATGTTTGAGTGAATAAAAATGAGTTCTTGGTGGAATTTCTCTTGAAGAAAAATATGCTTAGTAAAAATGGCTTTTGAACTCATAAAAAACGACCTAAGGAAGAAAGCCACATATATATAGGAGATCAGCACAAGGTGGCGTCGTTTTGAAAAAAAACGCTTCAGATTCCCGTCAGCTGCGCTGGTTCAGCGCTGGATGACCAGCGCAACTCACCAGCGCACGCCCTTTAACTGGCAAGGGCGCTCGACGAGTGGTGCGCCTCAAGGGCGCAAGACCAGCGGCAACATTCTGGACGAGATGCGCTGGTGGTGCTTGTGCTGGTGACGACCAGCGCACCAACAACGACAACCTACTGGAGGAGTTGCGCTGGAGGAGTGCGCCGGTGCAGACCAGCGCACGACCAGCGGTAGTCCACTGGACTAGTTGCGCTGGTGACGACCAGCCCATGACCAGCGCACACACTCCCTTAAGCACACAAACAAAAGTGCAAGGGTCAAAAGAAATGCATCCTAAGCCTAACTAGATATGCCATTATAATCACAAGATGTAAGAAGAGAGATTTAAATACCCAATGATGCACAAAAACTGCAAACACAACATACAAGTAAGAGTTATGCAAGTGTTGTGTGTGTGTGCAACTACATCTCTTCAAAGTAGAGCAAGCACAAGAAATATACCTTTGGTGCTTCTTCTCTTGAGGTCTTGAGAGCCTAATCTACCCTTACAAAAACCCCAATTGTGGTTTGTCTACGAAATAAGCCAATCAAGGAATGGGAATCCTTACAAGGATAATGTTAAGTTTAGGTTTGGGGGTGCGGACAACTTTCGTGATGTCGTCTTTATTTATTTTTGTAGGTTTTGTCGTTGATAATTTTCAAATCTCTACAAAATTGTTCAAATTGAAAATTTTGGAAATGAAGTCCAATTTTGTTGAGATAATATCTTTGCGTGCCGGTAGAGACATGTCATGTATGCTTTTAGGTCTATATCTTGACTATCATTCATGCCATGTATGATTATTGCATCACTTAAAATTGTGTGTACAGTGCCAATCTTTAGATGTTGAAGTGGATAGAACTCTTTGCTTGTTTAGCTTAGGAGAATAGTGGAGACTACCCTTGTGAGGATTTTGTGCTTTAACGTTCATTTTAGAGGGTATATTCGTTTCTACTCTTAAACACTTATCTTGTTCTTCATTGTATAGATTGATCTCTATAGGGTTTTGCATTGGATATTAAAGAACAAACATTTTATGATATCACATGTTGTGCTTTACTTTTGTGTGGGTTGATCCTTGAGAAGTGATGCTAGGCAATGTGTGCTTAAACTACCAACAGGCCTAAACACTAATCCCTACCTATGTGTGTGCTCCAATAGCCCATTTGAAACCAAACACATAGCCTTTTCTTTCATCACCCGAACTTACAACCAAGCGTCTATAATGAAACCATACCTAATTAGCTTGGACCATACGGTGATTAGATGTTAGAGATTATTGGGGTATGTTGTAATTACTACAAATTTTGGAGAGAAACCAATGAGTTTCTTGAATTTAAATTGTAAAGTGTAATTGCATGTACTAAGGCTTGAATGATAAGCATCAAAATTTATATGTGTATAGTCATTCAAAAGAAAGAAAAAAAGAAAGAAAAAGAAAATTGAATATATACTCAAAGGGAGTATGAAAAAGAAAACAAAAGGGGAGCCTAGATGCATACTTGTAATAGATTGACTTGAGGATGTAGTGATTGCATTGTATATGGTCAATATTCCTATGATACAATCTATGGTTGGGATTATGATATTGCATTGTAGATGGTTAGCAATCCCATGACATGGTCTTAGGTATTTTGTTTTCCTTTTCCCTTTCTTTCTTAGCCTACACCCATGGCCCCATTACAACCGGAAAAGACCTAGCGGATCTCTTGGTAAAGCTTGCTTAATTGTGAAGTTGCATGTGCTCTATCTATGTTCTTAATGTTTAATTCGTTCATGAGATCCTCTGCACTTATATGAGCGTTCTTTCTAATGTATGAATATGCGAATATATTTTGATTCCATGTACCCAAACTCCAATTCGCATATGTTGATGAGTGTTATCGCCTAGGTTCTTAGAGAAAATATGAGAGTAATCCGGTGAGGATTAGAAGTCAAGGCGAATTCTAGCCCGAGCATTCTAGCATTGTTGTTTTGTAAACCGAAAACATCTTTTGTATTGGCATACATGCATTGTGTGATGTATTGATTTAAATGGCATATTTTTAGTCTTTATATAGAGATTTTAGCATGCATGTAGTTTTTGCTTGGTATGTTTACGGTGGCATCTCAACCTTTTGCTTTGTAGAGTTGCGTTTGTGGGTATCGTATCTGGTAAACCCTCAGGAGATTTCACTCCTCCTACTAGGGGAACCTAGGGGTTTAAAAGGCTTGTGGCACATGCTAAGTGCCATCGTTTCTCCCACGACAGTGGACTAATTAGTTTCTATATTTATTGCTTTAGTGTTTAGTTTGTTAATTTATTTTGATTTTCGTTTTTGATTTTTGCTCGAGGACGAGCAAAAGTTAGGTTTGGGGGTCTGATCGCGCTCCAAATGTTCACGTTTAGCGCTCCCTATTCCTAGCTTTTGTGTTCGTTTTCGAGCACTTTTGTGTATATAATATGTGTTTTAGCTATGTGTAGGTAAATATCCCTCAGAGTGGGTGTTAAAACCTAAATGGAAGAAAACAGGGGAATTCAGGGGCAAATATGTCATTGTGGAGAATCAGGGGTCAAAGTGAAATATTCGGGAAAATACTGAATATTCTGTGTATATGGAGAAGATCAGGGGTGCATATTGTAATTATCCGTGCAAGGCACAGCACCAGCACCACGTCAGCAGAGAAACGGCGTCGTTTTGGCATGGGCGCGCGTCAGCGTGACGTCTGGATGACGTCACGTCGTCTTCAAGCTGCAGCCGGGCGACCAGACCTGTGTTCGACCCAGTCCTGACCCGACTTCAACCCGACCTATTCCAGCCATTTTCCGACGATTTTTCTGGCCGTTCTCCGCCCAGATCTGTAGCCGGTCTTCTCCCGGTCACGATGGACCCACTTTGAGCCTCCCATGCAAAGGTTCCACTCTCCACCAAATCCTCTAAACTCCATGGCCATGCAAGCTCACAAGCTTGGTTCAGCGGCTTCTTTCCCGCGTTCCAGAAGGTCCAAACCCGCCGGGAGACGGCGACTTCATGCAGCGGGAAGAAGCCAGCCATCCAGAAGGTTCGAGCTCGCGGAAAACATCCATTTTCCATGCGGCGACTTCCGACGGCGGGCACAAGCTCGCCTTCCAGGGTGTCTGAACCCGCCTAGCTGGCCGACTCAAGAGGATTTTCAGATATTTTGGGATATTTTGATCCCCATTCTTGCCCTATACACTTCCCACTATATATACATCACTATTTTCCTCTCTTTCAAAAAGTGTACACCACCCAACTTTGCTCAAAGAAACCCCTTTCTTGGATTGAACATCACAAAAGAGAGAGAGCAACCTCCAAGCTTCCATAGGGGATTTTCCTCCATGGAAAGCCTTCCATGGAGGATTAGATACAAAGAGAAGGAGGGTTCGTGTGTAAAAACCGAGCCATAGAAGTTCATAGGAATTGAGAGAGCTTTTGGAGGCTTGTCTTCAAGGGTGATCTTTACTACTCATCTCCTTGTATTTTCTTATGATGTGTAACTTATGTGGGAATATTTGTAAACCTAACACTTATGCTATAATATATGTTGTATTGCTCTTTAGAATTGATTCAAGTATGTTCTATTCTTTGCTATCATTATAATCTCTATTTATGATATTCATATGTGTTGAGAGTTAGATATTAATATGTATGTATGAATGAGATTAGGAGTAGATTAACTAATGATTTAGGAGTAGTTGTAATCAATTATCTCATTTATGTATGTATGTTAGTAGAAGACTCAATATGTATGTGTTTAGAATGATTAGAGTAATTGAGAGTTGAGTTTGTACTTGGATTATCACTCCAAGTATGAGTTTGACTATTAGCTTAATTGAATGGAAAAGGCTTAGCATAACTATGCTATGATAGCTTGGGTCAATGTTCTTGTGCTTAATGGGTCTAAACCCTAGACACAATTACTCTTCCGATTGGAGAGTGATGACATGATTTCGGGAATTCCCTAATCAAGATTCCAGGGTAATTTCCTTAATCAAGAGAACGAACCCTTACTCGAATTAAATGGAATTCACATGTTAAACAATCAACATGATCTCTATCTTGTGTTTGGTAAACTTATATCCCATATGTGTTTCATGTTTTGCTTTTCTCCAAGCCACCATTATTTTGTAGTTAGGGTGTCTTGCCTTTAGGAGTAGATTAACTTAATTAGGAGTAGATTAATTAGATAGCCAAGACACCCGGCTACATTTCTATCCTAGTTAGTCACACCTCCACACACACACATCACACACTGTTTTCCTTTTTACATGCTTTAATAAACACTAGAACTAGATACAATTAACGAATCCATCTCCCTGTGGAACGAACCGTACTTGCCGCTCTGCGATCGTAACGATTCGTGCGCTTGCGGAAAAACATACGCGCCCCATTTATTTTACGATAGTTTATAGAACTATCGTGTGTCCCGCGTGCGCCGATCGAGTTATTGGCGCCACCGGGGATACTTTATTTTAGACCGCTTCGGGGCGCGTCATACATACACATACATATAGAAGAAGAAAACCCTAGGTAATAGAAGATCAAAAAGGATGAAATCATAAGTTTAATTCAATACCTAAGAATCCCGTGCAGTTTCGGTTTTGAGTGAAGAACCACCTCAAAACGTGTTCAAACAGCTGCAAACCTTTTTGGAAAAGGTAGGGGACTTGAATATGAAGATTCTCCAACTTGAATCACTCAATTCCGAGTTCGTATGAGAAAGTTATGGTGTTTGGAAGTTGAGAAAGTTGGAGAGAAAATTTCAGCTTTAGTGTTTTTCAAATTTTCTTCTTAGAATGAAATGGGAAGGAAATGAGACTATTTAAAAGAATTCAAGAGAGAGATTTCAGGACCAATCAAAAGGTGCCATGTCACACTTCCTGTGTGGGGCACGTGTGGCACACAGGGGCAGAGGATGTCTCTGGTCGTGTGCCCCACGTGCTCCACACATGCTCCACACGTGGCCTCCAAGTTTGGCCGTTGGCCAATCTTGCTCCTTTCGCGCACCTCTCGTGTTCTTCAAATGTATTCAGGCATCCAAACTCTGAATTTGAATCCATTTTCAGATTATGAACCATGACTCCCATACGCACAACGACAACTAAAACTTTGACAAATGGTTGAGAATTCATCTCAGAAAACGATGATGAAGACAACTCAATGAATGAGAATGCAAAGTAGCGTAGCTAAGCTACATCATTTGGAATCGAAACCTAATGAATGAGTAACCGAAATGACCAAAACTCAATAAAGAATCAAATAAGAACATGTTCAAGTCCAAAATACAAGAAACACAAACATATAAACACAATGTCACACAAGTATGCCATATCTACGCGATAGTCATAAAACATGCAATTCTACAATGTTTGTCTATAAGAGACCAATGCATGTGCATACTTAAATGTGTGTGAATGTGTTATATCAAATGTTTGCACAATGATGCAAGGACACACATATATGAATTGTGTGTGTGTGCATTAAGGCCTTGCAAGAGGAAAGAAGTCTAAGTATACCTTTGACGCTTTCTCCTCTTGAAGGCTTCTATTTGCTTGATATGTTGTCCAACTTCCTTGAAGCTTGTTAAACCGAGAAACCTAGACAACTAATCAATACAAAGGAAATATTGTTTTGATATAGAATATTGCCAACACAACTCAAGAACCTAACAAGTGTGTTGAGTTTGATTAATGTAAGTATGGATACAACTTGAAGTCCTAAGGACTAGTACATTTAAAAATGACCAATGGTCGGTATCCATTTGCTTCAGCAACATAGAACTCAATGGGCACCCTCATGGAAAGGGCTACACACCTTGGTTGTGAAGCCACCCAATGTAGGAAAGGGCTACGCCATTATGATGAGTGAAAGCGGTCATGAGGTGTATATGTTTATGTTTGTTAAAAGTCAAAGAAGTGTTGAAATGAATCATTAAAAAATAAAATTCTTTGATTCAAGCCTAAAACAGTTCAAAAAGGCTTATGGAGTATAGTAATTAGCTCGGGTTGTCAAATAGAAATGGATTGACGAGCCACATGCACACACTTCGCTCACATATTGAGATCTATTCTTTTTAAAAGCAAAATTTTGGATAATGATCAGTTTGACTTTTTTACGGAAAGGCTTGAGATGAATAGATGTTGAAAATGTTTGCATGTTTGATTTTCAAAATACTTCCTTTTATATACTTGAAGCAAAATCTTCACACACTCACATTTGCTTATTTGGTATATTGATGCTTTAGCAATTTTTGAAGATATATGAGAGTGATTGAAAATCTTAGTGTAACTTTCATTGATTTATGAAGCTTATTTGAAAAATCTAATATAAATTGCTTGTGATGTGAATGTGTGGCGATACATGTGAACAATTATCTATCTAGATGCTAGATGGGGCACTTATCAAGGGGGAGCATTATATACTATATTTTGTTCTCTTGTATGATTTGTTCAAATGATTCTTCAAAATTGTTGTTTGTTGGCATTATTCGTATTTTTGATAAATCTTTGAGATGCTATGATAATTTCTTATATGCATGTTGATTTGTTCAAAAAATGATGTTTTTGCTTTTGTAAATGTTTATTGGTCACTAACTTGTTTGATGTTTCCACTCATATTTGTTTTTAGTATTTTTGTGATACAAGATCATGGGAAAAGCCAAGAAAGTTGGTGGTAGCAATTCTTCAAATCCCGTTGACAAGTTTAAGCCTACATCTTCTTCCAAGAGTACCAAAGCTAACAAGATGAAGAGTTTGGGAATTTTTGGATGCAAAACGATTATTCAAGAGAAAGGTATAGATTTGAACTCTTGTATTGGTTCTTATGTTCATAACGCTATCATGGATAGAAATTGGAGTACTTAGATTAACATGCTAGGATTAGCTAATGAGACCGTGGTTAAGGAATTCTATCATGTTTACAAGGAAAGTACTAATGTGGAGAATGATCTTATGGATATGAGAGGTGTTGTTTTTAGAGTTTGCACTTGGAAATTGAATGAGTTTCTAGGATTGCCCAAAGATATTGAGTCGGATTTCCTTGATATTGATGTCTCGGAAAACCTTGATTTGATGGGTAAAACTCTTTGTGATGATGTGAATTTTGAGTGGGGCAAACGTGCCTTTATTAGGCAAAGTGAGTTGACCAAAATTAGTGTTTTTTGGCATTTATTTGTTTGTTCTAATCTTGTTGTCTCTACTAATGCTACCGAACTTAATAGAGAAAAGATCAAGATTGTGTATGCTTTGGTGACAAACAAACCTATTAATCTTGGTGAATTGCTTATTGAATATATTGAGATCATGGCTTGTTCAAGTCGTTTGGATAAGAAATTAGCATTTCTGGGGTTTATTTCTCAATTGTGTTTAGCTAAAGGGTTAAAGAATTATGATGATAATGTGCTACTTCCTCCCTTAGAGAAGTTAAGTGAGAAACGTGTGACAACCATGTCATACAAGGAAAAAGGAAAGCCTAGTGATACATTTAGGCTATTTGGTGAATCTCTTGATTCAAGCCATGTACCTAGCACACCTATTCTTCCAAGTTGGGCTATATAATTGAAGAAAGAGGTTGAAGAGTCACGAATGATGATTGAGGCGTCACAAAGGAAGATTGAAGATCTTAATGCTAAGATAGTTGTTCAAGATGAGAAGATCAAAGAATTGGAAGGAAAAGCAACTACTACAGAGCATTATGTGAGATCATCACATCGCACTACTTTCCTTGGTGGCACAAGTGGCTAGAGAGTATCGTGAGGTATATTTTCTTACTCTTTCCTTTTGGCTTCATATCATGTCAAAAAGGGGGAGAAATATGGGAGATAGATTATACTTCGCGGCCTGGCCGGGCCGATTGACCGCCGATCGAACGCGTTTCTTTTGAAACTTACTTAAACGACCACACACTTTGATTTGCCCCCTAGAGATATGCCCACTTGCTTTGTTCCAATTAAGAGAGTTCATAGTCAGAATCTTCATCTTCAGATATTTTTCAAAGAGAAGAAAAATTCCAGAACTCAATTATTGATTCTCAAACAAAACACTTTTTCAGATCATCAATCATCATCTAGCATCATCTCTAGATCATCTAGATGTCCCTCTTGCATTGAATCTTTATCTACTTTGCTTGTTAATCTTGTCACTAATATCTTACATGTTTTGTGTTTCTCTTATTAGCATCACATTCAATACTTGTTTGTGTATTTTGATCTTTGGATACAATATGAGATGAGTTGTTTTGTATGTTTTAGAATTTTGATTGTTGCTACATTAGGTTTTGTGCTTCATATTGAATTAGCCTAAAACTAATTTACATGTCATTAGTTTTTGATATCTAGGATTGTTTCTAATTGCATATAAATCACTTTATAAGCATCTAGGTTGTCCCTTGCTCTATGTTGCATTTTGGATATTCATATATATTCACTTAGGTTGTATCCTCTTCTAGAGAAAGTAAGTTTGTGTGTAGCAACCGGGATTAGGTTGCTTAGATCGCAAGCAAATAGAACCAGGTTCACTCATACCGGGATTAGGTAGGGTGTGTGATTTACTTCCGGGATTAGGTTGTAATCGTTTGCACATTTAGTGGATTCGAGGTTCGAGTGTGGCTTATTACATAGCCCGTGGTTTTTCCCGGAGGGTTTCCACGTAAAAACCAAGTGTTGTTTTAATTTCCACACCATATTACACTTGCTTGTTTATATTATCTTGAGGGCATTTTCGTAAGTTTTGACTAACACGAAAAATGGGTAAAAAGCGTAAAATCTATTCACCCCCCTCTAGATAGCTTTATACAGACCGTGCTATAATTTGTTTTCATTGGTATCAGAGCGGGTTCCTAGAACATACATAGGTGATCCTTGCTATTTGGTGTGTTTGCATTTTGTGTGATTTTTGATCATTCATACATTTGCATTCATTCATTCATTCATAAACACTATGAGTGGAACGGTGGAAATGGGGGTGGCACGAAGGAGCTTCTAGCACAAGGCCTCCACTTCGTTACCGGATTGAACTATTCCAATGGAAAGGAAGATGGAATCCTACATATGTAAAATTCATGACGTGCATGGATGGCGGTGGAAGACGGATATGATCTCCCTATGATGACCCCGAGGGTGGAAGACAAGATGTTTTGAAGCCTAAGGCGTAAATGGAACGCGCAAGAGTTGAGGCTTCTAAGTGGAATAGGAAGGCTATGCATGCCATTATGTGTGCTATGGATGAGAATCAGTACAAGCTTATTCAGAATACTCAGATTGCCAAAGTGGCATGGGACATCCTTAGTTGCACATGAGGGAACAGAGGTGGTGAAGGAGTCCAAGCTTCAAGTCCTCCAAACTCAGTTGAGCTACTAAGGATGGGAGAGGATGAATGCTTCAATGATTCGAAATCAAATTGATGGACATTGTAATCAAAAGCCAATCAACTCGGAGACCCGTATTCGGATAGGAGAGTCAAGCAAAAAATTATGAGATCTCTCCCCGATAGTTGAATCCAAGGGGACGGCCATAGAAGAAAATAGTGGCTACATGGATATGAAGCCAAGTGAGGTGATTGGGCGTCTCCTTGCATATGAGTTAGGAAGGCTCCTAGCACCACTACTCCTCCTAAGAAGTCTAAAGGAATAGCTTTGAAAGCATCTAAGGATGCAAAGGAGGCAAGCATGCAGTGATCGGATGAAGACCTGCCTTATTTGTGAAAAGGTTCAACAAGGTATCAGGGTTCAGAAGAAGCAGGGATTTGGGTCAAGAGGACAAGATTTGAAGAAAAAGAGTTCCTCAAGAAAGTTTGAGCATAGACAAGAGAGGACCGAAAGGAAAAGGGTCCGATGCTTTGAATGTGGTGGGATTGGTCACTTTGCCCCCGAATGTGCTAATCACAATGAAAAGAAGAAGAGCAAAGTGATGGCCGCCACTTGGAGTGGGAGTAGTGATGACTCCAATGGAAGATGAGTCGTCAAGTGAAGAAGAGCTCATGGCTAACCTCCTAGCTTTTGCCTCCTCACATAAGAGCAAAAGTGGTAGTGAGAAAGAGGAAATGAGTCAGAGGAAAATGACTCAAGTGAAGTAGAAAGTTGACTCCTCTTCTAGTTCAAAAAGAAATTTGTGGAGCAAAAGGTGCTTGCTAAATACCATGCGAGTTCAATGATTTAGCACTTAAAAGCACAAGAAAGATTGAGAGGTTGAGAGAAGAAACCTTGAACTTTCGGCTCACAATGACCATTAAGTGACAAGTGGAAAGATTGAAGAGGAGAGAGGATAAGTTATTGAGGAGTTAGACTTATCCAAGAGAAGTGAAGAAGGCTTGAAGAGGGAACTTGTAGAAGTAAAGGGTCCTTGGCTAGAATATTCTAGCACCAAGAAGATTGATCATTTACTTGGTGTGGAAAGAGTCAAGTGACAAGAGAGGTCTTGGGTATGATGATGGCAAGAAAATCTCAACCTCTAACAAGACGTGTTTGTCAAGAGCTTGAAGAACGAAGAAACTTCATTTCTTCAACCTCCTAGGAAGAAGTTAGAAGTAGGACAATGTTCTAATGCTCAAGTGAAAAATGGGGCAAGAAAGAAATCTCAAGCTCAAACCCCTAGTGTCCTCAAGCCAACACTCCTCCAAAATTGGCTCACAAAGGAAAGAGACCAATCATGCAACCTCAAGCTTGAAGCAACCTAGACCGGTTTCAACAACGAAAATGGATTTGAACCCACTTATCCACAAAAGACATGGACAAGCTCCCATACGTGCACAAAGGCAAGGTATGATTCCTTTTTCATCCCTATTTGTCACTTTTGTGGTTGTGATGGTCATATTAGACCAAATTGCTTTCAATATATTAAAATGTGTAGAAAACAAAGCATGATTGAAAAGAGAAAGAATAGAGCTAAGATGCATGTTTCTAGGAATGAAAATATTGATTTGCATGATCCTAGAAATAGTAGAGCAATGTACCAAGACCACTAGGAAAGCTAAAATTGTTGCTAAGGGATTAGAAAGAATGCAAATGTTTGCCATGTTGCACAAATAGCCTTGAAGGCAAATTCTTCTAATTTTTGGTACTTGGATAGTGGGTGCTCTAGGCATATGACGGGAAACAAGAGTTTCTTCGAGACTCTTGTTATGGAGGAAGGTGGAATTGTCACTTTTGGTGATGGATCCAAAAGAAATGTTAAAGGGAAAGGAACCATTTCCGTTCCCGGATTACCCTCCTTATCCAATGTTTTATTTGTTGATGGCTTGAAAGCCAATTTAATAAGCATTTCACATCTTAGTGATGAAGGATATTCCGTCTGGTTTTCTAAAAGATTTTTGCTCAATCCTAAAACCCGAATGGACAAACCTTGTTGAAGGGCATGAGATCTAGCGACAATTGTTATTGTCTTGAAGCTAGTATTGTATCTAATCATGTGTCCATGGATGAGCAAATGAGTTGTGGCATGAAAGACTTGGCCACATGAACTTTAGCGATCTACGGACCCTTGGAAAGTTCGAGTGTGTGCGTGGCCTCCCTAAGCTTGGGAAGAAAGCAATGGTGTTTGTGGACCTTGCCAACAGGGAAAGCAAACTAAAAGCATGCACCAAAAGGGTAAGTATCTCACCACCAAGGAGCCTCTTGAGCTTCTCCACATGGACCTCATGGGTCCTATGCAAACCGAAAGTTTGGGTGGAAAGAGATACATTTTTGTTTGTGTTGATGATTTCTCTAGGTTCACATGGACATATTTTTAGAGAAAAATCCGAAACTTTTGATAAGTTTAAAATGCTTTGTAATAAACTTCAAATGAAATGAACTCTAATATTAAAAGCATAAAACGGATTAGAAGTGACCATGGGAGGGAATTTGAGAATGCTACCTTTGAAACCTTTGTAATGGTTTAGGTATCTCCCTGAGTTTTCGGCTCCTAGGACACCTCAACAAAATGGAGTTGTTGAGAGGAAAAATAGGGTCCTTCAAGAGATGGCCGTGTGATGTTGCTTAGCAACAATGTCCTAGGAACCTATGGGCCGAAAGCCGTCAATACGGCTGCTATATAGGAAATAGAGTCTCCTAAGCCCGGTACTAGAAAACACCTCCTATGAGTTATGGAAAGGCAAGAGGCCAAATGTTAGCTACTTCCACACTTTTGGAAGCAAATGCTACATTTTGAATGACCGTGATCAACTGGCAAATTCGATGCTAAGAGTGATGAGGGTATCTTATTGATATGCCTTAAATAGTAGAGCCTTAGAGTTTTCATTAAAGACTCTAGATAAGTCTGTGTTATGGAATCATCCATGTCATATTTGATGATACTAGGCTCAAGTCTAATAATCATGAGGGGAGGTTATTAGAGTGATGGTTCTCCTTTGGAGAAGGTTATGGTGCCTCCTAATGTTGGGACATCTAATGTCAACAATGATGACACACAACCTATTGCTAGAGTTCCTCTCTTGAACTCTAAAGAACCAGCTCCATGGGTTAGGAAACTCCATGATAAAAAAGATATCATTGGAGAGGTAAATGAGGGTGTTAGGACTAGACGTCAACTTGCTAATCTTATTAGCTATACTTGCTACACCTCTCAAATTGAACCCAAAAAGGTTGAAGAAGCCTTACATGATGAATTTTGGGTTCTTACCATGCAAGAAGAGCTAAACCAATTCGAAAGGAATGAGGTTTGGACTCTAGTTCCTAGGCCTAAGACCACTAATGTCATAGGCACTAAATGGATATTTAGGAACAAATCCGATGAGGATGGCAACATAGTGCGGAACAAGGCTAGACTTGTAGCACAAGGGTACTCTCAAATTGAGGGTATCGACTTTGAGGAGACATTTGCTCCCGTTGCTCGTTTAGAGTCTATTAGGCTTCTCTTGTCCATTTCTTGTGTGCACAAGTTCAAATTGCACCAAATGGATGTCAAGAGTGCCTTCCTCATGGCTTCTTGCAAGAGGAAGTGTTTGTTGAACAACCCAAGGGGTTTGTGGATGCTCACCACCCCAACCATGTCTATCGCCTCAAGAAGGCACTATATGGGTTGAAACAAGCACCGAGGGCTTGGTATGAGCGCCTCACTCAATTTTTGTTGACAATAACTACACAAGAGGTAGTGTTGACAAGACACTATTCATCAAGAGAGCAATGATGAGCTTTTCATAGCTCAAATATATGTCGATGACATAGTGTTTGCTCCACCAACAACACCAAGGTCCAACAATTGTTGATGTTATGTCTCATGAATTTGAGATGAGTTGTTGGTGAGCTTAATTACTTCCTAGGTTTGCAAATTAGGCAACTAGATAATAGGATCTTCATAACCCAAGCCAAATATTGCCAAAAAGCTTGTGAAGAAGTTTGGTCTTGAAAAGCAAACATTGTGACACTCCTATGAGCACCACTTTGAAGCTAAGCAAGGATGCTAGCGGTAAAGTGTGGACCAAACCTTATATCGTGGCATGATAGGGAGCTTGCTCTATTGACCGCAAGTAGGCCCGATATATCATTTAGTGTAGGAGTTTGTGCTAGGTACCAATCCGATCCCAAGGAGTCCCATCTCTCTTCGGTTAAGAGAGTCATTCGCTTGTGAATGGGACTTCCAAACTATGGGATTTGGTACTCATTTGACACTAATCTAGTCTTGTAGGATATAGTGATGCGGATTGGGCAGGAAATTGCGATGATAGGAAGAGCACATCGGGCGGTTGCTTCTTCTAGGCAACAACTTGGTGTCTTGGTTTGCAAGAAGCAAAACTCAATTTCTTGTCCACGGCGGAAGCGAGTACATAGCCGCGGGGAGTGGATGCACTCAACTTATATGGATGAAGCAAATGCTAGTAGATTACGGATTCAACCAAGGTACTCTCACTCTCTTTTGTGATAACATGAGTGCCATTAATATTTCCAAGAATCCGGTGCAACATTCTAGAACTAAGCATATTGACATCCGTCACACTCATTAAGAGCTTGTTGAAAATAATGCATAGTACTTGAACATGTAGGTACTAATGATCACTTGCGAACCTATTTACTAAACCCTTAGATGCTACTCGATTTAAAAATCTTAGTAGATCTATTGGGTATGTCTTGTGGAGTGATGTTCTATGATTGACCCCATATGGGGAACTCAAGCAAAGAGAGCTAGTTTGCATTCTTGTCACTTGCAAAAAATTTGAAATATCTTATGCCTCTTCTTTTAATTGCTTGAGTAAGCTTGGTTGCAATATGTATATATGTTTTCAATTCAATAAGTGTGAACCTTGCTTGTTTACAATCCATGTCATATTTATGTTCAAACATGCATTTTTGGACTAGGAGATGTATATTGGAAGTATGATTTGAATGACCTATGATTATCTCCATGACATGATGATTCTTTAATAACATGCTAATGACAAATGAAAAAGCATGAAATTCATATAACATGCTCACATGAAAAGCATGAATTGATGATTGCATATTCTTAAAAATGCAAAACTTGTGTGAAAGCTTATGAGACTCAAAATGAATAAAGGATCTTGTATCCGTTCAAAGGAATTTATATTCCAAAATGTCTCTCTTCTTTATTGGTTGAACATGGCTACTATCATACGGATATCTTATCCGGAAAAATCAAAAAGGGTGCAAAGTTGCTCATGCCATGTTTCGCTTTTAAAGTGGATATAGTTGCTCTTATATTGAAATCAATGTATTCTATATCCTTGCTTTACTCATGACATTGGTGAAATTGGTTTGAATTCCTATTAGAAACCTTTGTCATTTGCTTTGCCAAATACCATTGTATTTTGGACTTGAATGCTACATGTCTTGTATGCAAAGCATGTTTGATTCACACATTTTCTCTCAAATAAATCTCCTTGTTTCTCTCCGATTAAATTGAGATGCATAAAGTGACTTATATTAATTATGCAAATCTTGCATGCTACTATCTCTCGTTACTATGAGTGACCCGGTTGAGGACTACTCCTTTGCCTATATCATGACAAAAAGGGGGAGTAGTATATGGTAAGGGGAGATGCAAATTATTGTGCACATTGGGGAGATAAACCTTTGAGGGGGAGCATTGCATTTATCATACATTGCATATATTTTGTAATGTTGTGCCTAAATTCTAAAAATGCAAATGCTTGTTTTTGATATCACTTGATTAATCTCACATTTCACTTGTATTGGAAAACATAGAAATCTTATTTACAGGGCTTGATTATTCTACAAGAGATTGAAGACTTGAAGTTTTTATTTTCTTATCTCTTTGTGTTGTAGAATATCATAGTTGTCTCGTAGTTTCTATTTCTTTGTGAGGAATCAATGTGAGTGGTGGTTTTGTCACGAAATAGCCAAAGGGGAAGATTGTAAGGTTCCCATTTGTTGATTGGCTCATTTCGTAGACAACCACATGTTGGGGTTCTTTGTAAGGGTAGCCTAAGTATCGGTCTTATTGTTCGAAGCCCTTTGAAGACCTCGTGTTGACAAGCACCGAAGGTAAATTTCTATGTGCTTACTTTTCTTTGAAGAGATTAGTTGCACACACACACTTAACATTCATTGCATGTGTGTGCATTCTCTTCATTTGTCACATTTCACACTTGCACTTATTTATTATATTTTGTTGTGTGTAATTGTGTCATGTTGTTGTGTAATTCGTTTCCCGATAACTTTCGGAAACGTCCGCGCCTGCACTAGAAAATGCTTGGTTTAGCGCGAGGACCGCCTATGGAGAATGCCCTTGGCTTCTCCTTGGTTTTCACCTATCTAGGTGATCGGCGGTTATGATCGGCTGCCTGGCCGCCGAATGAAACCGCTATTTCAGTCCAGATTGGTCTGAAGCATTTCTGCGGTTAAGATCGGCGGTCAAGACCGCCGTTCGAAACCGCCGTTTCAAGACCTGATTGATTTTTCTCTCAGTCTAATTCGGCGGTTGAATCGGCGGTCACGAGACCGCCGTTCATACCTGATTGATTTTGATCTCTCTGTTTTGATTCGGCGGTTGGAATCGGCGGTCACAAAACCGCCGAATGAACCGTCGTTTTTGCTCTGTTCTTCATGAGCTCAATTCGGCGGTCATAATCGGCGGCCTGGCCGCCGATTGAAACCGCCGATCGGCGCGTTTCTTTGAAACTTACTTAAACGACCACACTTTGATTTGGCCCCCTATATATATGCCACTTTGACTTTAGGTCAATTAAGAGAGTTCATATTCAGAATTCATACTTATGATATTTTTCAAAGAGAAGAAAAATTCCAAGAACTCAATTATTGATTCTCAAACACTTTTTCATGATCATCAATCATCATCTAGCATCATCTTAGATCATCTAGATGTCATCTTGCATGGAATCTTCATCATACTTTGCTTGGTAAGCTTTTCACTAATATCTTACATGTTTTGTGTTTCTCTTATCTAGCAATCTCAATTAATTACTTGTTTGTTATTTTGTATGCTTTGGATACAATATTGAGATGAGTATGATGTATGTTTGAGAATTTGTATTGTGCTAGCATATTAGGTTTTGTGCTTAATATTGATTAGCTAAACTAATTGACATGTCATTTAGTTTTGATATCTAGGATTGTTCTAATTGCATATTAATCATCTTAGATAAGCATATAGGGTTTCCCTTGCTCTATGTTACATTTTGGATATTCATATATATTCACTTAGGGTTGTATTCTCTTCTAGAGAAAGTAAGTCTTGTGTGTAGCAACCGGGATTAGGTTGCTTAGATCGCAAGCAAATAGGCTAGGTTTACTCATACCGGGATTAGGTAGGTGTGTGATTACTTCCGGGATTAGGTTGTAATCGTTTGCACATTTAGTGGATTCGAGGTTCGAGTGTGGCTTACTTACATAGCCCGTGGTTTTTCCAGTGAGGGTTTCCACGTAAAAACCAAATGTTGTTTTAATTTCCACACCATATTACACTTGCTTGTTTATATTATCTTGAGGGCATTTTCGTAATTTTGACTAACACGAAAAATTGGGTAAAAAGCATAAAATCTATTCACCCCCCCTCTAGATAGCTTTATACACACCGTGCTATAATTTGTTTCACGAACTACTTGATATCTCTCCGACTGAGATCTGCCCTGTTTTCAATCACTAGAGTTGTTAATTGGAAAATCACCCCGAGTGACAATTTTCTGTTAACAGTTTCTAATATCTTGAATATGTGCTTCATGTATATGATTTATTCAAGTGTTAGCTTTGTACATGGAACTATGAATCACATGTGTTAGGTGTTTCACATGCTCTAGGTTTCAATTCATGTTTTATAACTAGACAATTTTTGACTTGTGTGCTCACATGACTAAGTCTAGTTTCCATGGGATGTATTGATCATATATTCTATGTTGCATGTGTTTGCATCGTTTGCATCACTTAGATCATTTGCTTTGCAAAAGGTGAAAGTCTCATATTGGACTGAGTGAAGCTTCAACTTGAGCATTAAGTCTTGACTAGGACAAGAGGTCCGAATAGTCAAACAAGGAAGTCTTGGTTAGGATAAGAGGTCCGGATAACCAAGCAAGAAGTCTTAGCTAGGAGCGTGATGCTTCGGATGGTTAAGCTAGGGAAGCTTAACTAAGATCTTTGTGATCCGTATAGCTAAGCAAGAAATCTTCCTAGAGACGTGAGCGTCTTGGATAGGAAGTTGCTTTCTAGAGACATGAGTGAAATGTCTTAGATAGAAAATAGGCAAAGTGATTCACTTGGCCCAAGGGTAGAATAGAAGTTGATAGCTTGGAGAGTGTATCATAGGATTGGTCATGTCTTTGAGTGTGTATCTTTTATTCGTCATAGTGGATTGTGGTTTCCCGGTGGTTGTGGATTCAACCCGTGGATGTTTCCTCTTCGGAGGTTTTACCATGTAAAAATCAATGTGTCTGTAATATCCTAGATCTTTGTTGGCTTGATTCCATTGCAAAACGCTCTTTATTTGTATTGATTAGTTGCTTAGGTTGTTCTTGGTGAAAAGAAGCTTCAAAGAAGAAAAGCAACGTCTCATGCAAATATCGTCTTCAAGAGGAAAATCGTGTACTTGGATGCTAAGGTATCAAGATTCTTCTTCCTCTTGCAAGGCATAAGCGTACACACACACAATTCATTCATGTGTGTCCTTGCATCGTTGTGCTACATTTGGTATAACACATTCACACACCATTGTAGTATGCTCATGCATTGAACTCATATTGTCATACATTGTAGAGTTGCATGTTTTAAGACTATGTTTAGGAAATGGCATACTTGTGTGATCTTGTGTTTATATGTTTGTGTTTTATTGTATTTAGACTTGAACATGATCTCATTGGATTCCTTAATGAGTCCCGGTCATTTTGGTTACTCATTCATTAGGTTTCGAGTCCAAACGATATAGCTACGCTACTTTTCGTTCTCATTCGTTGAATTGTCTTCGTCTTCGTTTTTCAAGATGAATTCTCATCCTTTTGTCAATGTTTCATAGTCTTTGTTGTGCATGAAGGAGTCATGATTCATAATCCAAAGATAGATTCGAAATCGGAGATTGGAGGCCCAGATACGGTCGAAGAACGCGAGAAGAGCGCGAGTGGAGCTTGCTTAGCCAAAGGCTAAGCAAAGGAGTCCACGTGTGCCACACGGCCAGGCAGCCTCTCTGCTCACGTGTGCCACACGCGCCCCACAAGTGGATGGTGATATGGCACATGTTGATTGGTTCATTTTTCCCTCTCTTGAATTCTTTTAAATACTCTTCTCCTTCCCTCCAAACATAACTTGAAGAAAAAATTAAGAAAGATGAAGTGCAGAATTTCTTCATGATTTTAGATTTCTTATTTTGATCATAACTCTCTCATACGAACTCGAAATTGAGTGATTCAAAAGGCAAAAATGTTGGTTTTGAAGAGAGCTACAAACTCCAAGCATTTGCAAAGTTATTTGAGTTCGTTATTTTTTCGCAGTATGCAGATTTCAGTCCGAGTCTCAACTTTTGTATGTGAAACTTCTTCTTCTCACTTTATCTTTGATCATCTCTTTTAATCTTTCTAATTGATAGATGAAATGTGTTAAGAATAATGTTAGTTTATACTCTAGGGTTGTTTGATCAATTGTTAATTGAGTTTTAGCTTTGTGATTTCTCTTGAACATATTTTAGTTAAACTTGATTGAACTTGAAATTGATTCTAGAAATGATATATATGATGTGCCTCATGATATTTTCTAGGTTTAATTTCATGATCTAGGAACTAAGATTTTTGTGTGATATATTAAATATTCATATCTTGTTCTTATGGATTCACATGCTTTGATTTCTAGATAGATTTGTGATTGTGTGTTGAAAGTTTATTCTAGATTATCACTAAGAATGTCCATAGAGCTTGATTGATCATTTTGCTTTATTTAATTGTGTTTGCATCATTTGCATCACTTAGATCATTGCCTTGTGGAAATATTGAAGTCTCTTGTTAAAATGAGTGAAGCTTTAATTTGAATAAGAAGACTTGGCTAGGAAAGTGTTCCAGATAGCCAAGCAAAAGTCTTAGCTGGGAGTGTGGTACTCCAGATGGTTGAGCTAGGGAAGCTTGACTAGGATCTTTGTGATCTAGATAGCTAAGCAAAGAAATCTTCCTAGAGGCTTGAAAGTCTTGGATAGGGAGTTGCTCTCTAGAGGTGTAGGACACACCTTGGATAGGGAGTAGGCTAGGTAGTTCATTAGGCCCGAGGGTAGACTAGAAGTTGATTGCATTGAGTGTGTATCTCTTCTTATTCATAGTGAATTGCTTGCCAGTGGTTGTGGTATCAACCCATGGATGTTTCCTCTTAGAAGGTTTTACCACGTAAAAATACTTGTGTCACATTTCGCTTTATGTTTCATTATCTTCCATATCATATATTGATTGCATCACATGTATATTGTTTTCCGCTTGTGTTGATTAAAACAAATCATTTTGTTAGACACACCAAGTGTGCACTTCATTGTTGCATTGAGAAAAAGTATTTTGGAAGAATATGGGCCTATACCTATTCCCCCCCCCCCCCCCCCCCCCCCCATCTCTAGGTATATATTACATTATATTGCTTAAGGGAATTTGAGTGTCAAATGTCTCTATCTCTATATCTCTATATCTGTATGTATGATCAATATATCTTGTTTAAGATCTCCATTTCCTCACATCCTTGTAAACAAGATTTTTGTTGAGAAAGAGATGCACACATTATTTGTTGAATCAACATTTGTTTCTTGTATCTTGTAAGTGTTTGAACATTGTATCTTGTGATATTCTATATCAAGTTGTAAAGTTCTACTTAGTGAACTTGCATTGTAATATTCTAAGTACAACTTGTGAAATTTGCTCTTTATTGAATATACATGTATATGAGATACATTGTTTCTTGGTTTATGTTTTGTAGACTAAGGGTGGTGAATTGAGCATACTTGTTTTCTCATAACAATCATGTTAAAAGTTAATTTGTATGCTCACCAAGGTTTTGACATAAGTCACGAAAGAGTTTTTAAAATTAAAGTGTCAACCTATTCACCCTCTTCCCCCCCTTCCCCCCTAGGTTGTTTAATATAACCTTGTATGTATTTTCAGAACCGATGATATGATCGGAGAAATCCTTGGGAGTTCTGGTCCTGAAGAAGTAAGAGAAAATGATAGAAGGGGAGTTTGTAAGGATTCCCGTTTTGTTGATTGGCTTATTTCGTGATCAAACCACATGTTGGGATTTTGAATGTAAGGGTAGTCTAAGTGTTTAATGATTGAAGATCAAAGGCCCTTCCATGACCTCAAGATACAAGCACGCCAAAGGTATAATCTCTTGTGCTTGTTTTTCTTTGAAGAGATTTAGTAGCACACACACACTTAGCATTCTTGCTATGATTGCATACTTGCTTATTTTTATGTGAATCTCTTCACATGTCACTTTACACACTAGCACATTGGTTGATATATCTTGTTGTGTGTATATGTGCCTTATAATTCGTTTCCCGACATTGTTCGGAAATGTCCGCGCTTGCACTAATGAGTGCTTGGTTTCGCGCGAAGACCGCCTATGGAGATTGCCCTTGGCTTCTCCTTGGTTTTCACCATTGTTGGTGATCGGCGGTTATGATCGGCGGCCTGGCCGCCGAATGAAACCGCCGTTTCAGTCCAGATTGGTCTAAAGCAATTATGCGGTCAAGATCGGCGGTCACGACCGCCGTTCGAAACCGCCGTTCATACCTGATCGATTTTAATCTCTCGGGTTTGATTCGGCGGTTGGATCGGCGGTCTCTAAACCGCCGAATGAAACCGCCATTAATGCTCTGTTCTTCACGAGCTCAATTCGGCGGTCGTCATCGGCGGCCTGGCCGCCGATTGAAACCG
This sequence comes from Acer yangbiense, assembly GCA_008009225.1. Classification (NCBI taxonomy): domain Eukaryota; kingdom Viridiplantae; phylum Streptophyta; class Magnoliopsida; order Sapindales; family Sapindaceae; genus Acer; species Acer yangbiense. The sequence goes on along the minus strand of CM017763.1, from coordinate 31,821,045 downwards.
CCGAACGGTGCGTTTCAGGGGCAAAATTGTCTTTTCACATGCCCAATTCTTGATGTCTATAAATATCTTATTTTCTCAATCTCTGATCAAGTTTCTTGAGCAATTAGAACCCTAAACTTTCAAGAGAGATTTTTGAGAAAAAATCAAATCAAGAACCCACCTTTAAACACTCAAATCAAATCCTTTTTGCATCAAATTTCATATTGCATCCTCTATGTCTACATAGAAAGCATCTATGATTGGATTGGCATCATCACAATATGCTTGGTAAGATTTTGATTAGTTTCATCTTATTTTAGTATTTTTACTATCTAGCATATTCTCTTTTATTTACTTGTATGTTGTTGATCATATGATAAATACAAGAATAGAGAATTAATTGTGATGAATTAATTGAGTGTTGTTTTGTGATAGCTAATTAGGTTTTTGCTTAATCTTGATTAGCTAAGCTATTTGACATGTCATTTAGCAATTGATATCTAGGGTTGATTAAATTGATTATATCATCATCCTAGATAAGCATCTAAGGTTACCTAGCCTTGTTTGTTATTTGAATATTCATACATATTCACATAGGTTGCATAATCTCTTCTTAGAGAATCAAGTCTTGAGGCTAAGGTTGCTTAGGCCTCAAGCAATTGGACTAGAGCCACTTCTAAAGGCCCGAGTGGTAGAAGTGGGGGGTTATTGACCGGAGTGTTAGACGAGGTCTACATAAGTTGTAAACTCCATTTCGATTAGTGGATTTCGAGGTCCAAGTGTGGCGCACTAAACAACCCGTGGTTTTTCCCAGTGGTTGGGTTTCCACGTATACATCAAGTGTTATTTAAATTCCGCACTATATTACACTTGTATGTATTTTTGACTAGTAGGGGCATTTTCGTAAAATTGACTTGCATGCGAAAATTGGGTAATAATAGTTAAAATCTATTCACCCCCCCTCTAGCTTTATATAGAACACGCCTCGAGTATTTAATTACTTTCAATTGGTATCAGAGCGGGTTCCTAGATATACTTAGGTGATCCTAGCTCATTTTAGGTGTGTTGTGCATTTGTGTGATTTTTGCTCATTCATACATTTTGCATACATTTCATTCATTCATTTGAGACAATGAGTGGATTCGGTGGCAACCATGAGGGTGCTTCAAGCACACGGCCTCCTCTCCTCACCGGTGTGAATTATGCCTCATGGAAAGGCAAGATGGAGGCATATGTGTGCCAAATCCATGATAGGGCATGGATGGCAATTGAAGATGGGTATGCACCTCCTATGATGACTCCCACAAGTGGTGGAGAAGAAGTACTCAAGCCAAAGGCCCAGTGGTCACCTGAAGAGTTTGAGACTTCAAAATGGAATAGGAAGGCATGGCATGCTCTTCTATGTGCAGTGGATGAAAATCAGTACAAACTGATTCAGAACACTAGGATAGCCAAGGAGGCATGGGATATCCTACAGGTTGCACATGAGGGAACCGATGTCGTTAAGGATTCCAAGCTACAAGTCCTTCAAACGCAATTTGAGTTGCTTAAAATGGAGGAGGACGAGTGCTTCAATGACTTTGAAGTCAAGTTGATGGATATTGTGAATCAAAGCCATCAACTCGGTGATCCTTATTCGGATAGGAGAGTTAAGCAGAAAATTATGAGGTCTCTCCCCGCTAGGTTCGAATCAAAAGTGACGGCTTTAGAGGAAAATAGCACATACAAGGATATGAAGCCGAGCGAGGTGATTGGAAGACTCCTCGCCTATGAATCTAGGAAGGCTCCTAGTATTTCACCTCCTAAAAAGCAAAAAGGAATTGCTTTGAAAGCTTCCAAGGTTGAGAAGGAGGAAAAAGGTGACTCGGACCAAGACATGGCTTTGCTACTTAGAAGATTCAAGAAGTTTGTCAAGTTCGAGAATAAGGGCATTGGATCCAAAGGCCAAGACTTGAAGAAAAAAGCTCCCTTCAAGAGTTTTGAGCCTAGGCAAGAGCATAGTGAGAAGAAAGGGGTCCAATGCTATGAGTGTGGTGGTATAGGTCACATCTCACCGGATTGTGGGAACTTGAAGAACAAGATGGCAAAAGTGATGACCGCCACATGGAGTGAAAGTGATGACTCCGGAGAGGGAGATAAGTCATCAAGTGATGATGAGCTTACCATCAACTACACGGCATTTGGGGCCACTTGTGTAGAAGATAAAGTTGTTGGTAAGAATGACTTGACTAGTGATCCCATAGAAGAAAAAGATGAAGAAGTAGCTCTAGAGAAGATATATGTAGCTACTCATTGGGATATGACTCTCATTGACTCAAGAGATCAAGGTGGAGGTCTAAATGAGGGAAATGACTCCATTAGTGAGAATGAGAGTGGAGGAGATAACTTAAGTGAAGATGACTCCTCATCTATCTCTACAAATGGAGGTGTAGAGAAAATGGATGTAAATGACTTTATAGTCAAGTGTGAAAGTTCATTGGAGAAGAAAAATATAAAGTTGAAGATTTTAGAGGATGAAAATCTAGAACTTTCAACACACAATGACCACTTAAGTAAACAAGTGGAGGCATCCAAGAAGATTGAAGACAAGCTAAGGGATGAGCTAGCTATGTCTAAGAGGAATGAAGAAGGGTTGAAGAGAGAGCTTGTTGAAGCCATAGAGTCATTGTCTAGGATGACTACAAGCACCAAGAAACTTGACCACATTCTTGGTAGTGGAAAGAACCCTTGTGACAAGAGAGGTATTGGGTATGAAGAAACAAAGGAGATCACTACTCCAACCAAGACCGTCTTTGTCAAGAGTTTGGGCAAGATAGAAGCCTCACCGGTGCACACTCCTAGGAAGAAAATTGATCTAGGACAATGTTCAAGAAATGCACAAGTGAAGGTAGCTCCTAAGAGACAACCTCAAGCTCAAAAAGTTCCTCAACCTAACTTCCCTCAAGCTCATATTCATCAAGGGAAGAGGCCAATCATGCAAAATGAAACAAGGAAGCAAGCTAGACCGGTTCAACAACAAAGAAGATTTGAACCCGCTCAACCACAAAGTCATGGGATGGCTCCTATGCATGCACAAGGACATGGTATGAATTCTAAATTTATCCCTACATGTCACTTTTGTGGTATTAATGGTCACATTAGACCAAATTGCTTTCATTTCATTAAATTATGTAGAATCAAAAGCATGATTGAAAAGAAAATGATAAGAGCTAGAATGCATGCTAATAGGAAGGAAAACATTCATATTCATGATCCTATTAATTCTAGTACTCTTGAACCATTGTCCACTAGGAAGAAAAATGTCATATCTATGTGGATAAGGAAAAATGAACCCGCTTGCTATGAGACTAACAAGTCTCAAATAGGTTCAACCAAGTCAAATGGACTTGGTAGGTCCATAGGACCTCATGCCCTTCATTAATGAAGGATGATACTAACCCCATATGGGGAACTCAAGCAAAGAGAGCTATTTTTGCATTCTTGTCACTTGCAAAAAATTTGAAAAATCTTATGCTTCTTGGTTGATTGCTTGAGTAAGCTTGGTTGCACATATGTATATATGTTTTCAATTCAATAAGTGTGAACCTTGCTTGTTTACAATCCATGTCATATTTATGTTCAAACATGCATTTTGGACTAGGAGATGTATGTAGGAAGTATGATTTGAATGACCTATGATTATCTCCATGACATGATGATTCTTAAATAACATGCTAATGTCTTATGAAAAGCATGAAATTCATGTACATGCTCAAATGAAAAAGCATGAATTGATAATTGCGTTCTTAAATGCAAAAACTTGTGTGAAAAAGCTTATGAGACTCAAATGAAAAAGGATCTTGTATCCATTCAAGGATTTTACAATCCAAATGTCTCTCTTTCTTTATTAGTTGAACATGTCTACTATCATACGGGTTTCATTCCCGGAAAAATCAAATAGGGTGCAAAGTTGCTCATGACATGTTTAGCTTATAAAGTTGGATATAGTTGTTCTTAAATTGAAATCAATGAAATTTCTATATCCTTGCTTCTCTCATGACAATGGTGAAATTGGTTTGAATTCCTATTAGAAACCTTTGTCATTTGCTTTGCCAAATACCATGGTATTTTGGACTTGAATGCTATATGTCTTGTATGCAAAGCATTTTGTTTCACACATTTTAACTAATAAAACTCCTCGTTTCTCTTCGATTAATTGAGATGCATAAAGTGACTAATATTGATTATGCATATACTAGAATGCTACTATCTCTCTTTGCCTTGAGTGACCCGGTTGGGGACTACTCCTTTGTCTACATCATGACAAAAAGGGGGAGTAGAATGTGGTAAGGGGAGGTGCAAATTGTTGTAGCAATTGGTGCACATTGGGGAGAATATACATTGAGGGGGAGTAACCCTTTGAGGGGGAGCATTGCATTTATCATATATTGCATGATGTTGTGTTTAATTTCTTAGAAATGCAAATGCTTGTTTATGTCCTCACTTGATTCATCTCACTTTTACTTGTTTTGGAAAGTTTAGAAACCTTGTTTCAGGGAATGATTGTTCTATAAGAGATTGAAGACTTCAAGTTTTATTTTTATATATCTCTTTGTATTGTAGAAAATCTTCATTGACCCATAGGTTTATTTTTGTTGTGAGGAATCAATGTGAGTGGTGGTTTTGTCACGAAATAGCCAAAGGGGGAGATTGTAAGGATTCCCGTTTTGTTGATTGGCTTATTTCGTGATCAAACCACATGTTGGGATTTTGAATGTAAGGGTAGTCTAAGTGTTTAATGATTGAAGATCAAAGGCCCTTCCATGACCTCAAGATACAAGCACGCCAAAGGTATAATCTCTTGTGCTTGTTTTTCTTTGAAGAGATTTAGTAGCACACACACACTTAGCATTCTTGCTATGATTGCATACTTGCTTATTTTTATGTGCATCTCTTCACATGTCACTTTACACACTAGCACATTGGTTGATATATCTTGTTGTGTGTATATGTGCCTTTTAATTCGTTTCCCGACATTGTTCGGAAACGTCCGCGCTTGCACTAATGAGTGCTTGGTTTCGCGCGAAGACCGCCTATGGAGATTGCCCTTGGCTTCTCCTTGGTTTTCACCATTGTTGGTGATCGGCGGTTATGATCGGCGGCCTGGCCGCCGAATGAAACCGCCGTTTCAGTCCAGATTGGTCTGAAGCAATTATGCGGTCAAGATCGGCGGTCACGACCGCCGTTCGAAACCGCCGTTCATACCTGATCGATTTTAATCTCTCAGGTTTGATTCGGCGGTTGGATCGGCGGTCTCTAAACCGCCGAATGAAACCGCCATTAATGCTCTGTTCTTCACGAGCTCAATTCGGCGGTCGTCATCGGCGGCCTGGCCGCCGATTGAAACCGCCGAACGGTGCGTTTCAGGGGCAAAATTGTCTTTTCACATGCCCAATTCTTGATGTCTATAAATATCTTATTTTCTCAATCTCTGATCAAGTTTCTTGAGCAATTAGAACCCTAAACTTTCAAGAGAGATTTTTGAGAAAAAATCAAATCAAGAACCCACATTTAAACACTCAAATCAAATCCTTTTTGCATCAAATTTCATATTGCATCCTCTATGTCTACATAGAAAGCATCTATGATTGGATTGGCATCATCACAATATGCTTGGTAAGATTTTGATTAGTTTCATCTTATTTTAGTATTTTTACTATCTAGCATATTCTCTTTTTATTTACTTGTATGTTGTTGATCATATGATAAATACAAGAATAGAGAATTAATTGTGATGAATTAATTGAGTGTTGTTTTTGTGATAGCTAATTAGGTTTTTGCTTAATCTTGATTAGCTAAGCTATTTGACATGTCATTTAGCAATTGATATCTAGGGTTGATTAAATTGATTATATCATCATCCTAGATAAGCATCTAAGGTTACCTAGCCTTGTTTGTTATTTGAATATTCATACATATTCACATAGGTTGCATAATCTCTTCTTAGAGAATCAAGTCTTGAGGCTAAGGTTGCTTAGGCCTCAAGCAATTGGACTAGAGCCACTTCTAAAGGCCCGAGTGGTAGAAGTGGGGGGTTATTGACCGGAGTGTTAGACGAGGTCTACATAGGTTGTAAACTCCATTTCGATTAGTGGATTTCGAGGTCCGAGTGTGGCGCACTAAACAGCCCGTGGTTTTTCCCAGTGGTTGGGTTTCCACGTATACATCAAGTGTTATTTAAATTCCGCACTATATTACACTTGTATGTATTTTTGACTAGTAGGGGCATTTTCGTAAAATTGACTTGCATGCGAAAATTGGGTAATAATAGTTAAAATCTATTCACCCCCCCCCCCCCCCCCCTCTAGCTTTATATAGAACACGCCTCGAGTATTTAATTACTTTCAGAGTTGCATAGACTGTCAAGGAAAGAGTTAATATCAAGCGAAAAGATTAATAATGCAAGAAATAACAAGGAGAAGGAAAACACATACCCGGATGAGCAATGGAAATCTTGAGGTACCGGTCCAACCTGGCACCTTCATAGGCATCATTAGAGGGGTACTTCATGTTCAAGTAAGATCATTCCTGGATCCTCATGAGAATGCCATTGGACTCCGCAGAAATGTTTCCTTTGTCCCACTTATCTCTTTTGGTGAACCGAGTAGGAACCAGATACTCAGTCCCACCGATGTGCACTGAATGGCCCCAATCTCCTTCAACCATGATCCATTCGTCCTTCCAAGATTGATTGAATTTTGCGTTTGCCCCGAGTACGATGAACTTCATTATGTTGGAGGCTCTAAAGTAAAACTAGCCCCTAAGACCCAGCGCCAAGTTCACCACCTGGAAGATGTACCGGATCTTGTCAAAACCCGGTTCCCTCACCACGTTGTCCCTCTCACACTACTCTTTCCAAAGCACCAAGAACCCGGTCAAATGCTTTTAGAACCCCGGTGAAATTTGCAGGAAGGGCAAGCTCTAGAGCATGAAGCACCCTGCGAAGAGTATGATGAAGGGGTAGCCTGACCCCACACTCAAATGTGGCTACGTGAATAAGAAGGAGGCCTGAATGAGGGGTATACACGTCATAACCCCGATGTGGGAGAGAAAGAGAGTGATAGTATCAAGAATCTGGTATTCTCTTCTTAGACGTGCTAGAGTATCAACGATACAAACTGAGTCCGAAATGATCCTGCCATCATGAAAGGAGGAAAATGGACAACTTAGCACCCCTACGAGGTCTGCAGCAGGGGTAACGTCTATCTCATCTTCGGCGTCCTCATCCTCCTTTTCATCAACCATCTGGACTGGATCCTCGGGTTTATTCTTGAAACCCCGACCCGATATAAGTGTTCCTATTGGAGCGACGGCACTGGGCCGGGATGGTACTTTCCACGGCATCGTCTTTACCGCGTCCCCTTTTCTTCTTGTTCGATTTGGAACTCTCGACCGAATCATCCTTTCCCTGATTGAAAAGCTCATCAATGCTATCAGTAGGAGTAGGTGCGCTGGCTATTGTAGAGATTAAGGAAGAAGAAGAAGAAAATTCTCAGAAATTCTAGAAAGAAGGAAGGTTCAGAAAGAGAGAGTTAGAGTTTGATTTTGAAATTTGAAATCGGTGTGAGTAAATGAAGAAGAAGGGCGAGTTATATATAGGAAGAAGTGGGTGGTTACTGGAGCATAAAGGAAACAGTAATAATGACCAAAGACGTGCAAGTGACGGTTTCAAGAAAATCGCGCCAAAAAAAAATGGCCATTTCAAACAAACCAACCAACCACTCCTCACCTACCACGTGGATCGCTCATTAAATGCAGGCATGCTAAAGGGGGACTTCCTCCTAGACAGTTGAAGCCAGCTAGGCAGGATGAAAAAATCCTTCAAGTAATCCAGGTATCCTGACCCCAACCCCGGCTATGTACCGGTGTTTAAGTCAGGGGAGACTTTTGTTAATCGTCAAAAATTGCAAAGGTCCAAAGAAGAATTTTCCATCCAGACCAAGACTATTTAAAGTAGGAAGACATTATAGGAAGTATCCCGCTACCCCAAGAAGGGGATATGTCCAAATAAACTTTCTACAAATCCAGGTCAAGATCAAGGACATATAAATCCCCAAGTACCAGGAAACAGAGAAGTCAAGATCCTAAGGAATCCGCTACTATATTATCTCGGTACCCAGCTACTATATCGACCCGATATCCCAGTACCCCGATACTTGAAGAGTACTGTTACCACGGTCTAGTAAAATGCGAGGTACCAGGATATCCCGATCCCTCCTAGAACCGGTCTACTAGACAATGGAAGACCATGATGAAAGGAAGACTATCAAGGAAGAAATTGACTGATACACCAGGAAACCAGAATCAAGCTCCAAGTAAGACGGTATACGCCAACATTTAAATACAAGGAAAGTTGACTCCTCCCGCCACCTTTAAAGCTCCATTTTGAATGAGATTAGTCAACTCTGTCAAGATCGCCAAGGAAGGAAACAAAATCACTTGATTACGGGAATCATTCCCGTGCCTGAAACAAGGCCACCATTAATGTCCCGTTGATTGCCTAATTGATTGATTGATTATCAGAGTAACGGGCCAGAAAAAGGGGACCTATAAATAATTCAAGACTCTCGAAAGGGAGAGGATCAAAAATCAGACTTTTGACCTGCACCTTACAGGTTTTTCCACTTATCGACTAGCACGAGATCGCCATCGACAACCGTGTTTGAAAGCTCCATACCTAAACCTCCCAAAAACCTCCATTTATTGTACTGTACCATTGTATCGTTTAAATTGTGTATCTTTATCAATAAAACAGTGTTATTTCTCCATTTCAATAGATACTCTGTGTTAATAGGAATTTGACCCCGTTAACATTTTCCTACTAAGAAATTTAACTGAGAAAATCTCAATAGATTCATTAGGGTGACATACCCAATATATTTTATCAATAATGCTATTTTACCCAAATCTGGTGCCCAAATGAAGTGGCATCACTACAATCAATTTATTTAAATTGTATTAGATTTGTATGATTTAAATTAATAGATTAGAGTGTTACCACATCATTTGAACACCAAATTTTTATACCAAATTTGGACAAAGTAGCATTACTCATATTTTATCAACACTCAAACATATTAAAGTTTCCATTTCCTTTTCATTCTCCTATCTTTACAAATTTTGAATTCCTACTTTATTTGCTAAAGTCCAAACAAATTTGTAAGGTTTGCTTAAAAATAAAAAAATAAAAAAAATTGTACTACCACCCAATGTGATTTGACAATTAATGATTATCATTGTTCGAGTCACTGCACTGCAATTGTATACCCAAAAAAAAAAATTGTACTTAATTTAGTCCACCCGAACAATATGTCCTGGCTTCACCCCTGTGTGACCGTCCAATGAAATTAAGCCAGAGTAACGCACTTTGTATTAGAAACATAAACACTTTTATATGTGGCTCAATTTTATTAGAACGGTCTCACCAATGGCGATGATAAGACCGTTCCATATAAGTTTTTCTGCTGTTTCTAATATTTACTTTTCCTAGTCAGATTAAAAATTTCCTCGATATACAAACAAACTCAAGTACAAATACAGGATTATTTAGAAGGTACGTAGATATGATGAGGCATAGGGTCTGACAAAACTCAAAACTAAAGAGTGAATATGCAATGCAAGGACACGACACAACATTGACTGTTTATAACAACACACTTACACACAGTTTGACAAATAAAATAAACACACAAGACATTACGTAGTTACTATTCGGCAACCCATGACTGTCGGTGGATTCTCTCTGGCAGTCTGCCCCATCATTTTATCTTTTCAAACACTTGCAACTTCATGTACAATTATGTTTTTACCCTTTGTTAGGTGTAACAGATTTCAATACACTCTCTCTATAATGCAAAACTATTGCTCAGCATTAAATACACATTATATCATAAAAAATAAAAAATAAAAAAACATTAAATGCAGTGTATTATGTTAATCAATTTTTCTATTTTCAGTTCGAACTGACAAAAGAAATATTAGTTCCTTACGTGTGGATCATTAGATTTAAATACTTTAACTTAACTGCATGCACTTGTCAAAGCATCTTTTAAATCCAATGACCCACATGTAAGGAACTGATATATTTTATATCAGTTCGAACTGATAATAGAAAGATTGTTATGTTAATTATCTGTTTTTAGGTGTCATTCTCTCTTCATTACAATATTTATTTTTTAAAATTTGGACATGGTTATTATGTTTTTTATTATTATACCATTTTTTTTAATTTTACACCGCAAAGTCATAGGCTATCTATCAAAATTAATCACTATATGAACGGTTCGGATATAAACTCCCATAATCTAGATAGAAAATCAAAAACTTTGACCGGTAGAAAACCATAAAACCACTGATGCCAAAATTAATTACTACATGTATGGTTTGAATATATACTCTCATAATCTAGTTAGAAAACTCCTCACACATACCGGTAAATAACTTCTTCTTTTTTGTATTCGTGGGTGTCCGGACCAGCTTGCGCCCACCTTGACTAATCCCACGAAGCCCTAAAGTTAATAGCTGGGTAAACCTCCAGTGGCCCCAAGAGAAACGTGGCTGCCAGGGATCGAATCCAGAACGTCCGAATTTACGACTCGTCCCAGTGAACAACGGCACCACCCCTTGGGGTTAAAAATAATAATAATAATAATAATGCACCAGCCGGAAATATCATTTCAACACCATAAAAGTTTCGTTAAAATCCATTCAACACCTAATCATAATATTAAGCGGTAAAAGCACAAGCTATGTAGGGTCCGGGATATAAATAAATGATTATGAGTAAGAAATAAATAGATTGTATTAAAGAAAGGGTTAATACAATTTTAAAAAATTGTAACATATGATATGGTATTTACTATTAATATATACAGTATATGAGATCTGTTTGTGTTCTTATATAATTTCATTTAACTACCAACATCATAGTTTCTGGTTTCTAAATTCACTAAAAAAATTCATCCAGAAGAGGATAATTGTCCATTTCTATTTCCAATTACAATATGTCATTTGATATTTTAATGTGATAAGGTTGGCTCAGTTGGTATGCCCAGAGGACCAGAGGTGAATGTAAGGGGGCGCCCATATGGCCAACCAATAAAAAAATAAATTCTATTATACATAAAATTAAAATGTAAACCAATAAAAAAAAACTATTGTATATAAAATGTGATATATAAACAAAGTAGGTGATAATATTATCTTCTCCCTTTATTATTTTAATAATATAAATTAACTAATAATTTTTATTTTCATAATTCTATTGACCATAAAAATAGGAAACAAAATCAATCTAATTTAATATTTTAATTTTCTATTATTTCATACATTATTACCTAATCTAGTGTATATTATATATATAATATTATTATTTTTTTAGATTTCACTAAAACAAACTAAGTAAATATTGAACTCTTATAGCAATTACCTATATTATTTATTTATTTTGTTAGGTTAATTATTAATATGATTTTGATAAATTTATTTTATTAGTTTATTATTTAAATTTTGTTCAAAATTATTATAAGTTAATTTTGTTTGACATGAATATTATAAAATTAAGTTACAAGTACGTAAATAATTGTGATTTAAACATATCAATGGTATAATGATATTTTAATTAATATATTGAAATTTATATTTTATATGCAAGGAACTATTAAAATATTATTTTAAGTTATGCATACCGTTAAGAATAGGCATAGGTTTTGCAACAAAATAAAAGATGTTTTCTCATACACTCTTTAATTATGTAATATTGTTTTGAAGTACTCTTTAATTATGTAATTGAAATGAAAATTAGGAAGAAAATTATATTGATTTTGTTATAAATTATTTTCTAGATATAAAATAGATGTTTTACATTTTAATTAGTTAATGTCTATTTTATTTATTTATTTGTATCATTACTTTTAACACCGAATGGTATCATATTTTGTTGAAAAATATCAGGTGCGAGATTCCACAATTTTTCTTGTGCAGGATCCCTACTGATATTATTTGAAAATTACGTGACCTACAATATTAATTTTCCAAAGCCAAAATCCTAGCTTCGTCCCTCACATCCACATCTATGAGGTTGTGGGTTCAAATCATATCTCCTTCCCAATCTAGATATATTGTAATAGTAAAAAAACAAAAAAAACAAAAAAAAAACAAAAAAAACTCAATTTTCTTTTTTGAAATATGATACCGTCTGGAGTCGGTCAGAACTTGCCAAGATCAAGAACTATATGTGCTGCTCGGATTACCATTGGAGTACCATTGGAGGCATGCAAAGATGATGCCTTTGTTCTCTCTTTTAATCCTTAAAAAGCTTCTCTTGCTGATCAAGTAAATGCTTTTTCATATAAATGCGAAATGCCTTTGTTCTCTCTTTTAATCCTTTAAAAGTTGCACTTATTCCACGTCAAGTTTAAAGATATGATTCTTTATGAGAATTTAACGAACGATAATGCAAACTCTTTGGAGGTTAATTTATTAACTTAAATAAAAAGGTATAAAAGAACCACCTAAAAAGAAAAAGAGCAAAAAAAAGATTTGGAAAGGTGAGAGAAAAGATATAAAGAGATTGAACAAAGTGGTGGCAAAATGGAAAAGAGAATCTCAACTGATCAGCTTTGATGCATGAAAAGTGGGAGAAATTAATCATTTAAAAAAAAAAAAAAACAAGTAATTAATTATAAACAATAAGAATTCAACTACTTCATAATATATATTTACTTAAGTTTCCAGTAACATGTTCAACTTTAACTAAACTTGTCGTCTGAGTTGCAGATAGATGACTTGCAGATACAGAAAAGTGCACTACATGTATTACTTTCTCACCTCAAATTTCTTTCTTTAAGATAACAAATTATAAACTACTTTTGAATTACCAACTCGGATAACCAAATATATACAAATACAGAACAAACTCGGATAACCAACAGAACTAAAGGGCACGAATAGCATTTTTGTGTGCTGATTTTGTAAGTTTGTCACTAATTACTTAATAAATTGAGTTTTAATATCACTAAAATACTCCTACTTAACTTAAAGACCAAAGAATTTAAAAAAAAAAAAAAAAAAATGCGAGACTTCATAAATCGATCTCGACCAATGGCAAATTAAGTTTCAACTAAAGGTATGAAAAAAATAATAATAAAAAAATTAAAAGAATAAAAAATAAATAAAGCTTGAGACTTAATAAGTCTCGGCCAAAAGCTTAAATAAAAATGCGAGACTTAATAAGTGAAATTTGTGTGTTGTATTTGAATGATATTTTTGTCAAAAACACATTATTAATGTTATTAAAACTGAAGTTATTAAGTTGGTGTTAGAAATTTTAAGAAACCTAATCATGTAATCATCTCCCGGATCTGTATTCCAATTGTTGTAATCCTATTGTTGTATTCCAATAAAAAAAAAAAAAAATACTATCATTGATGGCACTTGACTATATATATTCTGTTGAAAAAAAAATGTTGCACTTGTATGATTTTTTTTTTCCTCTAATAATTTAAAAACTTGATAAATATCAAACTTTAGTATAGAGAAAAATAATTTTAAATGAAATTGATTCTTAAAATAATTTTAAATGAAATTGATTCTTAAAATAATTTTGAGTTAACTAAATTATTTCTTTTATTTGCATCTAATAATCAAATTTAGCATGCATGATTTTAACAACTCCTATATGTATTGCAATCCATTTTATGTCCAAACTCATCCACATCATAATGAAATCTTGATGAAATTTATGAATTTTGATAAGATTTTTTGTATGAATGTTAAGATCAATGAGATGGTTGGGGAAATTTTTTGAAATTTTTTTGGATACAGGACCTATTTTTCTTTCTTTTTCCTATGTTTTCCCGTTTTTTTTTTTAATATTTTAACTTTAAAAATTTAGAAAACTAGTTCTCAAACTTGAAGGTTTTTGAATTTTTTTTTTTATAAGTACTGTATATTTCATTTTTCGTATCATGCATACAAAAAAAAATCTCATCAAAATTCATTATATTTCATCATGGTGTGGATGGTTTGGACATAATAAAATGGTTTGTATTTGAGAATTCTCCTATGGGTAACTCTATTGACACTTACAAAATATCTTCCTACACCCATGTTTTAATGATTTATATATATATATATATATATATAATACCCTAACTTTTAATTTCTTAAAATACATAGCTTTATAATTGAAAATTAAATTTACTTCCTACACCTATAAGTTGAACATATAATCTATCATACACCATAATAATATATACTTAATTGAACCCTACATCAACCATATATATATAATCAGAAATTCTATTATCAGTTCGAACTGACAAAAGTTATATCAGTTCCTTGCATGTGGGCCACTGCATTTAAATACTTTGACTTGGCTGTATGCACTTGTCAGTCAAAGTATTTAAATCCAGTAGCCCACATACAAGGAACTGATATAACTTTTGTCAGTTCGAACTGATAATAGAAAGACTGTATATAAAATACCCTAACTTTTAATTTCTTAAAATACATAGCTTTATAATTGAAAATTAAATTTACTTTCTACACCTATAAGTTGAACACATAATCTATCATAAACCATAATAATATATACTTAATTGAACCCTACATCAACCAGAAATATAAATTTTTTCACATATAGTCAAGGAATGAATGAACAAAGAATTGATTTCATGGATTCCAAATAAAAAAAAAACAAAAAAAAAACAAACAGTTACACGGATCTCAAACACAACCCTCAATCACTCTACTTTAATCCAACTATAAATTTTTATTTATTTAATTGTTTTGTAAACCAAAAAACTTGGTGGATGGATTTTAAAAAATATATATTCAAATTAAATGAAAAAAACTGGTTTGTTTTGTGATTGAAAAAATAGTTAATTTTTTTTTAAGACAAAAGAAGTTGTTGTTTTCTAGCTATGAGATGATTAAGTGTATAAACCATTATAATTTCATGGTTTTTTTTAGATAGTTCAATACATTGATTCCATGAATAATAATGGAAAAAAAAAATCTCATCAAAATTCATTATATTTCATCATGGTGTGGATGGTTTGGACATAATAAAATGGTTTGTACTTGAGAATTCTCCTATGGGTAGATCTATTGACACTTACAAAATATCTTCCTACACCCATGTTTTAATGATTATATATATATAATACCCTAACTTTTAATTTCTTAAAATACATAGCTTTATAATTGAAAATTAAATTTACTTCCTACACACATAAGTTAAACACCTAATCTATCATAAACCATAATAATATATACTTAATCGAACCCTACATCAACCAGAAATATAAATTTTTTCACATATAGTCAAGGAATGGATGAACAAAGAATTGATTTCATGGATTCCAAATAAATAAATAAAAATAATAAAAACAAACAGTTGTAGAACTTGATCAAGTCTACACGGATCTCAAACACAACCATCAATCACTCTACTTTAATCCAACTATAAATTTTTATTTATTTAATTGTTTTGTAAACCAAAAAACTTGGTGGATGGATTTTAAAAAATATATATTCAAATTAAATGAAAAAAACTGGTTTGTTTTGTGATTGAAAAAATAGTTAATTTTTTTTTAAGACCAAAGAAGTTGTTGTTTTCTAGCTATGAGATGATTAAGGGGGGTGTATTCAATTAGGATTGATTAGGATTCTTGAAGACATTTAAAGACATTTTTTAAGTGACAGATTTTCATGGATTTCTATTATAAATTCACATGGACTTTCATTGATTTGTTTAGACATCCATCTCAGACTTTTATGGATTTGTTTAGACATCTATCTTAGACATTTAAGGATTTGTTTAGACATCCAAGGATTTTCATGGATTTGTTATCTCTGACTTATCAATAGTAAGCTAGTTATAGCTAATTATTAAAAAAAACCTTTGAAGTTGGAATGAGCAAAATTTGATACACCGGTCAATCTATATTTGCGTATATATATAGTCTGAGGTTGTTGCTGATGCAAACAAAGCGATTGAATTGAACCCAAATTTGGCAAAGGCTTATCTGTGTAAAGGCACTGCTTGCCTGAAGTGCAGATGAATTATTTTTCTTTAAAATAAAATACTAATAAAGAGTTTTTCAAAAAAAAAAAAAAAATGCTAATAAAGAGTGAGCATTTTGGTGTTTGATTGAAGGCTCTACAAATTAATTTGGTGTTGTTTTGTGCAGTTTTGGCACGTAGTGAGTTTTGTACTTTTTTTTTTGAAACTGCACAAGTATTATTAATATAAAAGAGAGGCCATACAACCATACAAAACAAAAACTAAACAACCCGAGAACAGAGATAACAGTTAGCGGTCCCCAAAGAGCAGCAGGAGAGCCAAAAATAACCCAAAAAGAAGCATACACCAAGCAATAACAGACCCTCACAACACTAACCAAACAACACACCAAACATCACCCCCTGCACAACCCCAAGCAACACCCGCCACATAACAACACTAACCATATGAAACAAAGGCCAAGCTTAGAACAGCTGAATAAATGCAAAAAAAGAACCATCATGTGACTGCAAGTTTTTTTTTACTTGTTATATATAATTATGTGACTGCAAGTCTGCAACATATTCTCACATATATAATTATGTGCAGTTTTTTTTTTCCTTTTTAATTCACAGAACACGTTGGGGATGGAAGCTTATTATTCTCATATGCATCGGTTTTTTTAATTTTTACATATTAGTGTTTTTCGTTTCTATTTTGAGAGAGAGAGGGAAAGCAAAATCCACCAAAATCTTTGGGGAGAAGGCCGGACATGTTATGACATTTGATATTTATATCTCTCACCATCAAGTCCACCAAAATCCATCAAAATCCATGACCTAAGAAAATCCATTAAAATCCAGTCCTAATTGAATACACCTTGATTCTTGTAGACATTTTTAAAGTCTCAATTCAATACACCTGGATTTGGAAGGATTCTTTAAAAGTCCATATAAATCCTAATTGAATACCACTGGATTCATATAGACTCTTTTAAAGTCTTTAAATGTCCAAATTGAATACACCAGGATTTATAATGTCTTTAAATGTCCTCAAGAATCCTAATTGAATACACCCCCCTAAGTGTATAAACCATTATAATTTCATGGTTTTTTTTAGATAGTTCAATACATTGATTCCACGAATAATAATGGAAAAAATAATTAGGTTTAGAGTTGAATAAAAAAAAACAATAAGAACATGCTACAAAATCTTAAACTTGTTCTTACAAATTCTGGAACTTTAAGTGTAATAAGAAAATTTGGTAAGATGAGAAAAATTGTTGTAATGAGAAAAAATATATGTTTGAAAAAAAATAAAAATATTTGAAGGATAATTTTGGTAATTTAAAGTGGGTAGAGAATAAAATGAATAATTTTTATTTTTGAACATGGGTGTAGGAAGAAAAATGGGAATAGGATGATATTTGTGAATGGCAATAGAGTCAGTCGCCCTTCTCCTATATGTATATTAAAATAACTAATTAATTTTAACAAAATATATATTTCAAGTCTGTGATATGTTTACACAGGTCTACTTCTGTCTGTACGAGGACGGTGACATAATTGTAATATAGTTTATTGTTTTATTAGCTGACTTTAATTACAACTTTATCAATTATTTTTCTAATTACTCTCGCAAAATCATTACCTGAAGTTGCATGCATGTATATTAAAGGTCGATATCACAATTCCAGCTGTAGTGTCACCTGATCTACATGTGATCATAGAGACTGCTGTTTTTTTGAGTATATACTTTTTGTGAATAAAAAACTCATAAAAAATTAATGTTTCTTTATTTTATTTTTCTAAATTCCAATGGCATTTACAATCAAATCTAATCAAGATTTTTGTTAATCTTTTTTTATTAAGAAAAAAAGAGTCTCCCCATAATCCAAAAGAAATAAATAATTAGAAAAGAAAGTCTTCAATTTGGTCCACATAACTTCCCAACAAAGTTAGTGAAAACTTTTGAAAGCCTTTAAATTAATTAAATTAATTTGGATTGTCTTTACACACTCTCATTCATGATTCATGATGTACGTATAGTATAAACTAAAATTAAATTAATTATATAGTATTCCTTTTTAAATTTTAACCCTACAAAATTCAAAAATAATAAATAAAATAAAAGGAATTGAAATCTGTTATTTCCATTTAGGCATTGCAAGTAGAGTACAGCTAATTCCTCTCCTCTCGATTTAGACCTGACACCAACCACACTCACAACTCTCTATTTCACCCCCTCACTCACTCCCTCCTCTCTCTCACCACCACCCCATCTCCGCCGACTCCTCCGCCGACGCCACCCATTTTATAAAATCTCCCCACCTATATCATCAGCCACTTACATTGCTTCAACTTCAAGTTTTAATAAATAATTTCTCTCGTTTTAGGCCTTTTTTTTATTTTTTAAGTAGCTACCAAAAATAATGGGGTACGGTAGGCTCGAACCATCCGAACCAGGAGGTTCGTTACACGCGAACCAACCAGATGACGCCACGTCACTACCACCACCGCTATCAGCACCACCACCGACACGAAACAAAAAGAAGCTCATCTTCCTCTCGGTCCTTTCTCTAGCACTAATAGTGGCCTCTGCCGCCTCCGCCGTTATACTCGTCGGTCTCCGAACCCGGGCGGGTCAACCCGGCCCGTTACTGGCCCGGAAACCGACACAGGCCATCTCGAAGACTTGCAGCAAGACCTTGTACCCGAGTCTCTGTGTGAACTCGCTGGTTGAGTTCCCGGGGTCACTGACGGCATCGGAGCAGGACCTGGTCCACATTTCCTTCAACATGACCCTCCAACACTTCAGCAAGGCTCTCTACTACTCCGCCGGAATCTCTTACCTCCAGATGGACCCACGTGTACGGTCAGCATTTGAAGACTGCATCGAGCTCCTCGACGACTCCGTGGACGCCCTCTCACGCTCACTCGGCTCCGTCGCGCCCACACCTGGTGGTGCCAACAACGGAAATATTAATATATTCAACAGAGAGGATGTGATGACGTGGCTCAGCTCCTCACTGACTAATCAGGACACGTGTACGGAGGGATTCGCGGACGTTAACGGGGACGTGAAGAATCAGATGACGGAGAAGCTGAAAGACTTGTCTGAGCTTGTCAGCAATTGCTTAGCCATTTTTTCGGCGAGTGAGAGCGACGATTTTGCGGGGATCCCGATACAGAACAAGAGGAGGCTGTTGGAGGAGACCGATACTTTCCCGAGATGGTTG
Organism: Acer yangbiense; assembly: GCA_008009225.1. NCBI lineage: Eukaryota > Viridiplantae > Streptophyta > Magnoliopsida > Sapindales > Sapindaceae > Acer > Acer yangbiense. Next base: position 31,801,780 of record CM017763.1, on the reverse strand, counting down.
GCCAAGAGAGAGAGGCGCCTGTTGAGTCTTCCCGTATCGGCGATTCAAGCCGACATTATCGTCTCGCAAGACGGGAACGGTACGGTTAAAACGATCATGGAGGCGATTAAAAAGGCACCGGAAAATAGTACTCGCCGGATAATTATTTACGTGAGGGCAGGAAGGTAAGTTCACGCAGTAAAATCAAAGTTTTTTTTTTTTTTGGCTTGCTTTTGTTTTTTAACTTTTCGTAAAAAGTCGTTAATTCTTTTATCGAATTGACATAAATATCCTTGTCTCTCTCTCTTTTTTTTTTTTTTTTTTTTTAATAACTTTGTCATTGATTGATTGATTTGACTTCCCCGAATAATCATATTTTTATTTTTTTCCAAGTGAATTTACTTTGATGGTTAAATGTCAAATAGTTACCTGAGTTTCTTTGAATTATGTTAGTCTTTTTTTTTTTTTCGGTTGACAGTGAATTATGTTGGTCTTTATTGAATTTCATTTTCATTGAAAAGATTAGAGAATTTTTATTATTATTATTTTAATGTCTATAATTTAAGAAAACTCATTTTAACCTTTTCAATTTCAAGTTTTCAACTTCTTCTTTTTTCATAAAACTCAGCAACAGTCAAAAGTGCAATGAAAATTGAAAAATGGTGTTTCAAAGGCAAGATTAGTTAAATACGGTATTTTAAAAATTAAAATAAAACAAACAAAATTGTCGACATATTCTTCTATTTATTTATAAAATTGTTATTCATTTAATTTGTATATCAACGATGATTTTTTATTTTATCACACAAAATACCAATAAAAAAAAAGGCAATTGATTCGGTGTTGAATATTGCTGTTCTCTTACCAAAAAAAAAAAAAAAAAAAAATTATTGCTGTTCAAAAGTTTAGAACAACGCATGAAATTTTTACTTAATTGGACTACAAAATTGTTTAAACTAGTTTGCGTTTAATTTTTTAATTTTTTATTTTTTTTTATGCTGTTACATTACTAAATTGCATTTAAAAAGAAAAAAGAAATCTCAAATGTATTCCAATTTTTAAAAAATGGGTTGAAATTACGAATATCAAATCTTGTTTAATTAAGTTGGATTGATTTTCAGGTACGAAGAGGATAATTTGAAAGTAGGAAGGAAGAAAAAGAACTTGATGTTCATAGGAGAAGGCAAGGGTAAAACAGTCATTTCGGGTGGAAAAAATGTTCAACAAGGGTTGACAACATTTCACACTGCATCCTTTGGTAAAATTACCTTTTCACCTTATCTTTTATTTTTCTGTTCTTTTTAAAAATTTAGAAAATACAAAAATTATTTTTTACTTTTGTAATTGATGAATCGTTATTATTGGTTTCTTTATATAATTTAAATATTTATTTCGTTTATTTTTGAAATGGAATTTACTTTTGTTATGGGCCACATCTAAGCTGGGCATGAAATGATGTGGAAGTTTCATGTCCTGTCACTGTTGACTGTCTCATTCTTGCCATCCAAATTGCTAATAGTTCATTGTCATAAAATATGGGTGGGATGGGAAATCTGTGTTATCATTAATGTTGTCATGTTGGTTTAGTTTTTGATCAATCCGAACACAAACCCTTAAATTTAGCAAAATGTTTAATAACATTAACCCTATAAAATTGTTTCATATTGCCAAAAATTACAGGTTTCTACATAAAAAGCCCTAGGGTAGCCCAAGTGGAGGTGGGTCAGGGCTATGATGATCAGTTGAATAATTTACATATTTAATTATTATTATCATTTAACTTTTTGATTTAATTTATAGAGTTCAATTTAATTCCTTATTATTTTCTTTGGTTAATGGCAGCTGCAACCGGAGAAGGGTTCATTGCAAGGGACATAACATTTCAGAACTGGGCTGGACCAGCCAAGCACCAGGCGGTGGCTCTCCGTGTTGGGGCGGACCACGCAGTGGTCTACCACTGCAACATAATCGGCTACCAGGACACACTCTACGTACACTCCAATCGCCAATTCTTCCGCGAATGTGACATTTATGGTACCGTTGATTTCATATTTGGTAATGCAGCTGTTGTGTTTCAAAACTGTAGCATCTACGCCCGCAAGCCCATGGACCTACAGAAAAACACAATCACGGCCCAAAACCGAAAAGACCCAAATCAAAATACAGGTATTTCAATCCACGCATGTCGAATCCTACCCACCCCAGAACTTGAGGCATCAAAGGGTAGTTTCCCTACATATCTAGGGCGGCCATGGAAAATGTACTCTAGAGTTGTGTACATGTTGTCATTCATGGGTGACCACATTCATCCTAGAGGGTGGCTAGAATGGAATGCCACATTTGCCTTAGATACTTTATACTACGGTGAATATATGAATTATGGGCCGGGTGGGGCAGTCGGACAACGTGTAAAATGGCCGGGTTATCGGGTCATTACGTCCACAGTTGAGGCAAGTAAGTTTACTGTGGCACAGTTCATTTATGGGTCATCATGGTTGCCGTCCACCGGGGTGGCGTTCTTGGCTGGCCTTTCAACTTAAGTTGCTTCTCGTAGGTATGTATTTAGGTGACCAAATATGTTTAAGCAAGATCTATACATGGAAGATTTCTGTTCTTTCAAATTGTATGAAATATATATGTATAATTTCTGTTTTAATTTTTTTCCATAATGCTGTAATAAGGATTGTAACTGTTTTTATTATTGTTTAATGAAAATGAATTTATAGAGGCCTGTTCTTCCCATTTGATCCTTGAAAGATAATGTTCATGTCTACCGGTAGAGAATAGCATTTTAATTAATATCATCTAATGAATTATGATGATATTTATTAATTTGGGACTAGGTATTTTTTTGAAAAGCTTTCGTCATTGCTAGGATTCGAACCATGACCTGGGAGTCATTTACACAAGCCTCAAGCTCGTTCATCTACCAGTTGAGTTACGCTCATGTTGGTATCATCTAATAAATGATGATTATGTATTTGTGTTTAAAGAAAAAGGTATAAAAAAAAAAATAAAAATAAATAAAAATTGTAAATCACCTCATAACAGAGCTGATAGTGCATCTCTTTTTCACATAAGTGGTGGTGGGTTCCCACCACGTGCATTATTATTTACAATTATAATTTGAGTTCTTAATAATTATTTTTAAATAATCACTTTTATTTATTGCTTATAATTTTCTTATCCTAATAATAGTATACCCTTTTTTTTTTCCTGTTTACTCCAAAAAAAATATTAAATAAAATGATATATTTTATATAATTAATTTGCAATTTTCTTTGATATTTGAATTAACTAGTATTGTGAATTATATAAAAAAAAATTAGATATTTGATATTTGTTTCTTTGACATTTGAATTAAATATTGGTTTGATACCAATTAGAAATTGAAACATTTCAAATTCCATATATTTTCTAGGAGATTTTTATTTTATCATTTTTAGTTGTTATATAAATTCACGGGGTCAAAAAATTTTTGTCACTATTTGGACCGGGTTTTGTAAGAAAGTCACCACTTTAATAACTTAAGTTTAAAATGCACCTATTATGGTGAATGGACAAAAATACTTTAATAACTTAAGTTTAAAAGACACCTATTATGGTGAACGGACAAAAATACACACCCGCCCAGTAACCTTCTTCACCATTTTTTTTTTCTTTCAAAATCCTCCCTTAATGGACGACAGTGGACCATGAACACGCATACGTCGCCGTCGATGACCACGACTAAACACAATAGCGACTTTTTTTTTATGTCCGAGCTTTTGTTAGTTGCATCTGAGATACAAACCCTCTTGTTAGTTGCTTTTTTTTTTTTTTTTCAATTTAAAACCCTCTTTTGTAAAACTTAAGCTGATTGTGTGAAAAAAAAATGATTGTTAAAAAGGCTCGGAAAAGTCTCGGACAAAGCTTAGAAAGGCTCGGGTAGTTCATTAAAAGGCTCAGAAAACAAATAAAAAGGCTCGGAGGTTCAAAATTAAGAAAAAAAAATATGATTGTTGAAATGGCTCGAAGAACAAATGAAAAGTCTCGGAGACTAATTGAAAAGTCTCAGAGAACAAATGAAAAGGCTCAGAGAACAAATAAAAAATTTCGGAGAACAAATGAAAAGTCTCGGGGACTAATTGAAAAGGCTCAGAGAACAAATGAAAAGGCTCGGAGACTAATTGAAAAGTCTCGGAGACTAAATGTGAAAATAAATATAAACGAGTCCTAATATAATATAGAAGAGGGTGAATAGATTTTAATCCCCTTTTACCAATTTTTTGCGATTAAACAATATTACGAAAAACCCCTAACTAGTCATAAAATAAAATCAAGTATAATAAAGCGGAATATAAAAGACACTCGATTTTTACGTGGAAACCCTCACGGGAAAAACCACGGGTTGTTATGTGCGCCACACACGAATCTCAATCTACTAATTGTAATGGCAATTACAACCTAGGTTGACCACTTCAAACCTTACACGGTTACTAATCTACCACTACTACCCGCAGGCCTTCAAAAGTGAACCTACCTCTTTTGCTTGCAAACTACCAAATGGTAAATACAAAACTTGTCTCTTAAAGAGAAGAGATAAACAACCTAAAGTGAATATATGCAATATTTAAGGAGCATAAATGCAAGGTTAAACATTTAAGCTTATCTAGGCATGGATGAACATGTTAAAGATATTCCTAGATAACATGTAGCTATATGAGATGCATACAACCTAGCTATATGTGCAAATCAAACCTATATGCAATAACTATCACAAACAACTCACAAAACATAATAAAAAAGCTATCTTGAAACTAGTCAAGTAATGAAAAAGCTATCTTGTAAAGCAAGAACATATAAAAAGATGTAGATGGTTCTAACTACAAGTCATGTGAGTAATGAAGAAAACCCATGAGAAATCATACCTAGAAGATGCTAGATGATGAATGAACCATGAAAGGATGATGAGTTTTTGGTTTTGATTTGGAAAGATCAAATCTTGGTTACTTTTCTTTGAAGTCACTCTAAAAACTCTCTCTAGTTGATTTGAAACTCAAAACCTTGAAAGAGACTAGAGAATAGGACGTATTTATAGAGAAGTGTGTGAGAATGTGAAAGGTCACGTTTTTAAAAACCTATCAACCGTCAATCGTTGTCCATACCGTTGTGAAAGCCACAACGGTCACGACAGCGATGAGCACTGTGCATGACACCGCTGCAGAGATTGACAGCGGTCACGGGAGCGATAGTGGGAACGGTCGCCACTGTCCGTGAACCGCTGTCTCTACCGCTGCGAAAAATCACAGCGGTCAGAGGTAAAAAAATCATGCAATTTTTAAGGCCAATAGCCATGGCAATGATCAAGTAAATCACACTAGAGTGATCATGCATGAAAAGAGAATATGCACCAACAAGAAACACACAACATAATACAAGAAGTGTAAATGCATGAGATGTGTGTGTGCAATCTAAATCTCTTCAATTAAGAGTCAAGACAAGTAAACTACCTTCTTTGAAGCTCATGATGTCCACAATGAGGTCCTTTGACATTTGATGAGGATTACTTCAATCCTAAGCTACCCTTACATATTTGAACCCCATTATAGTTTTGTCAACGAAATGAGCCAATCAAAAGTGAGGCACTTACAAAATGAAAAGGCTCGAGCCTTTTCAATTGTTCCCCGAGCCTTTTCATTTATTCTTCGAGACTTTGTAATAGTCTCCGAGTCTTTTCAAGTAGTCTCCGAGACTTTTCAATGGCTCAGAGAACAAATGAAAAGTCTCGGAGACTAATTGAAAAGTCTCAGAGACTAAATGAAAAGGCTCAAGCCTTTTCAATTGTTCCATGAGCCTTTTCATTTGTTCTCCGAGACTTTGTAAATAGTCTCCGAGCCTTTTCAAGTAGACTCCGAGCTTTTTCAATTAGATTCAAAATTCACACAACCAGCTTAAGGTAGCTCGACTACCGCGAGCTCAGCGGGGAGCTCGACCCCCGAATGCGTCTGCGTAGCGCTACAAAACTAATTATCCAATGAAGTTGCATTGATAATGTTATGATGTTCAACCTCCATTGGAGGTTTGTTATAGAGGAAGATGAAAGAATAAAATATCAGAAAACTTCAAAGTAAGAAAGAGAATGTGTAAAACAAGGGCATTTTTGGAAACCACTTACCTTAGTGCCTTTTAAACTTAAGCTATTAAAATGGTGACTTTCATACAAAACGTGGTCAAAAAAGTGATATTTCCCACCATTTCCACATAAATTCACACCAATTAACATTATAATTTATCAAATGCATGCATATTCACTTTTGAGTCTAACAACAATGATACTTTTTCAAAAATAAATAAATAAATGGGGTTAATTCTGATCCCTAACAACCTTAATAAAATAATAATAATAATAACCAACGAACGATGTTAGCATCAGTTGATTGATTAACTTAAGAGATTATTTCTTACATTAATATCAAACTAGTCATAAGTTCTCTTTCCAATAAAACTTGATTCCCAATCAATTTCATTTTCGATTAACAAGAGTATAGTAAATTTAAAAGCAATAAGTAGTAAATTAACTCTTTTATTTATTTATTGACATATGAAATTTACTTCCCACTAAAAAAATACTTTATTTTAATGATGTAATTTCCTATATTTATATTTATACGAGTTATGACATGTTTGATTTTTTCACTTAAAACTTAATGGCATTTAAAGTTTTTCATTAAGTTGTTTTGTTTAATTTTTTAAGTGATAAATTCAATTCAACAACTCTTAAAATCACTTATTTATAAAAGTGAAAAATTTTCCACTTTTCACTTAACAAAAAAACCACTGAAATTTATATCATTTTTGTACTTCCAAAACTATCCTCAAAAATCTAATTTATCTATAGTTTTGTCTTCTCTTACAACTCTAATCATATTAAAAAAAAATTTCTTCTCACCTTTTAAAAAAATTTCCTGTAACGTTTTTCAAAGCTAATTTTGTTTTTGTTTTTCGAAAATAAAAATGAAAATGAAAACAGTATTTTTGGTTTCAGTTTCGAAATCCAAAAACGCGTCTGGTAACATATCCTGAAAGCTATATTCCGAATATGAAAATGTAAAAAACACGTCTGGTAGGTTATCTGAAATATATAAAAAATTATAATGAGTTGATTTTTTTTTTTTTTTTTTTTTGTTGGTATTGCAACGCCCAGAACCAAGTCTAGCAAAAGCCAAACCTCTGTCGGCGCCGCTGTAGCTCGGCCAGGTTGATGGTGTCGGCGAGGTCGCCGAGATGTGCGACGGCTAGGGTTGGCGGCGGAAAAGGTCGGCGATGGCTGGGTCAACGGAAGGAAGAAGAAAGAGCAGTTGGGGAAGAAGAAGTTGATGGTGGCGTGGGCGGCTGATTCCGGTGTCGGTTTGCAACGACACTACCTGGGTTTTGTAGATTGGCCTCTAAGGATTCAATCTATGGTGGTTTCAGCTCTTGGTTGTCACAGAAACAGGTTCGAACAAGAAGAAGATGGAGATTCCGGCGATCGGAAAAGAAGAAGAATGAAACAAATTATAGCACGGTGTGTATAAAACTATCTAGAGGGGGGGTGAATAAATTTTAAGCTTTTTACCCAATTTTTCGTGTTAGTCAAAATTATGAAATTACCCCTAAATAGATAAAGCAATAAATCAAGTATAAAATGCGGAAATTAAATAACACTTGATTTTTACGTGGAAACCCTCACGGGAAAAACCACGGGCTAGTAAGTAAGCCACACTCGAACCTCGAATCCACTAAATGTGTAAACAATTACAACCTAATCCCGGAAGTAATCACACACCTACCTAATCCCGGTATGAGTGAACCTAGTCCAATTTGCTTGCGATCTAAGCAACCTAATCCCGGATGCTACACACAAGACTTACTTTCTCTATGAAGAGAATAACAACCCTAAGTGAATATATGAATATCCAAATGCAACATAGAGCAAGGGAAACCCTATATGCTTATCTAAGATGATTAATATGCAATTAGAACAATCCTAGATATCAAAACTAAATGACATGTCAAATAGTTTAGCTAATCAAGATTAAGCACAAAACTTAATTAGCTATCACAAAACAACTTCTCAAACATACATCATACTAATCTCAAACTTGTATTCAAAGTATATAAAATAACATACAAGTAATTAATTGAGATTGCTAGCTAAGAGAAACATAAAATATGTAAGATATTAGTGAAAAGCTTACCAAGCAAAGTATGATGAAGAATCCATGCAAGATGACATCTAGAAGATCAAGGATGATGCTAGATGATGATTGATGATCATGAAAAAGTGTTTGAGTAATAAAAAATGAGTTCTTGGAATTTTTCTTCTTTTTGAAAAATATCCTAAGTATGAATTCTGAATATGAACTCTCTTAATTGACCTAAAGACAAAATGGCATATATATAGGGGGCCAAATCAAAGTGTGGTCGTTTAAGTAAGTTTCAAAGAAACGCGCAGATCGGCGGTTTCAATCGGCGGCCAGGCCGCCGATCATGATCGCCGAAATGAGCTCGTGAAGAACAGAGCATAAACGGCGGTTTATTCGGCGGTTTCGTGACCGCCGATCCCAACCGCCGAATCAAACCAGAGAGATTAAAATCAATCAGGTATGAACGGCGGTTTTGTGACCGCCGATTCAACCGCCGAATTAGACCGATAGATAAATCAATCAGGTCTTGAATCGGCGGTTTCGAACGGCGGTCGTGATCGGCCGTTCGAAACCGCCGATCTTAACCGTAGAAATGCTTCAGACCAATCTGGACTGAAACGGCAGTTTCATTCGGCGGCCAGGCCGCCGATCATAACCGCCGATCACCTAGAAAGGTGAAAACCAAGGATAAGCCAAGGGCATTCTCAATAGGCGGTCCTCGCGCTAAACCAAGCACATTCTAGTGCATGCGCGGATGTTTCCGAAAGTTATCGGGAAACGAATTACACGACAACATGACACAATTACACACAACAAAATATAATAAATAAGTGCAAGTGTGAAATGTGACAAGTGAAGAGAATGCACACATATGCAATGAATGTTAAGTGTGTGTGTGCAACTAATCTCTTCAAAGAAAAGTAAGCACATAGAAATTTACCTTCGGTGCTTATCAACATGAGGTCTTCAAAGGGCTTCGAACAATAAAACCGATACCTAGGCTACCCTTACAAAGAACCCCAACATGTGGTTTGTCCACGAAATGAGCCAATCAACAAATGGGAACCTTACAAAGAAGAAGAAGAAGAAAAAGAGAGAAGTAGAGGAAGAAGAAGAACAGTGATGGAGACCAGAGATTCGAAGAAGAAGAAGAAGAAGAAGAAGAAAAGTGACAATGAAGAAGAGAGAAGGAGAGGAAGAAGAAGAAGAAGAACATCGGTCTGAGAGTCGAAGAAAGAAGAAAAAGAAAAGAAAAAAAAAGGTGAGTTTTTTATTTAAAGTGGAAAACAAAACGAAAAACGAAAAACAAAATGAAAAACATCTAAAACTTGTTTTTAAAATTTTTCACTTTTAACACTGGTTTTGTTTTCCATTTTGTTGTTGTTTTGAAAATAAAATGAAAAACAAAATGAAAAAGAGTAACGAACGCGTATTCCAAATCATTTTCGAAAAATGAAAACGAAAATGGGCCTGAAAAATGATACCGGACAGCCCCTTAGCATCTATAAAATCTAATTGCTTATGGACTCAAACAACCCTATTGGAATCCAATTTTTGAATTCCAACCATATTTGTGTAAGGTTAACTCTTTTTTTTTCCCCATAAATTGATTAGATTTATTAATTTATTTAATAGTTTGACATCTCCTTTAAATATATATATATATAATAAAATAAAAAAATTTTGACATCTATTTTACTTGTTCTTCAAACTATATTATTGGTGATATAATCTATTGTTATTTCTTAAACTAAACTTCAGCTATCTTTAAAAAAAAAAATATTCATATAACTATATAAGTCAAAGACGCAAAAGTGTACACATTACTTTAATTTATTAAAATGTAACAAATAATAGTTGAAAGAGTATATAAATAAAAGTGTTTATATTCAAATATTTGTAACTTAAAAAAAAAACAAACAGCTTATCATTTATATTTAGTTTTTAGTGATTTTTTTTTTCAGTTTTAATCACTATTCAGTAAATTCAACAATGTTTCTTAGACGAAAAATCAAACGCAACCTTAGTGTCATTGGATCTCGTGGGTTGTTGTCTTTCTATTTCTAAAATGTGAGGCTAAGATAATCTTTGATACAATTGTGGATTGTAAAAAAAATAGGATGCAAAATAGGATAAATAGACATTAAGTTTAAATGTGCTTCTTGTCCAACTGAGGTGGTAGTCAACTTGTCACCAACTGAGCTGTGGGTAAGAAAAAGCTGAGGTAAAGCGTATACTATTAAAAATCATTAAAAAGAAAGTGCTTTGACAATAAAATATTAGAGATCAAATTTTAAGTTAATTGTTTGTTATATATATTTTTATAACACATAAAAAGCAAATGTGTTGACAGCGAAGTCATGTCACTGTTTGTTTCGATACAAGTCACTGCTGTAATAGATATGCCCTAAGATCTAAAATATAATCCATCGGGTGTCGTTGATTTTTACTGGTTTGACATAAATGCTTAGAACTACCGGCTATGAACCACATGTTTTCTTTGGCTTTTGTTTTCACATTTTTATTAAATTTTTGAGTCAATAAAGTAAAAGCCCTATTTAGATAGGGTCCACCAGTTCACCAACCAACGGCTCTGGGATTTTTTTTTTTAATTATTAAACACATGATTAGCTACAAAGAAAGGACCAGGAATGTACTATTCGTTTCCTTCAAATATCATTAAAACGTACTGATTATGGATTAGTTACATGGGTTGGACGCAACGGTGACGAATATCCTTACCTTAATTTGGGATTCACCTGATCGGCCCGTCCATGTAGAAATTAAAATGAAGATCTATGTTTTGATTCTCAAATGAATATAGGGATGGAGATCGTGTTACGATATCTCCTCTATCATCCTAGTTTATAGTATATATCTCCTACATTATTGTATATAAAGTTATCTTTCCTAATTGTATCTCTAGTAGGGTTTCTAGGTCTCTCTAGGCTGCTATATAAACCCTCTTATATTGTAATTCAGAACATACAGAAATATGAAACTCACATGGTATCAGAGCTGCCGTTTTTCTAACGAAATCTTTTTTTCTCTGATCCTCTCTTCCGCAAGCTACAATGGCCACCGTTTCCTCCTCCTCTACTACCTCTTCAACCTCTTCTTCCTTGCCGAAACTACCAGGTCCTACCATTGCTAATTTTCTCAAACTCTCGGAATCCAACTACCTCCTATGGACTGTGCAATTACGTCCGTTTCTCATTGGTCATGGCCTGTACTGCTACGTTGATGGTACTGCACCAGCTCCGTCTCCTTCCCTTCCTGCTACTAACACCGTTGCCTCTAGCCCAAACCCCGACTACCTCAACTGGTTTCAACAAGACCAACTAGTTGTTAGTTACTTGGTGGCCACCATGACTGAACCAATGCTTTCTCTGATTGTTGGTCTTACCTCTGCTTTGGAGATTTGGACGTGCCTCAAGAACAATTTCTCTCAACAATCGGTTGCGAATGTAGCCAACATACGATTTCAGCTAATGGACATGAACAAAGGTACCAAGACGATTTCTGCCTATCTTCAACACGCTAAGTCTCTCTCTGACTCTCTTGCAGCCATTTGTGAACCGGTTTCATCTACGGATCTAGTCACCGCTGTTCTCTAGGGTCTCGGCCCGGATTATGCCATGATCGTTACGGCAATCTTGAATTTTCCTCCGCTACCGAGGTTTGAAGACCTTCGTGCTCGCCTTCTCTCTTTTGAGTCTTAACTGCTGCGAACCACACCCACTGATTCCACCGGCAGCACCACAGCTCTTGTCGCTACTCAATCCTCTACTCCCACTGCAAACATAACTCACGGTTCTTATCCTGGACGTGGTCAGTCCTGTGGTAATGGTCGTCCTACCGCAGTGGAAATTTCCGTGGACGTGGTCGTGGTCGTGCCCCCTGGCATTCGTCTCCTGATTACTCACATTATGGTTCCGGTTGTGGTAATTATTGGCCACAATAAAATAATGGGCGTGGTCTTCTTGGTTCTCATCCCTCTTAGGCTCAAGCATCCCAATGGTGCTCCACATGCTCCACTCATCAGCGTTCATACTCAAATTGCCCTCACAGATATCATGGTCCTGAATCTCTTACTGCTCCGTTTGCGGGAATGCATGTCGCTCAATATCCACCTCCTCTTGATTTTACCTGGTATCCTGACACTGGTGCCACTCACCATATGACGAGTACTGCTCCTCCAGATTCTATCCCATTTACTGGTAATACCTCTGTCCTACTCGGTAATGGGGACTCTCTTCCCATTATCAACATTGGTAATATTCCTATGTCTTTAGGCTCTCACAAGCTTTCTCTTAAAAATGTCTACCATGTTCCTTCTCTAAACAAAAATTTAATGTCTGTTGCTCGCTTTACTCAGGATAATAATGTTAGTTTTACTTTCACTCCCTTAGGTTATATTATCTTTGATCTCACCTCAGGTGTTCCTCTGTTTCAGGGCCCATGTAAGGATGGTATTTATCCGTTCTCTCAGCCAAAGCCTATTGCCTTAGCAGCCACCGCCTCTAATCTCTGGCATATACGTCTTGGTCACCCGTTGTCTACTGTCCTCCGACGCTTAGGTTCTAGTTCTTTAGGTTCTAGTTTTTCAAGTAATTTTGATTTTTGTAATGATTGCGCTTCTTGCAAGTCTCACAAGCTTCCATTTATTTCAAATAAAATATATGCATCTTTTCCGTTTTCATTAATTCACTCTGATGTTTGGATGTCATATATTACCTTTGTGTCTGGATTTAAATACTATGTTTTATTTACTGACGAATTTTTACGCTCTACTCATGGATTTATCCAATGCGTCAAAAATCTAAAGTCTTTACACATTTTTGCAATTTTGTTTCCATGGTTAAAAATCTTTTTAAATCTTCAGTTCAAATTTTACAAAGTGATGGCGGTACTGAATATGTCAATTCGAAATCCACAGACTTTTGTCACAATTTAGGCATTCACCAGTGTCGTTCGTGTTCTCACACACCTCAACAAAACGGTCTTGCCAAGCGCAAGCACCACCATATTGCGGACATGACTCGCACACTGTTATCTGTGGCTCATGCACCACTTAATTTATGGGTTGAGGCAGCCTTAACTTATGTTTACCTAATAAATCTCTTACCTATGCCAACTCTCGAGTGGTCCTCTCCATACTTCATGCTTTTTCGTAGAAATCCTAGCTATGATCATCTTCACATTTTTGGGTGCGCTTGCTTTCCTCATCTTGGGTCATATGTGTCTAATAAACTACAACCACGTTCCGCTGAATGTGTTTTTCTGGGATACAGTGCTCATCATAAGGGTTATCGTTGTCTTGATCGGGTAACTCAATGGATATATATTTCGCGTCATGTTATTTTTAACGAATCAAAATTTCCCTTTGATAGCAAACAGGTATTGGCTGGCTCTTCACCATTGGCAACACTAGAACTTTATCACTTCATTTCACCACTTGCTGCAGTTCCACGCTTACCTCCAACCCAGCTCGAGCTGACTGAACTGCCTGACCGCCAGCTACTAGTTCCCACTCCAGCTGTGACGGAAATATGTTTTGCACCTGCACCACCATGTGCTGCTCCAGCACCATTGGAACCGACTGCTGCACTTGCGCCACCAGCCTCTGCACAATCAGTCCAGCCAGTTCTGCCTCTTCCCACTCATCACATGACCACTCGGTCCCGTGATGGCATTCGGCAGCCCAAGGTTCGTAACGATGGCACAATTCGCTATCCTATTTCTGAAGCACATGCATCTGAAACAAATTATAGCACGGTGTGTATAAAACTATCTAGAGGGGGGTGAATAGATTTTAAGCTTATTACCCAATTTTTCATGATTAGTCAAAATTACGAAATTACCCATAAATAGATAAAGCAATAAATCAAGTATAAAATGCGGAAATTAAATAACACTTGATTTTTACGTGGAAACCCTCACGGGAAAAACCACGGGCTAGTAAGTAAGCCACACTCGAACCTCGAATCCATTAAATGTGTAAATGATTACAACCTAATCCTGGAAGTAATCACACACTTACCTAATCTCGGTATAAGTGAATCTAGTCTGATTACTTGCGAATTAAGCAACCTAATCCCGGTCACAACACAAGACTTAATTCTCTAAAAAGAGATTAACACCCTAAGTGAATATATGAATATTCAAATGCAACATAGAGCAAGGGAAACCCTATATGCTTATCTAAGATGATGAATATGCAATTAAAAACAATCCTACATATTAAAGCTAAATGACATGTCAATTAGCTTTAATAATCATAGATTAGAGAAACCTAGATATCTATCATAAAAACAACACTCAATCAAATCAACACAACAATCTCTATCTTGAATATTAGAATATAATCTAAGAACAATCAAGTAATAAAAGAGATGCAATAATAAATTAAACACTAATTATGTATGATAATAGTGAAAAAATTACCAAAGCAAGTGTGATGATGAAAGACCCATGCAAGCAAGCATCCTAGATATGCTAGAGAATGCTAGATGAACTTTGATGCAAATGGATTTTGGTTTGAGTGTTTTGATGAGCAAACTTGATTGCTTTCTCTCTTAAAAATCTCTCTTTTTAAAGTAGGGTTCTTGATGATTAAAGAGTCACCTTCAGAACAAGAGAAAGTGATGTATTTATAGGCATGAAAAACAGAGCATGTGAAAAGACAAGTTTGCCCCTGAAACGCACCGATCGGCGGTTTCAATCGGCAGCCAGGCCACCGATCATAACCGCCGAATTGGCCCGAGAGGAACAGGGGACCAACGGCGGTTTCATTCGGTGGTTTCATGACCGCCGATCTAACCGTCGAATCAAACATGAGATTAAAAAATCAATCAGGTATGAAAACGGCGGTTTCATTCGTGACCGCCGATTCAACCGCCGAATTAGGCCGAGAGATAAAATCAATCAGGTCTTGAATAGTGGTTTCGAACGGTGGTTTCGAACGGTGGTTGTGACCGTTGATCATAACAGCAGAATTGCTCCATACACTACTGGAAGCAAACGGCGGTTTCATTCGGCGGCTAGGCCACCGATCATAACCACCGATCACCAACAAAGGTGAAAACCAAAGAGAAGCCAAGGGCATTCTCCGTAGGCGGTCCTCGCGCTAAACCAAGCACATTCTAGTGCATGCGCGGACGTTTCCGAAAACAATCGGGAAACGAATTACAAGACAACAAAATATAACAAATAAGTGCAAGTGTGAAATATGACAAGTGAAGAGAATGCACACATATGCAATGTATGTTAAGTGTGTGTGTGCAACTAATCTCTTTAAAGAAAAGTAAGCACATAGAAATTTACCTTCGGTGCTTATCAAGACGAGGTCTTCAAAAGGCTTGAGCAATAACACCGATACCTAGGCTACCCTTACAAAGAACCCCCAACATGTGGTTTGTCCACGAAATGAGCCAATCAACAAATGGGAACCTTACAACATCTATTTTGTCTCAACCCTATGAACCGACCTGCTTCACATAAGCTGTCAAGCATTCCGAATGGCGCAGTGCTATGGCTGAGGAATTCAACGCTCTCGTCAAAAATGACACATGGACTCTGGTTCCACGATCTCCCTCTCATAATACAGTTGGGTGCAAGTGGGTTTTTTGAATCAAGCGTCACTCAGATGGCTCAATAGAACGATACAAAGCCCGTCTTGTTGCAAAGGGATTTCATCAACAACCTGGGCTCGATTATGATGAGACTTTCAGCCCTGTTGTCAAACTTGCCACAATTCGCACGGTTCTTTGTCTAGCTGTCACAAATTCTTGGCCACTTCGTCAGTTGGACATTAAAAATGCCTTCTTAAATGGCATTCTCCGTGAAGAGGTTTACATGACTCAACCACCTGGTTTTGAGGATCCGCAGCGTCCACAACATGTTTGCAGGTTACAAAAGGCTCTTTATGGACTCAAACAGGCACCTCGTGCATGGTTTAGTCGTTTTAGCACTTTCTTGCTTCGTTTTGTATTCGTTCAAAGCAAGGCTGATCCGTCACTCTTTATTTATCAACATAAAAGTCACACTCTTTACCTACTATTATATGTTGATGATATTGTATAAACTGGCAGCCATGCCGACTTTATAGCTCTTTCTGTAGACCAACTTGGCAGAGAATTTGATGTGAAGGACTTAAGTTCGTTGCGGTACTTCCTTGGTCTTGAAGTCAATTCCCATTTAGAAGGATTACATATCTCACAGGTCAAGTACACGTTAGATCTTCTTCACCGCAACTCCATGACCGAGTGCAAGCCTTGCTCCACACCTATGGCTGCCAACGTGAAACTCACTGCTGCTGGAGGGGACGCTCTAGACAATGCTACAGAATTTCATCAGCTGGTTAGCTCCTTGCAATATCTTACCTTGACCCGTCCTGACATTGCCTTTGCCGTAAGCTCTGTTGCTCAATTTCTCAGCGCACCACGCCAACCTCACTTAATAGCAGTAAAACGAATTCTTCGCTACCTTAAGGGCTCCATTGATCACGGCATTGTCATCAGCTCCTCTCCTCAGCCGCTGACCATTCAAGCTTTCTCTGATGCGGATTGGGCTGGCTGTCCTGACACTAGGCGTTCCACCACTGGCTACTTAATCTTCTTGGGTTCGACTCTTGTCTCTTGGTGTTCCAAGAAGCAACCTACTATTGCTCGTTCTAGCACTGAATCGGAATATTGATCGTTGGCTCACGCTTGTGCAGAAACTGTATGGGTCAGCTTCCTCCTACATGAACTTGGCTGCCCTGTATCGTTTCCTACCTTGCTCTACTGTGACAACATCAGTGCCACATATCTCACTGCCAACCCTGTCCATCATGCACGCTCCCGTCATATTGAATTGGACTATCATTTTGTCCATGAAAAAGTGGCTCTCGGTAGCCATCGAGTCACATTTGTTCCCTCTACTGATCAACTGGCTGATCTCCTTACCAAAGGTCTCCACAAACGTCGTCACCAGCAGCTCACTTCCAAACTCGTTCGTCCAAGGCCGTCCAGTTTGAGGGGGGGTGTTACGATATCTCCTCTATCATCCTAGTTTATAGTATATATCTCCTATATTATTGTATACAAAGTTATCTTTCCTAATTGTATCTCTAGTAGGGTATCTAGGTCTCTCTAGGCTGCTATATAAACCCTCTTATATTGTAATTCAGAACATACAGAAATATAAAACTCACAGATCGGGATATCAACCCCAATCCGTTCCATTGCCATTTCTTGGACCAACATCGTCTGTATGTGACTTAAAAGAGTTAAGAGTAATACTATATATATATATTTTTTCAAATAAGGATTAATAAGAATAAATTTAAACTTGTATTTATTCCTTTAAGACACTGTAAAATGTGTATTGATATATTGAATGATGAATGAGTTTTTAATTAAATTTTGGATTGTTATGGTTTGGTGAATTGTATTGACCGACAGGATTAGGACATCGTAAAGTAAAATCATATATATACTTGTATTAAGTTGTACTGGTGTGATAAAATTATACGTGATAAATGTTTTACAAGATAAAATTCAAAATTCAAGATGTAAAAGTAAAAAGTAATATATATATATATATATATTTAAAAAAATTAGCGTGAGAGGCCGCCCTACCAATCTCCATCGTGGAGCTTGGCTGGCCTCTATCTTCAAGGAGGTCGCTGGGCTCCGATTGTGGAGGAGACTGTTCGGTATCCTGATTGATGAGGAAGCTAGCCGATCTCCTCCATGCCTCCCTAGAAAAGAGGCATAAACAACTCCTCTTTTAAGGATGTCGGAGACGTCCTAAGTCGAGGATGCCGCCGGTGATCAATTTCGAACGAGGTTGTGCCTTCTCCGCTACAAAGGAGGAGGCGCAACCTCCTCCATGAAGACAAGAGGAGGCCAATGCCTTATCTAGCGTCTTCTCCAGTATCTCCAATGGCCGAGAACGAGATGGCCTTTGATGGTCGATTTGCTAGAGAAGACGCGGAGAAACCAAAGGTTTTTTTATTTTTAATTTAAAATTTCTGCATCTATTAAACATTAATTTTTTTTATTAATTTTAAATTTAAATGAAAAAAAAAAATTATAATTAGCTAATCCAGTCTTATAGTATTCGATATCAAACGGTGTACAATACTAAATTTAATCAAGTACGACCCAATACAGTATAATACAATCTTATACAATGCACCAATATAAAAATGTACAGATTTCTAAAAAATGTGGCCTTAATGTATATTATAAGAGTGCCGATATTGACACACATAATATGATAAGCACATCTATATTTTAATAAAAAATTTAATTATAAAAATATCCCAATAGGAATTTACCGATAAAGATAAATTAGTTTAATTAAAAATTACACCCATTAAATACAATATCACTTTATTAAATAAAATAAAAAACCCTAATTCTATTCAAGTATCAAAATCTCCCATTATCGTATAACAAAGTAATGGAAAAAGAATTTCTAGAGGACTCTGATCATAGAGGGGTAGGTATTTATTTATTTATTTATTTATTATGAACTCTATCAATTAACAAAAATGAGAAGTATTTAAAAAAAAAAAAAAAAAAGTAGTACATATCCTATTGTTGGAATAGACTGTGTTTTCGAGCCGGAGAACTTAAGGATTTGTCATTTTTATAAATAAAATGTGTAAAAATTGTCTAGTAGTATATATCTGTAATAATCAATCAACATTATTTATTAGTAAAAAAAACTTAATTCTGATATTAAAAGTTTTAACTTCAAAAGTAAATGTAAGCAATAGGACTGTTAAAATAATTTTAAAATGATTAATCCACGTAAAATTCAACCAGATCAGAGCTTGCAACAAACCAAAAATGGAGGACAGTCTTTCTATTCTTTTTCTCTTGTTTGCTTTCAAGTTGTTCTAATAAAAAGTATGCTATGAGAATCCACCGTACATTTCCCATATTTTACCGATAAATAATGTTGATTGACTATTAAAAAGAAACCTTTATTTATTAGTCGTTATATAAATAAATTGTGTTTATATAGGATAGCAGTACATATATGATTTCATCTGTTTCGAGCATAGAGAACTTAAGAATTTATCATTTGTAAAATTGTGTGTTAATAACTTGAGAGGGTTTATAAATAAATTGTATTAAAATTAAAACATTCATTTAAATAAGGCTACTATTGGCATTAAAATGGGTCTTTATACTAATGTTTTATTTTTAAATTTTAGACATAGGTGTACTTATAAATATGGGTGTGCTTATCATATTTATGAGTGTCAATATCCGTACTCATGTTACAAATAGGGATGGCAATGGGTCGGGTTCGGGCGGGTTTTGCAAAATCCAAACTTGCACCTGTGAAAATTTTCCTCACCCACCTCCGCCTGTGAACCTGCAAAAATAAACGGGTTTGGGTTTGGGTTCACCCGCGGGTTTTATACAAGTTAGCGAGTTAGCAGGTCACACCCACCAACCCACAAAATATATTAATTTTTAAATATTTAATATTTAATTATATATTTTTTTATATATACAATATAGAACTCCTCTTTATTTATAATATATCATGGAGAATTACAAATACAATAATATAAAGTACTACCAAGTAAAATTCCAAATGGATCTCCAAAGGAAAAACAAATAAGCAAGCATATATGATGTTTTATAAGTGTAAAACCATCAAGTGTAACCTATCATTAGCTATATATAAATGAGAGTTGAGAATTGTAATTCTCAAACTTAGAATGAGTGGAATTTTTATATTTTATTCTCTATATGGTTAAAAAGGTTCAATTGGAGTGTAAATTTATAATATTTTAAATAATAAATATTATATAATTTTATTTATACGGGTTCGCGGGTTCACCCGCGGATTCGTTTTCCCAACCCACACCCACACCCGAATCCGTTGGATTTTTATTTATACGGGTTCACAGGTTCACGGGTCATAAATTTACCATCCAAACCCGACCCTACAAGGTCGGGTTCGGGCGGGTGCCTGTAGGTGCGGGTCAAATTGCCATTCCTAATTACAAAGGCACGAGTGGTGCTATTGGCACACCCACGACTGAACTATTTATTACTTTTTAAATTATTTAATATTCTTTTTTCTATTTAACAAATTACTTAAAGAGACATACCATTTTTATTAAAAAAATCTTGTACAAAATAAAACTAATAAAATCCCACTTTCCTTATTTCAAAACCATAATGACATAGATTATTTCAAATCATTGAATGTTTACTATTTTTGTTTATAATTTTTTTTT
Organism: Acer yangbiense; assembly: GCA_008009225.1. Taxonomy (NCBI): domain Eukaryota; kingdom Viridiplantae; phylum Streptophyta; class Magnoliopsida; order Sapindales; family Sapindaceae; genus Acer; species Acer yangbiense. The sequence continues at coordinate 31,781,377 of CM017763.1, read as the reverse complement.
TCAAATCTCGATCTTATGTTTCCCATGTTTAGTATTTATTGATTTTATTATTTCATATGCTTGTTTTGTTTTTCCTTTCAAATTCTAGATCTATGTTTGCTATTTTTTCCTCTCGATTTATTTTCTTTCAGATCTTCCAGGCATACTACAATTTGTATTAATTATGATTTGTATCAATTCTTTTGTAGATTTTATTCCGGATCTTTTAAAGTTAGTTTAATGTTATTTACAAAATAAAAAAACAACGAAATCGCACAAAGAAAACCTAATCTCTGATGAAACGAAACCACACCAAAACCCTAACTCAATCGCTCAAAAAAAAAAAATCATCAGACAATCTATCACCAGTAATCCAATCGACTACAGAAAAAAAAAATCGCTTTTGATAAGAATGGTTTCACCATGAAATAAGAAGAAAAAACAAGTGGGTGTGAGAAAACTGTATCTAAAGAATTATTTATTTATTTATTTATTATTATTATTTTTTAAGATATAAGGTGTATTAAGTTTGAAAAATAAGTAAAAGGGTATTCTTGGAAATAGATAAAAAAAAAACCATTTAATTTTATATAATTAAATCAATTTTTTTTTAAAAAAAGTGGATCATAAATAGTTCAACAGTGGGGTGCCAATAGCATCACTCCAAAGGCACACGTTAAGAGGACTCAATAAAATATTAAATTTTGTTTTTTTAACAATTGAAGGTAAACAGGAATAGTGTTGCATCATATTAAATTATTTAATTATTTATTATCAAACAATGTGATAGCTAATATAATTGTAACCATAAAAACATTAACAATCAATTACAATATGTTATAAGGGATTTTTTATAAATATGGCACGTCTGCAAAGATAACGGATAATATATAAACATATCAGCCCACATCAATAAAAATCAAAGATAGCACGATATCATATATCAGCAGTAAACACGTGGTGGCAACAGCATCACTCCAAAGGCACACATTAAGAGGACTCAATAAAATATTGAATTATTTTTTTTAACAAATGAAGTTAAATAGGAAGAGTGTTGCATCATATTAAATTATTTAATTATTTATTCTCAAACAATGTGATAGCTAATATAATTGTAACCATATAAAAATTAAGTGGAATTGGTGAGAATGTCAGTGGATTAATAAGTTAAATTTAAAAGACACCTATTATAGTGAACTACCAAAATTGCCCTTAGTTAAACATTTATGTTATTCTCTTTGAGTTGTTCTCTGCAACATAAACGAAGGCATTTGAAATACTCAATTACTCTCTCTCTACAAATAAAAGTTCAAGGTCTTACCCCGACTTTCTTCTTCAGTAAAATAAGGTAATATTTCTTGAACTTGCTTCTTTTAAGTTTTTCACATTTTAGTATGTAAACTTGAAGCCATTTTGAAAATGATTTCGTACCTTTTTGAAATATTTTCGTGCCTTTTTACATTGTCATTGTGCCTTTTGAAGTTGTTATCGAGCCTTTTTGAAAAAAAAATTCGTGCCTTTTTGAAATATTTTCGTGCCTTTTAACACTGTCATCGTGTCTTTTGAAATTGTTATCGAGCCTTCTCGATAACTTTTCCAAAAGTCTCGATAACTTTTCCAAAAGGCTCGATAACTTTTCCAAAGGCTCGATAACCTTTCTAAAAGGCTCGATTGAGTTTCAAATTTATTCGTGCCTTTTAACACTGTCATCGTGCCTTTTGAAGTTGTTATGGAGCCTTTGTGAAAAAAATTTCGTGCCTTATTGAAATTGTTTCGTGCCTTTTAACAATGTCATCGTGCCTTTTTGAACAAAGTTTCCAGCCTTTTAGTTGATTTCGAGCCTTTTATGAAAAAAAAAAATTTGAGCCTTTTTGAAAAAAAATTCGAGCCTTCTTCAAAAAATATCCTTGCCTTTCTGAACAAATTTTCGAGCCTTTTAACAAAATATTCGTGCCTTTTCGAAATTGATTTCTAGCCTTTTTGACAAAAATATTTCGAGCCTTTTTGAAAAAAAATTCGAGCATTTTTCAAAAAATATCCGAGGCTTTTCATGTAATATTTGAAGACATTGTGTAATCATGGGTTTTTGTTAATGGTTTGTGATTATTAATTTGACAGCCTCATGAATCGGGTTAGAATAGTAATATCTTACAACGGTCGATGGGACCAGTTACTTGACGGAAGTCAGAGGTTTGTTGGATCCGATAACTGGGGAATGTACGTGTCAAACAATTTGACTTACGAAGAATTGGTGACGATCGTGCATACTATTGTGAACTATGATGTAAACAAATACAATATTCAGTTGTCATCAATATCACTCGTTCCTGGCAGTACGTGTCGCACATTGATAAGGAATGACGACGATGTCCAGTTTATGCTAGGGGAAGATCGAGTGATCCCTCAAGTATGTGTCAGTCTAACTGAGCGGACAACTGGAGATGTGGTAGGGAATGATATTCCTCCTCCTGAAAATACCCAACAGTTTGGATCCTTTAGCGGTAGCAACCAAGTGTTCACCCAAGGGGGTCCCAGCGAAGGTGTGGGAAACATGTGTGGTGTCCCACAAGTTGCGGTCGACCATGCACATGCAGGTGAACCTCAATTGGGTGATGTGTTTGGCAGTCGAATTGAGCAGTACAATGAGCAATACGATGTGCAGTACAATGAGCAGTACGATGTGCAGTATAATGAGCAGTACGATGTGCAGTACGATGCACAGGACAATGAACAGTACGATGCACAGTACAATCAACAGAATAATTACCAGAACCATGAATAGGTTGATACTGAGGCAAATAATGAACATGTTCATGATCTCCAAAATGTGGATGAAGAGCCTGCACAAATGCAAACAAGCGGCAGACGTGTACAAGGAGTTAGTTGCACTGCACCAGATATGTCTGGGACTTCCGAGGTCCGTTGTAATATGACATCATCTGATTCTGTTAATACGAGAACTTGGGTTATTCCAGGAGCAGATTCATACTCGTTTGGTATTGGTACAAGCAGCACCTTGGCAGCGCAAGAACCGAGAACCATGATTTATAAAGTTCAATTTTTTCCGAGTAAAAAGGATTTGAAGAGGCTAGTTGGCCATTTTGCGATGCGGCAGAACTTTGAATGGAAGGTGAAAAGGTCCAATAAGACAACTTTACATCTGGTTTGCATCATTGACGACTGTACGTGGAAATTAAGAGCGGTAAGGAGAGAAGAAGGTACTTACTTTCAAGTCAGAAGTTTTGTCAACGAACACAGCTGTCCCTTGGAGGAGATTCACCGTCGCCACCGACAAGCTAGTGCAGTCATAATCGGAGAAGTCGTTGCCCCTAGACTTCAACAAACCGATGGTCATCTCATGCGTCCGAAGGATATTATCGCCGATATGAAAACAATGTATGGCATCCAAATCATGTACAGTAAGGCACATGATGCCTTGCAATATGCATTGTCATTGACCTATGGAACGCATGAAGAAAGTTTCCAACTGCTCCCATCTTTTGCGTATGTTCTCGAACAGCAAAATCCGGGCACAATCACGGACTTACAGTGCGATGACCATGGTAAATTCCTCTACTTTTTCATGTCGTTAGGGTCCTCAATTAGAGGTTTTCGGAGGTGTATGCGTCCTGTTATTGCAGTAGATGGTACCTATTTGAAGGGAAGATTCGGGGGTACAATGTTTGTGGCAACTGCACAAGATGGAAACGAACAGGTGTATCCAATTGCTTTTGGGTACGGTGAGTCAGAGAACAACCTTTCATGGGAGTGGTTTTTAGAATGTTTGAGGGGTGCCCTTGGTCATATAGATGATCTGGTTTTCATTTCCGATCGCCATCCAAGCATTGAAGCATGGATTTCTAAAGTGTTCCTTTATGCAACCCATACCGTTTGTGTCTGGCATTTTGGTGAAAATATGAAGAAGCGAGTCCACAGAAAGGATGTTGCCCAGATAATGGATTACGCTGCTAGGTCGTACATTGAAATCCAGTATGATCGGCACATGGAGGAGTTACGTAAGCTGCACCATGGTGCATACGATTATGCCATTGATGCCGGTTCACAGAAGTGGTCCCGCGTTCACTGTCCCCAAAGAAGATACAGGTTGATGACCACAAATGTTGCAGAGTGCATAAACTCATGCCTAAAATTCACTCGGCAACTGCCACTAATGACACTGGCAGAGTTCATTCGGAATATGGTACAGAAGTGGTTTCATGATCGTCATGCAAATGCACAGTCCATGCGTCATCGATTGACCGACGCAGCACATCTTTTGATCCTTAAACGTGTCAAGAAATGCGGTTATATGACCGTAAATCCAGTTGACTGGAACATATTCTCCGTCAGACACAAGGGAAAACAGTGGACGGTTGACTTAGCCCGGAAGACATGTACATGCAACAAATTCCAAATGGACTTTTTACCATGTAAACACGCACTCGCAGCGGCAAGGTACATTACAATTTACAGTTAACGGTTTATATTATCCAAATGTGAGTCTCACCCTTTTCATTGTTGCAGGGAGCGGAATTTGGATTTTACATCTCTGTGTGCGGATTACTACAAGAGGGAGACACTTATTGATGCATACTCAGTTCCTATTATGCCTGTTGGCCATCCTGCTTCATGGGTTGTGCCATCCGACATCGCATCACGGGTGGTTTTAAATCCAAAGGCGAAGAGGCAATCAGGTCGACCGATGGAGGGTCGACATGCCTCGTCTTCGAAGAGGACAACCACACAGTCGTGTAGAAGGTGTGGACAACCAGGACATAACAGCAGGAGGTGTTCCAACCCACCTATGGTTAATGAAGGTCCCAGCACAATTGTCCCCGAGGAATACCGCCGTAAGTGCAGTATCTGTCATAAAATTGGACACAACAAACAAACGTGCCCTGAGAAAGACTGTACCGTGGAATGAATGGAGCCTTACTTACAAGAGGAAGACGAATTGCCACCCTTGGTTCTTATGTTTTATGTAGAAGTAATATGATTGATTTCATGTTTGAATTTCGTTTGTTATAGTGTTTATGTATACTCATGATGGGGATTTGTACTTCGTATATAAGTTAGAATGAATGTTCCCGGATGCTCATGAGAAATGCCAAAACAGTAAACTATCCGTGTGGGATACTCTGCTTTCTCAATCCTTAGATGCTTATCAACTTCCGCTTTAGTACCTTTGTTTTATGAGGAACATGTCTCCAACCTGATGTCTTCCAACATCGTTCAAACTTGGTTCGAAAATATATTAGAATTTAGCTGTTCGTCTAATGTCATACTAGATGCTTTATTGAATTTGCTGTATTGTTTATGGATTTCAATGTATGAAATGTGTGTGTTTAACTTTGAACTGCAAACACTTCAAACACTTGAAGAAAAAAAATTCATCATTTCATTACTCAAAAAATGTTATGTACATCAACTACATCTACATCAACTATATGGGCTTCGAGTTACAAAAAACCTCGACGGCCATCTTCTCTCGGATGGTGGCCATATCAGTTTCGGACCAGTCGAAGGTATCCCTGTTCGCCACCAGGTACTCAATAATTTTCAATGTATGGGCCCCACAGTTTCCCCTGCAATTAACCACGTGAACAAACATTATAATGGGATGTTATTAAAACCGATTGTGATAGAATAAGAATTTCAAACAGTCATACCCCCGTTCCTGTTGCGGCACACGGTTGGCTTGCACGAAGAACATCCAGAACGGCTTTTCTTCCCTTTTGTACGTCACGTCACATCACCTCTCCGTCTGTTTCGGTGAAAGTGTACCGCATCCAGCATCGAGGGTAGCAACCACCTTAAGCACGCGAACTGGGTATTCCTATGGCTATATCGGACTTGCTGTCTGAACGGGTTAAACACGAAAATGTGCCCTTTCGCAAGGTTGACGCTGCCCACGACCCAATGGTAACCTCCGAGGTTGCAAGGAATCAGAACCTGCAGGTGTTTCTCCAAAGTGTTAGCAAATTTTTTAATTATACAGATGGATGCAAAGTCAAATTTACACTGACCGTGTCAACGTCGTGCCATAGCAGGTTTGCCTGCGGGAGCAGGCCACATATCACCTCAAGCTCATCACGAGGATACTGGCGATCCAGCACAGTCCAACCATCTGGGGGTCTCTTGTCCTCACCCATGCAGATTCTCTGCCAGCGATGATATGCCAATGTCTGTACATAGAAAATTAACCGACACGTCAGGCAAAAAATATTTGAACACATCAAGGTAGAAGCGAAAACCGTACTCAATAAACACTTACATAGAATTGTGAATCTAGTATATTGGTCCTCCTCTCGTACACAGTGGGGAATGCTCATTGACGTTTCCGGAAAACGTTGCAGTATGAGTCAATGTGCTGACAAATATCAACAATTCGTATTGTTAGGATTTAACCATTTGTGAATGAAACTTTTACAGGTGAATCAAGTGAGGAACATACCGAATCGTCCAACTCCATGAAGTTGGTTTGAAACCGGTGGAACCAAGTCACATTGACACCAACTGGGTGGGTGGTGCAGATCCACATCACGTCTGCATAATTGGAGACAAATTTAACATAATACTTACTTGTACCTATGGACGAAAAAACTATAAACAGATTGTAATTTTGGTCAGGATTATACTTACAATTCCCCTGTCATGCTCCTCTTGTAGGCTAGGTACGACGCAAGCTGGTCAGGATCTACCAATCCGTGTGGCATCCATTCATGTGTTGGCTGCGGATGCGGCATCGTCCGTGGCCTCTTCGGTTCACAGGGGTTTATGTATGGGCTCCGCTCCATCCAACCTCGACGTCGAATCCGGTCTCCACGCCTCAGGGGTGGTGGACTCCGGTCCAAATCAGGGTGATCGGTGTGGTGTGAGGAGGAACTCGTTCCCTGTTGATCACTTGAAATCGACCGGTGGGGTGTCAAATGACAGACCGAAGGTCGGCTGGAGGGGTCGGCTGCACTCGGGTCGACTGAAGGTCTATGCTCGGAGGAGGAACCTCGTACGCTGGGATCGACTGGACGATCGCGCTGCGATGTGGCGTCATGGGTGACCTCCTGGAAATGTATAGGTGTGAGCTCCTGGGAGTGAACAGGATCATCCAGTAGCTGTGATGAGCGGACTATGGTGATGTCCTCAGGCAGTACCTGCTCCAAGACTGCTGTCTCTATATCACCTGCTGTCTGTGTACCACCGCGCACCTCCTCTCGTGCTATCGTATCATGACCCTGCGGATCTGAGACTGTGTCTGTGGTACGTGGCTGCCTATGGCTGGTCCCTCGGTCTGTCCACCCTGTACATGTGGGAGTAAATGCTCCGTCATGGTCATCAAATGGTTGGTCATCGAATGGTGGACCATCCATACGGTGCTGCGATGTCGGACCCTGTTGGGCCCGGATCAAATCCAGCAACTCCTGATGCTGCGCAGCTCTTTTCTCTTCACTAGTACGGAAAGCCTCCATGACATCTGTACGTAATGTTCGAACAGCATCCATCACCTCTACCAATTTACGCTCCTAAGCCTGAAAGGAATTCGGACTCTGTCAGTACTAAAACTATTAAGTTAATTGAAATTAAATCATCTGGTCCTAAAAATGCTTACGTACCTGTGGACGCTCTCCGACGCCTCCCCATGAATGACCTTGAGGTCCAGGCTGTGTGTCCAAATTGAATCGTACCAGCCTACGCCTCACGGGAGTAGGACTGCCAACCTCCGGTTCTGAATCACGTCCAGCTGTAGGTTGTCTGGGCAAAGTCATGCATACCCGCCTAGACCTCGTGGGACTCCCACGGCCATTGCCGACATCCGGGTCTGAGCCCTTCGTATCACTAGGTCCAGAGTACGAAGGATCCATATCACTAGGTCCGTAAGAATCCTCTGTATGACTGGGTCCGCCAGTCCTATGTAGTTCCGGATCTGGGAGGCCTCCGGATAAATCTACAACATAGTGATCATACAGACTGGGTCCCTGATCTATGCCTTCGTAATACCGTTGACCCATCTCAACAGCTGTCGCCACCAATTCAGACCGCGCAGACATCTGCAATTGGAGTTACATCATTGTAATTACATCATTGTAAATATACACATACTAAAAATTATAAACATTAACAACAACAATATTTACAGTTTCAGTGAAAATCTCATCCAGCTTTTTCCCTCGCGGTCGCTTAGTCAACTTCCATTTCAGAATACGTGGAGGGGGTAGCTCGGGGTTAACCCTGCGGATCCCACATTTTTTATTGCTAAGGGAGGGGATAACCTCAAAAGCAAATACCTACGTAATAGACAAGTATGATCACAAGTAAATACATCAGTCATATAAAAAATTCTCAATTAAAGTATGGATGCAAATTGTAAATGCTAACCAATAGTGCGTGCGCTAGACCGTATATGTTGTAGGACTCGATGGTGTCAACGCCCTGTCCTGCCTGTCGTCCTGCCTGTCGTGCTGCCTGCCGTGGACTATCCAAAGCATGCATGTAACCAAAAATAGACCGCCTATACACGTATGCGCCCCACTGGAACGCATCAAAAGTGTCCAAGTCCTCGACTAGTCGAAACTGCCATGCTGGAACTTTAAATCTCTCGTCCACCCCCATCAGTATCCAGTTCAGCAAAAACAATAATGACAGCTTCACTGCATCGTACTGCGACTGGAAAACACCAATCCAAAGCACTGCTCCCAGCTCTTGAAACTCGATGACTCGACCCTGGAAGTACCGGTCGTGTATGCCATTCTATACCACCATATCATAACTCGTTGTGTCGGGAATCACTCCGAACTTCAATCCGGTGATTAGACAAAACTCAACCTTCGAGAATCGGACCGTATGGTTCCCTAACAGAAATCGCATCTCATCTTCCAGCCCGTTGTGATACAACTCACGCAAAAGTAGCCGATGGACAATGCCACCAGAAAAATTAATCTCACGATGCATCCGGAGGAAATGACTGAAACATGACTCAGTAAACCGACGTCGGTCTTCGATCCTCAGATTTTCAGGTACTCTTTCAAGTGCATTGTCGATATCTCTAAGGTCATCGAAATGGTCATGCCGAATAATTTTTCCATTGAACCATTCTCCCACTGGGGTTTTAAGGAAATCATTCGGATTCGCCATCTGCATATTGACGGAAAAAAAGCAAATAAGTTACTGAAAAGGCTCGAACTGTGTATGGAAAAGGCTTGAAAACAGTCCAAAAAGGCTCGACATAAATGATCAAAAAGGCACGATAACAATGCAAAAACTCACGGTAAAATTCAAAAAGGCACGATAACAGTGCAAAAAGGCACGATAAAATTCAAAAAGGCACGATAACAGTACAAAAAGGCACGATAAAATTCAAAAAGGCTCGATAACACTACAAAAAGGCACGATAACATAAAGGTTCAAAAAGGCTCGATAACATTTCAAAAAGCTCGATAAAAGTATAAAAAGGCACGATAACATCAATGTTCAAAAAGGCTCGATAACATATCAAAAAGGCTCGATAACAGTTCAAAAAGGCTCGATAACAGTAACAAAAGGCACGATAAAATCAATGTTCAAAAAGGCACGATAACATATCAAAAAGGCTCAAAAGGCACGATAACATATAGGTTCTAAAAGGCTCGATTTTGTTTCAAAAGGCTCGACAAAAGTTTCTAAAAGGCTCGATAACCTTTTCGAGCCTTTCTAAAGGCTCGATAACCTTTCTAAACGGCTCGATAACCTTTCTAAAGGCTCGATAAGACTGCAAAAAGGCTCGATTCAGTTTCAAAAACTCTTGGAAACCCAGAACTTCATCGTTTTCACTACCAAAAGGCTCGAAATTTTTTCCTAAACTAAAAAAACCCTAACCTAAACTCATCAAACAAACATAATGGACAACAAATGCGTGAGAGATAAAGACATACCGTGGTCGGTATTGACTTCGTCGGTACGTCGGTACTATAGCTCTGTCGCCGGTGGTTCGTCATCACAATTTGGTCGACTGTTGCGCCGTCGGGGTTTTCTCTCAGAGCTTTTCTTCCAAAGTTTCAAAACAAAGAAACAGACAAACAAATGAGTATTTTCGTCTGGTCCCATTAAATGGTGCCTTTTAAACTTAACTTATTAACTTGGTGCCTATTCCCTAAAAACCACCCCAAACAGTGCTATTTAAATTTTGAACCCAAAAATTAACAATCAATTACAATATGTTATAATGGATTTTATATAAACATGACACGTCAGCAAAGATAATAGATAATACATAAACATATCAGCCTACGTCAATAAAAATCAAAGATAGACACGACATAAGATATCAATAGTAAACACGTGGTGGCACCACGTGTGAGGCAATTGCGAATATGATCTATTCGCCAAAATAAGACCTACTCACCAAAACCGTTCTATTCAACAGATATAATATACTTGATATACTTGGATCCCAAGAATTAACCATAGTCAGATACGCAATCTCAAGCAGAGATCATGCTAGATACGGGGAATCTTTGATTTATCTTTTCAAATTAGACTCCAACAAGGGGAAATACAACTATTATTGTTTAATTAAATATTTTTAATTAGGGAGCAACTCCGCACTACAAAGAAGTTAATCCTTATCAAGAAATAAAATCCTAAACAGAGATACAAATAAGAGTTCTACAAGGACATGGATTACAAATCCATTACTAATTATACGGTAAAGGTTAGGGCAACACCCTATCAACATCTATCAATACCTATGTATTATTCATGGTAAAATGTACTCAATATACATTCTTGAGGGAATAGCATGAAATAGCCATAAAAACAAGGGTTGTTATATTTTTAGCATGCATTAGTGTTTTGATTATTCTTATCAAATTTGTGATTGAAGAGATAAAATTACCCCAACCTTAATTTACTTATATTTTTTAAAACTAATTTTTTTGAAAAAAAAAATATATAGAACTTTTTTTTTTTAAAGAAAATAAAAAGGAGGTCACAAACCTACAAAGAAAAAAAAAATGGGTAGAAGAAGAAGAAAAATGAGGAAAAACAAATAAACTAGCATATTTAATCTGAGATTAAACACGCTAATTTTTTTGGGATTAAACATGCTATGGTTATTTTTGTTTGAATTAAACGCATGTTTTTTTTTTTGGGGATTAAATACGTTGATTTTTTTTTGTTTAATCCCAAAAATCTATTATCCTTGTTATAAATCAATGAAGAACAATAGATGAAATAAATAAATGATAGATGAAAGATAAGAGAAGAGATGAATAGAGGGACATGAGAGAGATGAAAGAACTAAGAAAATATATGCATTGTTTCATTGATACTGAGAACCAACATTTACAAGAGTGAGAACACATATATATAGAGCTTTTTCAAAGCTAGTTGGCCACTTGCTTAGTGATGAAGCTTACAATAAAGGCTTGGTGGGGAAGCCAACAATAGAGGCTTGGTGGGGAAGCCATAAAATTATAACACTCCCCCTTGAATTTCCCACCACTCGTATTTTTAATTTTCTAAGAAAAACCCGATGGGACAAAAATCTCAGTAAAATATACACAAAGATCTTCTAGATCTTGTGGTGTTGGACGTCCTCATAACTGTCTCGTTAAAAACCTTATCAGGAAAACCCAGTGGGACAAAACCTGATCGAAGGGAAAAAGAGTACAGTGCATATAAGTCCAAAATTAATGTTTTCTTTAGAGCTTTGCTCATATTTATACTTTGATTTCCACCAATTGTATTTTAATTTGCTAGGAAAAACCTAGTGGGACAAAAACCTTAGCAAAAATATATAAAATGATCTTCGGGATGAAGTGGTGTGGACGTGTTCAGAACTGCCTCATTAAAACCTTTCCGGTAAAACCTAGTGGGATAAAATCCGGTAGAAGGAAAAAGAGTACAGTACACATGTCCATTCAAAATTTTTGCTCCCCCTGATTGAACGCTCCCCCTGAATAAAACTTCAATATCAATCCTGTAATTTATAAAGCCGACGCATGCCAATTCCATATACTAGTTTCTCAAAAGTTGATGTAGGCAATGCTTTTGATAAACAAATTAAATCTGCCAGATTATCTGTAAACTATATTTGTTTAACATCAATTTGTCGGTTTTGTTGAAGTTCATGAGTATAAAAGAATTTAGGAGAAATATGTTTGGTTCTATCTCCTTTAATAAAGCCTCCTCTAATTTGTGCAATACAAGCCGCATTATCTTCAAATATTAGTGTCGGCATTCATGTAGATAATGAAAATCCACATGTATTTTGAATATGATAAATAACTAACCTTAGCCACACACATTCTCGGCTTGTTTCATGAAATGCAAGGATCTCAGAATGATTAGAGGATGTAGCAACAAGAGTTTACTTTATGGAGTACTAAGAGATTGATGTGCCATTATATGTAAAAACATATCCCGTTTGTGAACGGGCTTTATGGGGATCAGATAAATACTCGGCATCAGCATAACCAATTAAACCTGAAAAGTTGTTAGATTTTGAATAATATAATCATAAATTTTTCGTTCCACGAAGGTAACGAAAAAAAATATTTAATCTCATTCCAATGTTTTCGAGTTGGTGCCGAACTGAATCTAGCAAGTAAATTTACTGAAAATGCGATATTTGGTCTAGTATATTAAGCCAGATATAATAAAGCACAAATTGCATTAAGATATGGTACTTCAGGACCAAGTATCTTTTCACCATCTTCAATTGGCCGGAATGGATCTTTCTTAGAATCAAGAATTCTAATAAGCATATGGGTATTTAATTGATGAGCATTATCCATATGGAATCTTTCCAGAATCTTTTCAACATATGCTGATTGATGGATAAGTATTCCGTTTAATTTATGCTCAATCTCCAGGCTGAGACAATATCTTATCTTTCTCGTTTCTTTATGAAGACACATGGGTGCATAATATAATTATTATACCTTTATTTTATCAAATATTTACTGAGACGGTTATGCCACATCCGTCCAAATTGTTTTTGATCAATATAAGGATTTTTGTAGGTTTATCAAATATAGATTACGAGATCTCGGTTTACATGCTTCTAGCATTTTAAATCCTTCTGGGATTATAAATATATGCACTGAGTGAACCATATTGATAAATGATTACTACGTCTAGAGGACGTATTTCAAGCCTTTCAGAGGCAGCCAAATTTATCAAAAATTCAGAACGTAATCGTATTCATCTGTAGTGAATACCGAGTTTCTATAAGAAACTTTGTACTACGAGTCGTGCCTTATATCTCACGATCTCGTTTTTCTCATTACGTTCTCGTATAAAGACCCATTAGTATCCAACTAGTTTGACATCTTCAGGTGTCTGGAGTACTATTGATCTAAATACTTTATGTTTGGCATATGAAGTCAATTCTATTACTTCTTTTCACTTAGGCTAATCATGCCTTTTGTATACAATCATTGATATTATGAATATCATAATTATCATTTAAAATTTTAGTAGTGCTACCGTGTATAAAAATACATCATCAATGATTGTTTCTTTTATGATTCCACATTTCTCTTATATGATTTATAGAAATTTTCTCAATTTCAATATATTTGAATCTCTGTTGAGATTTCTTCCATTTCAATGGATTTAGTCATTTCATAGACCAGTGTCTCTTTAAATATATCAGACTCTTATTGAGTTGATTTAGAGAAAGTGGATTTATTTATAACTCGAGCTTTGTTTATATTAGGATCCTGATAACAATACCTTTCAAAGGTTCATAAGCTTATGATATGCATCAGATGATTTATTTGTTTCATTTTACTCAGATCGTTCTTCAGGAACAATCACCCGGCCGGGGTTTATGAGATAGCAACTTATAAAATTTTGTTACCTTTAATATATCAAGTAACCGATTAATAATTATCTGATGATCAATTATCTTTCGTATTTGAGTGATACGAAGATTGAAATGAGACACTTTTATTACATATATAGAGAATTGAATTAGTATCTCTATTTTATATAAGAGTAACTTTTCATTTACTCCCCTCTTCTGGAGAAAATTCCCTTTTTTATAGTAATATGAAAATTAATCAATATAATAATATGCAGGTCGTGTGCAAGAAGATAAACTATCAGAAGCATAGACGATCTGATAAAAGATTAATCAAAATCGTCATAAATCTTAGAATGGTAGAGAAATCTTATCTTAGATCATGTCAGATATGCAATAATGGCATACAAAATATAATCAAATATCTTAAAAATGAGCATGTCTATGACCAATTACAAGTTGTAATGGTAAACAATGATGATAAACATTGGGTCAGTGATGAATAGAATATCTCCATATAGAAATTGGTAATTGTATCGAAATAATAAAGTTCTCACAATTACCTGGAGATGCTTGATAAGTGACTCTGCTAATCCATTATGAGTATGAACATGTGGAACGGGGATGTTCAACATCAATCCCAACTGATCCGCAATATTCATCAACTATGACCATAAAATAGCGGAACGGTCCACTTGGTGGATGAATAGGTCCACATATGTCCCCTTGAATCCTTTGTAGAAATGACGGGGATTCAAAGCCAACCTTAGAGTGGGATGGTTTTATTACTAATTTCCCTTGTGAACATGAAGTACATAAATTTTCATGGGATAAAAGAATCTTCTAGTTTTTTAATGGATATCCATGAGAATTTTTAATGATTCTACTCATCATTGTAGATCCTAGATGACCAAGATGGTTATGCCAAATCATAAATATTTTTGGGTCTAAGAACTTCTGGTTCATAATTGCATAAACTTCTACACCTTTTATAAGAGTGTAATATAATATAGATGATAAAGTACGCAGCCTTTCCATAATGAGTTTTTGGCTTGAATCATGAGAAGTAATGCACAAATACTCAATATTCTCATCATTTATAGGTTCTATGTGATAGCCATATTTTAGTATTGTTTGGTAACAATATCATGGCTCTACTGGAGCCTTCTATTAGATCTACTGGACCTGATATTGTATTAACATTTGCCTTAGGCATAGTTAAATTCAGAAAGTATTTCTGATTCCGTAGAATCGTATGTGTCGTTGCACTATCGGCTAGACATATATCTCTTGTATCTTGCTTTTCAATATCAACCAATTTACCGTTTAAAGACATATCTATTCATAATGAAAAATAAAGTGCATATTAGACAAAGCGATCAAAAGTATAAACATATAGATACGAAAATATATCACTTCATAAAATAAAATCATGAATCATATTGATTTTTCAAACTTCCGGTTCGATCATGAACTGCAGGTTCATAAAATTCAGAAAAATTTCATGTTCTAAATAGAAATTACAAATTGACTTTCTAGATGAAAGAATCGTAACTTGATCCAATTCAGAATTTCTGGTTCTAATAAACTTTGACATAAAAGTTTTAATATCACAATTTAAATTGAATTCAAAGCTTCAAGTCTGATTAGAACTTCATGTTCAAAACTTAAGAACTTTAAGTTCAGATTCAATACTTCGTATTCAAAATTAGAACTTCAGGTTCTATATAGAATTCAAATTTTGGAATTTCAGGTCCCAAGTATGACATTCATGTACATAGTAATGAATCCAGAACTCCATATTTTTACTGAAATTTAAAATTTAAAATTTAAAACTTCAGATTCTGATCGGTTTGTAAAACCGTGCCAACTAAATATTATAATGATAAATCCAGAAACTTCAGATTCTGGTTAGTCAGTCAAGCCGAGCTTGGTTTAAATTTCAGAAACTTAACGATTGACCTAGTTAGGCTCAACACATAATTTATACAAATCCAGAAACTTCAGGTTCTGGTTAGTTGGCATACTCAGATACATAAATTGCATAAAATTAAATAAATGCGTAAAATTAAAATAATAGATAATATAACGGAAATAAGATGAAGAAGATCGAGAGAATAACAATATGAGATAAAGTGAAAAAGGGGGAGAAAATTTACTATTTACTTTTATTGATGATTTCGGATTACATCGTGACCACATAATTTCAGCTGTGTAGTGATTTTGAATAAATCAGAATTATATTCAGAGACTGATCTAAAGTCTTGAAAATGTAAATGTTGCCACTGATACCTGGCAATTGGTAATGCAACATCGGGTTGGTTATCAAATCGATCTTTTAGTTCTTACCATAGAACTTCTGGTTTTGTGACCGTTAGGTATTAGGCTTATAGATCGTAGGTGTCCCCAGACACTTCTAGTGCAGCAAATTTCAAATTTCAAATTTGCAAGCTTTGACATTATTACAACTTCTGGTTATCCGAAAATCACAATTAGAGTCAGAACTTCTGGTCTGACAAAAATCCAACGAATTTAAACCTTCAGATATATAAAGGAATATTTGTAAGTAAATACATCCAGAAGCTTTAGGTTTCGGTAATGATAAATAAACCAATAAACTTCAAGTTCTGGATGGGTGACCAAACTATTTAAATAAAAATTACAAAATAAAATGCGTAATAATAAATGCGAAAAAAGTAAATCCAGAACTGCAGGTTCTGGTAGGTTGGCATAGCCAATTTTATAAAAGCGTATAAATAAATAAATGCAAGAAAGTAAATCGCGTAAAAGTAAATAAAATGCGAGAAAGTAAATTGCGTAAAAATAAAATGCGAGAAAGTAAATTCAGAACTGCAGGTTCTGTTATTAATACATAAAAATCTAGAAGCTTTAGGTTCTAGTAATAATAAATTCAGAACTTCAGGTTCTGGAAATAAATCTAGGAACTTCAGGTTCCAGTGGTAATAAATTTAGAAGCTTCAGGTTCTGGAAATAACAGCATCGTGCTGATAACGTGTTATAAATCAATAAAGAACAATAGATAAAATAAATAAATGATAGATGAAAGATAAGAGAAGAGATGAAGAGAGGGACATGAGAGAGATGAAAGAACTAAGAAAATATATGCATTGTTTCATTGATACTGAGAACCAACATTTACAAGAGTGAGAACACATATATATAGAGCTTTTTCAAAGCTTGTTGGCCACTTGCTTAGTGATGAAGCTTACAATAAAGGCTTGGTGGGGAAGCCAACAATAGAGGCTTGGTGGGGAAGCCATAAAATTATAACAATCCCTTCTTTTTCTTCTTCTTTTATCTCAAATTATTTTTGGAGCCGATGACCTCCAATAGAGGTCTACGAATGGATGTCTACATAGACCTCCAATATTTTTATTTTTATTTTTATTTTTAAATTAAAAGTATTTTTTACTCATACTTCATTAAGTACAGTTTCGTCCAAAACGTAGTTTGTTTGCTAAAAAAAAAGGATTGAGATCCCCTACCCATATCATTTGTGCTCACTTTCTCAGCATCTAGTGACATGTGACACTTGAGCAAATGAATGACTATGATTAATTTGTTTTATTATTTTTTTCTCTCTCCACTTATCAAACGACATCGTATCTTAATCCCATCACTTCAAACTTTTTTTTTCTTCTTGTTTGTTTCATAATACTTCATACTCTCTCTCTATTTCTTAGATAGTTTTAAGTTTTAAGAGCATTTTTTTAAATAAATTGATTGATCTCAATACAAAAAAAAAATAATAATAACAATACAAATTAAACGAAAATTAAAAAAAAAAATGAACATCATCAATCTTTACAATCCCAGATTCATCCATCTTCATTTCTTCACAAACTCAGATCATTAATCTTCATTTTTCATAAACAAAAATTGAATTTCAATACACAAACCAAAAAATAAAATCTTTCCAAACATAAAAGTTAGCAAATCTATTAGAAAAAAACAAATAAATCTTTCAAAAAAATAATAATAATAATAACACCACCAGTCCACCACACTCATCAGTCATCAGGGTTGCACATTGGGGAAATGGGGATAGATATAGGTCCCCCCATCCCTATCTCCACTTCTCAAACCCTTTGCACATTGGGGAAATGGGGATGGAAGAGTTTTGGGGGGAGGTCCCCCCATCCCCATCCCCATCCCCATCCCTATTTCCCCATTTTCCCCGTTTTCCCCCGTTTCCCCGTTTACCCCATTCTCCCATTTCCCCATTTGGTTGAAAATTACAAATTAAAGTAAAAAAAAAAAAAAAAAAATTCCATTACAAATGCAAAAGAAAATACATTACAAAATAATGTCAAATATATATATAATTATTTTTATAATATTTTAAAGGAAATGGGGAAATGGGGAAGGGGAGACCTTCCCCCATCCCCATCCTCATCCTCATCCCCATCCCCATCTTACTATATTAGTGGGGAAAATGGGTAAATGGGGATGGGGCAGGGTCTCCCCATCCCCATCCCCATCCCCATCCCCATTTTCAATTTGGGGATGATTTTCATCCCCATCCCCATCCCCATCCCCATCCCCATCCCCATCCCCCTCTCCCCCCATTTTCCCCCAAACATTTCCCCCAAATGGGGATGGGGAAGCGGGGAAACGGGGATCCGAGGGAAAATGTGCAACCCTAGTCATCATCATAATCCTCCACCAACACCAACACCTAAACCCTAGCCACCATCACCATTCAAAAGCCGTTGTGTCTTCTCTCTCTCTCTACATATCTGGTTTCAGCCGCCGCCATCTCTTCGCATCGTGCTCGATCTCCTTCAGGCGGATCCGGTGGTGTGATTTAATGCTTGTGTTTGGCCATTTGGTAGTGACGATTTTGATTGAGTTCCATTTGTTTCTCCATTGATGAAGATCAGAAGATCCATAAATGTTCCTCTTTTTTATTTTATTTTATTTTTTGTATTTTTTCAATTTTTTTACTTTGATTTCATTTATGGATTTGTGATATGGGTTTTTGTTTTGTTTGGTTGCTAATAAAATATAGGAAAGAGAAGAGAAATCCTTAGTTATTTTTATTTTTTTTGGTTTCTGGGTGAACATTGATGATCTCCAACAATGTTCATTTTTTCTATAAAAAAAAATTCATGGTAGAAGGGAGGGAACCTCCTAATCTTTTGACAAGTTTCTGGCCTCTTGTTTGGAGGCAATTCTCTCTTCTTTGACAACTTTGACAGACAATGGACAATGAGAATTTTTATTGAGAATGTTTTGTTCACTATAATGTTGATGATAGATGTAATTTTTTGTGGTGTAATGTTGATGATGATGGTGATGTAATTTTTTTTTTTAATTTTTATTTATTATCTCCACTATTGTCAATTTGAGAGAAAAAAATCATTTTCTGGGTTGTTGTTTTTGTTTTTCTTAGAACAAGTGTCAAGAGAGGATTTTTGGTTTAAGAAAAAAAAAAGGTGGTTGTTGTTATCTACTTAAACGCTTTTGTTAGGAGAAAGAGAGGAAAAAAAATAAAGGAAAATTTAGACAAGGGAAAAGAAATCAGGAGAAAGAGAATAAATAAATAAAGGAAACTAATCTCAGTCATTGTTTTGCTTGTTTGCCACGTGTCAGCAGATGCTTGAAAGTTGAGCACAAATAAGATGAGTAGGGGATCTCAATCCAAAAAATAATCAAACTATTGTAAAGTGACAAATATAGAAACTAACCATAATTTAATGGTTATTTATGGTTTTGACCCTACATTCATTACTTAGCAAACCTCTGTCAAATTCCTTTGTGAATTACTGTCTTATTCTTTGAGAACGTTTGTTGACTTAAGCGTCGGAGTATAAACGCCGGTGTTGGTCACGCTAGTCAACAACAACGGTGGCCCTAACGTTTTTAAAGTTTTACAAGCTTATTTATTGCAGGTTCAAATTTGCAGTTGAATCCGATTCGGAGACCATTATCAAGCAGATTGGCAATGTTGACTACTCGGATAATGCTCATGGTGGAATTCTAGATGCTATTCAGGGCCTTGTTTCAGATTCTGGAAACGTGGTTTTCAAGTATGTTCCTTCTAAAGCGAATAAGGTTGCTGGTGCTCTTGCTTTTGAGGCGTTGAGAGTCAAGGAGGTGGTGGTTTGGGAAGATGATGCGCCGTTATGTATTCGTGCTCAGATTGAGAATGATCAAAGAGGTGTTGGTTCAGGAGAGTTTCTTTAGTTTTTTTTGTGGTTTTGTTTGCTTTGTTTCTTTTCTCCTCTTTGTTTCCAGCTGTGTCTGGTTTTGCCTCTTGTGGCCTCCCCTTTTGGGGTTCTCTTCAAAAAAAAAAAAATTCACCAAGGATTCTACTCGTCGGATCAGTAGGCAGACAAAGGTTATTCAACGACTATAGCAAACCCACGTGGAGGAGGAGCTTTGACTATTTAACCTCAGACTTACATGGTATTGTTGATTGGTTGACTTTCCAGTCGTTCAAAAATCAATGTCAACACAATATAATTTGAATCTAATGATTTACACGTGGCTAATTAAATTTTGTTTTCATATTTGTATTCCCTTTTATTAATCTTTAACTTTAATCGCAAATATTTATTTGACACTTCAACTGTCATAAGGGTTGGGATGAAAAAGTTGGGATTTTAGTTGGGATGCTACTATGCTAGCATTATTCATGGAAAATCATCGCCATAAAAAAAAATAGCTTTCAAAGGAATGAATAGAATAAGTAGTCATTTATTTTCAGAGAAAAATAGTTTTGTGTCCATTACAAGGCCTTTTGAAGCTCAATGTTGATTTCGCTATTGTCATGAGAAATCAATTAGTTGGTATGGATGCTGTTCTAAGAGATCAATGTGGGCTGTGGGCTGTTAAGAGGGTTTTGGCTATCAAAGTGTGTGGCACTTTCTCTTCAAATGTAAGTAGGAGAGCTGTTTGTTGTTTTAAAAGTGCTGAATCTGCCTTGTAACTCATTAGAGACAGATTCGAAATTGGTGGTTCTTGGTCTCAACCAGCATCAACCTTTTAATTTTCTTCTTCTCACGGTTTTGTGTAATTAATTATTATCTTTTTGGGAATATCCCTTGTTTTATTCTGCCAGATAGCAATACGGTGGCTGTGAAGTGTCTGGCTAAATCAATAACGAAAGTTTCGTAAGGGGATTGGAGCAATATTGAAATAATTTCAAAAGTTTTGCCTAACTTTATCCGTCAACAAACAATTCGAAATGTCATGACTTTTTTAGAATATTTAAGTTTGCTTGGACTTATATAATGATACGTTGTGGATCGATGAATGCCCACCAATTATTCAAACCATTGTTCGTTCTGAATGTTATCAATAAAATTGAAGAGGCTTGGCCTTTTTCCAATAAACAAATTGACAAATTGTAAATTCAGGGTTTTTTTAGAGGGGAGAAATCAAACCCACTGTCTTATGGTGTATGTGTGAATGCTATACTACCAGATCAACTTCATCTCGTTTGATATCGACCGTTGTAACCATGATATTTAAAGCGGTCAATTAGTGGGGGAGTCTGGGCCTCCCCTATAAATTAGATAGTTAGGCAGATTGGCATGAAATAAAAGCAGCGAATTAGGCAGAGGGCATGGCCAGCTGTGTTGGGTCTTAGTCAATTGTCAATTGTCAAGATGCACACATTTGACACCAATTAATAATAACATCTTTCTTTCTTTCATTTATTTTCCCATTAAACTCTTTACACACATGACTCCACCTTCAACCTTCTTCCAACTGTTTTTTTTTTTTTTTTTTAATTTTTTAATTTTTTAAATTTTTTTTTAAAATTTTAATTTTTGGGGAATTATCATTTTAGTCCCTATGTTTTGTCCGATGATGACTTTTTTAACTGTCTTTCTCATTTTAGATGATTGGTCCCTATGTTTTGTAAAAACCCATCAATATAGTCCCTTTGACCAGATTTTTAACGGTCAACTCTCACAGAAATAACGAAATGACATTATTACCCTTGATGGAGCTTAAATGAGTTAAAAGTACAATTTTACCCTTAAATTTTTAAAAAATTAACAACTTTATCTAACTAATAACCTATAAAAAGTTGACACGTGTCACCAAATAAACTTAAAATAATAAATAAAACCAAATTGCTTTTTCTTAAATATCTTATCAATTATTTAAATAAATGATAAAAATAACAATAAAAAATATATATATTCTTTTCATTGATACATTACCTTTGCCAAGGTTCATCAAGATTTTGAATGATCCTGAGTTAACTACTACAATATATTTCTATCAAACATCAGATCGTGGTCTTTTAGGACAATACCTACACCCAATTCTACCCGGGAAGAGTTTAAGCTTGAACCCTTTATTTCTAATCTGGGTTCATTTGAGTGTTACACGAATTGCCATTGAATTGTGTTTTGATGTTTCGGTTTTTCCAGATTGTGAACTAGGAAGTATCAAAAAGTCTCCTCCTCTGCAGTGCTTGGGTATGAGCACATCATAAACTGGTTTGGATCTAGTGGAGACCAAATCAAAAAAAAAAAAAAAAAACATCTCTTGGATCTTCTCCAAGACCGCCACCCCCAAACCCTAATCACCATCCCCAGCCAAAAAAAAAAAAAAAAGCTCATGGATCTGGTCAAGATCCATTGATTTCCAATAGATCCATCTCTAGAGCTCGAAACCTGCCTAATCCAACCACGCCGCCGCAGCCTTTTTTTCCGTTTTCCACCTCCATCTCACTCAAACAACCAACCACAAACACAAACCATTTGGATCGATCTCCATCTCCAAATACAAAAACCCAAAAAAGAAAAAGAAAAAGAAAACCCAACCTCCACCCATCGAATCGGCCGCAAACGGCGTCGATCATTTTATTTATTTTTTCCCCACACAACAAACAAAGAAGAATCAGATGAGAGGGTTGAAATCGGCCGCAACGGCGTCGATCCTGACCCTTGTTTTAGGACTCGGACCGACCCGGTTTAACAACAGAAGCTGAGGATTGAAGGTTGAGATCTGGAAATAAACAAAAATAAGCTTCAGATGGAGTCGAATCCAGTAGAGATGTAGAGTCTAACTCCTACAAATTTTATTTATTTTTTGGTTGAAGGTTGTTGATGATGATGATGATGGAGGGTTTAAGGTTGAAGGTTGATGAAGATGATGATGGTGGTAGTGGAGAAGATGGTGGTAGTGGAGAAGATAGGGATGATGAATTTTTAATTTTTTAATTTTTTTTTTTATTTTTACTTTTTTGTGGTTGAAGGCTGATGATGATTTGAAGATGGAGGGTTAAGGGTTGATGGTTGATGAAGATAACGGTGGTGGTAGGGAAGATAGGAGGATGATGATGATGATTATTATTTTTTATTTTTTATTTATCTTAAGTTTTTGTAAAATATTAAAAAATAAAATTAAAAAATTAATTAAGGAAATTATTTTGTGTTTTATAATTATTTTTGTTTTTTTTTTGTCTGACACGTGGCATATTACATGGTTAAAGACAAAAATGCCCTTGGAATCGTTAAGTTTGACTAACAGTTGACTGACTAAAGGACTAAATTGATGGGTTTTTTTAAAACATAGGGACCACTTAGCTAAAAAGGGAAAGACAGTTAAAAAAGTGTCAAAAAAAAATAATATAGGGACTAAAATGATAATTCCCCTTAATTTTTTTATATATTACAATAATTCCGGATTTAGGGAGAGAGACGGACTCAAACCCATAACATCACAGTGCAGATACGAGGGATAAACACTACAAGAAAAACTGTCTTTGTTGACAGTTTTTTCTTGACAATTCTTAAAAACTGTCAAGAATTGCAAGTTATTGACAATTTTTTAGAACCGTCAAGAAAAAACTATCAAGAAAGATAGTTTTTCTTGACAGTTTTTTTAAATTTTTTATTTATCTTAAATAATTTTTTTAAACTTTTACTTCCTATTTTCAACACCAAACTAAATTCCGATATGGATTTATTTTATAGTAAGATATTGGTTTTGGGCAAACCGATATTGGATAAGTAAAATTTTAAATTTAATAAATTTACTTTTAAATCATTTAATTTAAAAAAATTATTTATTTTTTTAAAAAATATTGTTTATTTATTTTGCACCCTCTTGTTTCATTAAGACACGTTAATAATTCAATTAACCATATAAATTAGTAATTTGAGTCTTACATTTGTTCATTAAATTGCAAGATACATGTTGAGAAATATTTCCCCTATAGTGAGAGTTGTATTTCAAATCATACTTATTACAATTGATGTCACGAGTCTCCTATAGGCCATGTTTGGTTGGATGGAATGGAATGGAAAAAAACCATTCCATTCGTTTGGTTTGTTAAAAAGTTATTATATATATTATATATATCAATCCAGACTTGATTTATGCAAGAATGCTCTTATTGGACGAGCGGTTCTTTCTAGTGATGAGCGCCCTTGGAAGCTTGCTGAACTTAAAGCTAAGCTTAGTAAGTGTCTCCTATAAGCCATGTTTGGTTGGATGGAATGGAATGGAAAAAAACCGTTCCATTCGTTTGGTTTGTTAAAAAGTTATTATATATATTATATATATCAATCCAGACTTGATTTATGCAAGAATGCTCTTATTGGATGAGTGGTTCTTTCTAGTGATGAGCGCCCTTGGAAGCTTGCTGAACTTAAGGCTAAGCTTAGTAAGCTTTGGATGATTTTAGCTAATTGGAGACTTATCTCTTTAAGGAGAGGCTATTTCCAGATTATTTTGAAGTCTCACGAGGACAAGAATTAGGTTTGGGGTTTGGGGTTTGGGGTTTGGGCTCTGTTAATCTGAAGCCAGGGGTTCCAGATTTTAATCCCTTTCTGCAGAAGTCCACTAATGTGCAGGTTTGGGTTAGGTTTTACGATTTGTCTTGGGAATACTGGCATCCGAAGATCATTTTTTATTTGGTCAAATGTATTGGAGTTCCATTGAGAATGGATAAGGCTACTATTGATGGCGATTTTGGTCATTTTGCCAAGGTTTTAGTGGATGTTGACATGTCCATTTTGCTTCCATCCTCGATTCTTTTAGAGAGGGGCGAGCTTCATAGCTCTTTCATTTCGGTCGAGTATGAAAACTTGTCGTCCTTTTGCTCTGTTTGCTCTTGTATTGGCCATTTACCTAGTTCTTGTCGTTGGAATAGTCCTAAGGTTCCTGTTGCTAGTGCCAAAAAATCTCCTCAGCCAATAGCTGAGGTTTCTGTTGAGGAACCTATTTTTTAGCCAGTTCGCCTTCGGTCTTCTAAGATGGTTTATCGTCCAATAGATAAGTCGGTCCAAGAGGTCCCAGTTTCTAATGCTTTCACTGCTATTTCTAAGGATTTAAGGTCTGTTGATTCAGTGGTAGTTCATCATTCAGCCTCTTTAGATCCCTCTTCGGCTTCGGTTCTATCTTTTACATGTATCTTTCTTTCAGGTCCTTCTTCTACTGTTGTGGGCTCGATTCCAATTCCTTTACCAGATGTTCCTATCATTCAGCAGGTATGTAGTCTCTTGCCTCGTGAGGCTTCTCCTCCTCCTCCTCCTCCTCCTCCTCCATATGTTATTGTTTCTTTGAGTGGTGCTATTACGAAATCTTTGTCTAGCCTCTTACCGCGTGAGGTTTCTCCTTCTCCCCATGCTGTTGTTTCTTCGAGTGGTCCTATTATGGAATCTTTGCCTTTGGGTGATCCCAGTAAGTTTGTGGAGTGGCCTCTTCAGGAGCATGGGAGCAGCTCTTCTCGGGTCGTGCAATCAGACCCCTCTTTGATAGATGCTCATGCTGAGCTTTGTTTTGTCACGGTCGCTCATTGGCCTAATTAGGTGGATGTTGAGGTTTCAGATCTTCATGAGGTGGATTAGTGGTTCACGAGTATCAGAAGTAGACTAGAGTCATTTAAGTCTGAGAGTCGGACTCCTCCCAGCAGTTCCCATGATTAGTATCCTTTATTGGAATTGGTATTGGGAACAACTCTACTAAACGTGTTCTCAAAGATTTATGTTGTTCTCATCGACCTTCTTTGGTTCGCATTTCAGAGCCCATGGTGGCTTTCGATTCAATTTTTGCCAGTTTTTGGTTCACTCTTGGTCTTCATTTGGTGGGTATGAATGACAGGGGTGATTTGATTCCATCTATTTGGGTTTTTGCTTGTGATTCTATTACAAATACTCATATAGTTTTGTGTCATGATTAGCATTTGACCGTCTTCATTTCTATTGGGTCTCTGACGCATTGGTACTCTTTTGTTTATGCTAGTACCTCTGCCTCAGTTCGTCGGGCGCTTTGGTGCGCTCTTCAGGAGATAGCTGATTCTTTTTCTTCTTCTTGGTTGGTGGTGGGTGATTTCAATGCAGTTTTGGGTGTTCATGAGTGTTTGGGGTCTCACTCTTCTGCTAGGGGTTCTTGTGAGGATTTTAAATAAATGATTGAGGATTGCAATCTAATTGGTGTTCGATCTCTGGGTGCTCGTTTTACATGGGTTAAGGGTCGATCTAGTCGCACTAGAGTTGAGCGGAGATTGGACAAGACTTTGGTTTCTGAGGGTTACGCTTCCTGTTGGCATGATATTTCATGTATGGCTCTCCTCCGTCGGTTTTCTGATCATTGTCCTCTTTGGATTCGATTATCTAAATCTTAGGTTTCTTCTTCTAGGCCTTTTCGTTTTCAAAGCATGTGGGTGGATCATCTTGATTTCATGATCCTGGTTCACAGAGTATGGGTCATTCCTTGTTTTGGTTGTCCCTCACAGGTTGTTATTGGTAAGCTTAAGAATCTAAAGAAGGCTATTAAGTCTTAGAATTGGGAGGTTTTCGGTGATCTCAACGCTAACATCTCTAGGAAATCTACTGAGCTTCGTTCTATTCAGAGCCAAATGTCTGATTTGGGTTTTCTAAGGAGCTTTTTTTGACAGAGTCACGCACTCATCATGATCTTGATGTGCTTTTACGTAGGCATAATTGTTTCTTTCGTGACAGATCCCGAGTGAAATGGTTACAGGATGGTGATCGTAACTCAGCTTTTTTTCATTCCTCAATCAAGCGAAGAAGTATTGGGGCGTTTTGTCTTCTCTTTCGATTGATGGGATTATTTCGGCTAATCAGTCTGTTATCAGAGATCACATTGTCAAATTTTATAAGGATTTATTCTCTTCGGATTCAGCTCAGATTGATCAGGATCTCTCTATTATTGATGACATTATTCCTTCTTTGGTTTCTCATAAGGAGAACTTGCTTCTGGTCGCTATTCCCTTTGCCGATGTTATCCATGATGCGATTTTTGCCATGGATGCTCTCTCGGCCCCTGGGCCCGTGGCTTCTCTGGTTGTTTCTTTCAGCGCTGTTGGGAGATTGTGGGTAGAGATGTGATTCTTACTGTTCAGGATTTTTTTTATTTCTGGTGTGGTTGCTCCGGGTCTGAATTCTAATTTTATCGGGCTTATTTCGAAGATGAAGGACTCAATCACCTTGGATCAATTTCGCCCTATTGTGCTTGGTAACTTTTTTTTCAAGATTTCCTCTAAGATTTTGGCCGACAGGTTAGCTCAGGTTGCTACTCGTATTGTCTCTCCTCAACAATTTGGTTTTATCAAAGATCATCACATTGAGAACTGTATTGCTCTTGCTTCTGATTGTGTTAATGTGCTTCATAAGAAATGCTATGGGGTAGTGTGGCTATGAAGATTGACATTTGAAAGGCTTTTGATACTCTTGATCAGAATTTCCTCTACCATGTGCTTCGTGCTTTTGGTTTTTCTCAGATCTTCATGGATTGGATTGATAGCATTCTTTGCTCTTCAAGACTGTCAATTCTGATTAATGGTTCTCCAGCTGGTTATTTTAGATGCACGAGAGGGGTTAGACAGGGGGATCCTCTTTCTCCTCTTCTTTTTGGTATTGCGGAGGATTTTCTTAGTATGTTACTTTCTAAAATGGTGGCGTCTGATCGTCTTTTGCCTATTTTCTCCCCGAGGGGCTTTTCTGCTCCTACTCATTTGTTGTATGCTGATGATGTGCTGATTTTTTGTAAGGGCACGACCAATAATTTGAGGAATGTTATGAATGCTTTCTATGTTTATGGCAACATTTCGGGCCAACTTGTTAACCGGAGTAAATCCTCCATCTTTTTCGGGTCTTATGTTTCTCCTGCCCAGATTAGTTCTCTTCAATCCTTAGCTAGGATGCAGATTGGTCATTTTTCGTTTTCTTACCTAAGGGTTCCTTTGTTCTGGGGCAAACCCAGGAAGTCCATTTTGATGCCCATTGCAGATAAGATTATGCCTAAATTTGCCAAGTGAAAAGGTAAGTCCCTTTCTATGGCGGGCTGGGCTACTTTGATTCATTCGGTTATTAATGGCTCTTTTGTTCACTCTTTTATGGTTTATAAGTGACTGGTTTCCCTAATCTAGATGATTAATAATAAGATCAGAAACTTCTTATGGGCTGGTTCTTGTGAGGACTCCAAGTTGGTCCATGTTGATTGGAAACGTTGTTGTAGACCTTATGCTCTTGGGGGTCTTGGTTTGAAAGATCTTACGTTGTTGAACGATTCTTTACTCAGGAAGCTTACCTAGAAGTTTATAACTTCTAACAGTTTTGCTTTCACTTTTTTGCATGAGAGATATATTACTTAGTTACAAAAACCTCAGGGAGGTTACATTACCTCCTCCATCTGGGCTTCTTTCAATCTAGCTATGTTGAACTTCTTACAGATGGTATCTGGCTCATCGGGAAAGACTCCCAAAGAGATTTTTATGGTGATAATTGGCCTGGGGTGCCCATTGTGGATTTTCTCGGTATTCCTGAGTTTGTGGTCATACATCTTCATGCTAGGGTTTCAGACTTCATTCAGGATGGTATGTGGGTTTTGGAAGATCGTTTTCGTGCTAGATTCCAGGATCTCTATTTTAGGATTGAGAAAATTGCTATTTCTCCTATGGATGATTATTTGGTGTGGCCTTATTCTAGGGACGAGAGGGTTTCTTGTAAGGCAGCTTATTCTAGGATGTTTCATGATATTCCTCAAGTCCCATGGTGGAGGGATGTCTAGTCTTGCTATATCCCTCATTCCCGCTATATCCCTCATTCCCGTTCTATCCTATCATGGTGTCTTCTTCTTAATAGATTACCCACTGAAGACCATTTATGCAAGTCTGGTTTTCAATTAGCCTCCAGATGTAGTGTTTGTAGTGCTAGCTCGGAGACCATGGATCATCTTTTTCTTAAGTGCCCTCTGGCTACTGCTATTTGGGAGGTGATTTTTTCTGCTTTTCAGAGGCATGTCTCCGCTGACACTTGGGGCTATTTTTTTTGTTAGGCCATGTCTGTTTCTTTCATTGATCAGATTAGGATTTTGTGGAAAGTTGCCATTCATGCTGTGGTTTGGAGTGTGTGGTATTCCCGTAATCAGTGGATTTTTGATGGGAAGTCAGTTGATTTCAGGGATGCTCTTTCTCTTATTTGGCGTTCGGTATATGATACAAACCGTTTAGGGATCAGTTGTATGTGTAACTGTGTTGATGATTTGATGATTCTCCGTCGGTTTGGCCTCAGTGGTTGTCCTGGTAAGGCTCCTGTTATCAAGAGTGTTGTCTGGTCACCTCCGGTTTCGGGGTGGATTAAGGTTAACACGGATGGGGCTGCTTTAGGTTCTCCAGGTGTGGGGGGTTGCGGGGGTGATTTTCTGACTTGCAGATCTTTTGTTAAAGCCTGTTTTGCGGTCCCCCTTGTTCAGGTTTTTGCTTTTGAGGCTGAGCTCCTTGCTGCTTATTTAGCCATCAATTATACGTGAGAGTTGGGTTGACATAGGATCTAGCTTGAGATTGACTCTTTTTATATGGTTCAACTTCTTTTTGATAGGTCTGATAAGGTTACCTGGTGTTTTCGTCAAGCCTAGCAAAGTTGTATTTATCAAATCTCACATATGGAGTTCAGGTTTCTCACGTCTTCAGGGAAGGTAACCAGGTGGCAGATGCTCTCTCTAAGCACGCTTTGAGTGTTCCTTCTGATTTATGGTGGTCCTCCACTCCTTCGTTATGTTCTCGGTTAGTTGGTAATGATTGTATGGGTAGAGAATCCTTCAGGTTTTCCTAGTTTTGTTTTTCTTATTTGGCCTGTGTGCCTTTGGGTTTTTTTAGGGCTGTGTCCTTTAGGTTTTTTTTTTTTTTTGTTTTTTTTTGTTTTGTTTTGTTTTTTTTTGTTTTTTTTTTTTGTTTTGTTTTTGGATTCTTTTGTTTATTTTTTCCTTTATTTATATATTTATGGATACTACCTAGGTGTTTTTCAGCATATGATCTCTTGTGATGTTTTTCCCATTTAGGTCAGTCCAATTTCAGCAAAAAAATTATATATAAATATATTTTTATTATAATATATATAATATAATATAATATAATATAATATAATATATATCTTATATATTATATATTATGTTATACATAATACATATAATACATATAATAATATATATATATATATACAGAAATTCTATTATCAGTTCGAACTGACAAAAGTTATATCAGTTCCTTGCATGTGGGCCACTGGATTTAAATATTTTGACTTAGCTGTATGCACTTGTTAGTCAAAGTATTTAAATCCAGTGGCCCACATACAAGGAACTGATATAACTTTTGTCAGTTCGAACTGATATAACTTTTGTCAGTTCGAACTGATAATAGAAAGACTGATATATATATTATATAATGGGCTGCCCTTGGGTGCAACGAATTTTTTTTGACTATGATCATGTCTTCTTTGGTACAACCACATCAGCTAATATGTGATTGTATGTTCTAACATGCGATCACAATAATTTAATTGTGTGATCACGTGCAATTCATATGCGATAACATTGTATATATTTATGATCACATGTAATCATATATGCCCACATACTATTTTTTAAAATTGTATGGTGTCATGTTGCACTCAAGATATAATATATATTATTATATGTATTATATATATTATATATTAATATATTAAATAATATATATTATATATTTATATATATGTATTAAATATATCAGGACGAAGGATGTGGACCACAGGTTATGAAGAAGTTTTGACAAGTGCATACACTTTGAGTCAAAGTATGTAAATCTAGTGGTCCACATTCTTTATCCTGATATATTTATTGTCAGGACGAACTAATAATAGAAAATCTGATATTATAAATTATATATATATATATTATGTACATATATACTTTTATATTTTATTATTATTATTCATAATATATCATGTTATTATGAATGTTTTATAATTAAGGGTATTTTGGTCAAAATACAGTTAACTCTATTCCATTATGTTGTTAATCAAACAAAATAATACAGATTCAGAGACTAGTTTTAAAGTTCCAACCAAACAAAAAACTTAGTTTTCCTTTCCTTTCCTTTCTTTTCTATTCTCATTCTCATTCCCATTACTATTTTGATTACCATTCCACCATTTAACCAAACGTGACCATAGAGTATTAACCAATAACTCGATTATATATGTTTTAAAAAATATAATTTTATTAAAAGTTTCAATAAATATTTTTTAATATATGTCTATCGTAGAAATTAGAATTTTGATTAGTTGAATAAATTTAAATTTATCTAACAATGTTTTTTTTTTTTTTTCTAACAACTCATAGGTTATATATAAATATTGTTCAATTTTTAACACATCAAATAATTAAATATTATAAACATATCTTGACAGTTAAAAACTGTCAAGAAAAAAAATGTCATTAAAAAATAACTGTCATTACTTTTCTTGACACTAGCATTGTTGACAGTTTTTAAAACTTTCAAAAAAACCTTTCTTGATAGTTAAAAACTGTTAACAAAACTAGTATTTTCTTGTAGTGGAACCACTAAACCAACCTCATGGTGTGACGTTGTTACAACTTTTCAATACACTTTTTGGTGTATATGATAGATATAAACCAACCTCATGGTGTGACATTCTTCCAACTTTTCAATACACCTTTTGGTGTATATGATAGATACATAAGTGATAAGACTATAAGAAAGCACCCCATACACCTTTTCTTTTCTTGGTGAGGACTGTTTGTTGCAAAAGCACTTCCACTACCTTGAGTTTGATCCCAAAATCGATTTCTGAAAATAAGAACCCAACAATATTTGAAACATGGAAATATATAGCAACTCTACCATGAGCTGCTTTACATTTGTAATTTCAAAGGCTTTAGGGCATCTCCAACCCACAGGCAAATTGGCACAATTCAACAAATTGGATCAAAGATCCCTTTTCTACTAGGCGTTATAACATTGCACTATTTTGCCTTCCTGAATAGTGTTGCAGCAACCCTAACACAACACTGTTCATTTGTCGCAACTTTTGCACTTTTTTTTTTCATCTCTAAAGTTTTACTTAATCCAAATTAATATGAATATTTATATTAATTTACAAATTAACACCTTGCTTTAGAAATGCCCCCATAAAATTTTTTACAATTACCTCAATTTTTTACTAATTGACACTGATGCCCTATGAACTCTCAAAAATATGCACTATGCCCCTTATATTTTTTTTTTCGCCACTAAACCTCCCTGAACTCTTGTTTTTTTGGCAAACACTTGGGTTTTTTTGCCTCTTGTGAGGGGGCATCTACAGTCGGCATTTACCATTTTGTGAGAGTTTAAGGGGTTTAGTGGCGAAAAAAAATATATAGGGGCATCATGCATATTTTGAAAGAGTTCAGAGGTCATCAGTATTAATTAACCTTATAAATATTCATTTATTTTCTTTCAAAAAACTTTTTTTTTTTGTTAAAAAAAAAAATGAATTTTGCTTTCAATTTGGATGAAGTCTTCAAATATTTATTTAATAATAGGTTAATTGGCACTGATGCCCCATGAACTATGCCCGAATTTGCACCTTACCCCCTATACTTTTTTTTTTCGCCATTAAACCCCCTGAACTCTCATAAATCGGCAATAGGTGACGAAATTTGCCCCCTCGCGGGGGTAAAAAACCCAAGTGTTTGCCAAAAAAACGAGAGTTCAAGGGGTTTAGTGGCGAAAAAAAAAAAGTATAGGGGGCATAGTGCATATTTTGGAAGAGTTCAGGGTGCATCAATGCCAATTAGCCTTAATAATATTAATCTTAACTTATTGCAATATTATGTTAATTATATGGTGAAATGTTAATTGTTGAGAAATAATAAATAAAAAAATGGGAAAGAAAGGGAATATTCTTTTTATTGTACATTTGGTTCAATGGGTTGGAGATGGAAAAAATAAATAGTGTGAAAGTTGCACCATTTTAATGCAAAAATTGCACCAAATTGGATTTTTGGGTAGGAGATGACCTTAGAACTGCAAACTAGAAATTATTAAAATATTTATCAAGTAATTTTTTAAGAATATTCCAAATATTCTCAGTATCTCTTGTATATATTTCATTTTCAATTAGATACCACGAAACGAATAGACATAAAACTTTTTTATCATTTGAAAATTAATACATGCGTGTGATTTTAGAAAGGAAAGGGAAAAATTGAACAGCAAAGTTAAAGATTTATAAACAACTTTGGTTAAATTTACATAGGGGCAAAAGAATTTAAACATTTTATTAGTAGGTTAAATGTCAAAATCCTTGGAAAAAGGTAATTCTATATACTGTACAACAAAACAACAGTGAAACACTTAAAATTTCATCTCAATGACATGGCAGCAGTTTGATGACCTGGCAGGAATTGATTGGCTGCAATGCCTATAGTTTTTCCAGTAGAAAAACATGATCGTAGGAGGAACAAGGTAGCTGTAAGAATACTTCAATTAATGTGTGTTAAATTATCAAACAATGCTTAATTGCTTAGAGTTAGAGACGATGATATAAAGCCATTAAGTGAGGCCACCTGGCCCATCAAGTTTAAGAGGACATGTCGACTACGCTAAGTCCCAACAAGTTTCGTTTTACATCCTATATATATATATATATATATAAACAAGTGAGGCCACCTTTCTCTCTTTTTCTGATGTTGTGTGTCTGGAATGTAAGAGGAGTCGGAAAATAGATTTTTCCTAGAAGTATTGCTGATCTGCGAATGTTGCATCATTTCGATATTCTTGCTATTTTAGAACCTAGAATAAGTGGTGATAGAGCTGCCAAAGTTGTTAGTAAATTGGGTTTCTCCAATAGTTTTGTAGTTGAAGCTGAAGGGTTCTCAGGCGGAATTTGGCTTCTCTGGAATAGTAATAATATTAAACTCCATGTTATTGCCAGTTCCAAACAAACTATCTCTGCTTTGGTTTGTGACCAGAATTTTTTATGGGTTTTAACTGTGATTTATGCAAGTCCCTGTACCGCTACCAGAAGGAACATATGGAGTTATCTTGACGCTATCCGTAATTGCCTTAATATACCTTGGTTGGTATCTAGGGATTTTAATGAAATTATAAACTGTTCTGAGAAGAGAGGGGGCAGATATAATTTTTCCAATAGTGGGTTTGGTAGCTGGATTGACAAGAATAAGATGGTGGACTTGGGATTCATAGGACCTAAGTTTACCTGGATGACCAATAGAGGTATTGGTAAGGAAATTCGCGTGAGACTTGACAGAGTAGTGTGTTCGATGGATTGGAGACTGAGATATAGTGAAAGTTTTGTTAGACACCTACCTAGAGTATTGTCTGACCATTGCCCTATCCTTATTAATAGTCACAGTACCCAAATTCCTAATAGAAATTTTAAACCTTTTATATTCGAGGCCATGTGGCTGATGCACAAGGGTTTTAATGAGACGGTTTGTGACAGCTGGATGCACCAAGGAGTTAATATTTCTGATAAAATTCAAAATCTAACTAAGGTTTTGCAATACTGGAATAAAGAGGTTTTTGGGAATATTTTCCATGAGAAAAGGCGCCTTCTTGCGAGGATTCATGGAATTCAGGTATGTCTTGACAGTTCTTATAATCCGTATTGTTAATCGAAAATTGTGACTGGGGTGATTTTTCCAATTAACAATTCAAGGGGGACCAGGATCGTGGTAGATCTTGGTCGGAGGGGTATCAGGTAGTTCGATACCCTTAGCTTCCTAGAAATTCAATAAGAACGATGTATCGATAGTAGTAAGTAAAAGTTTCACGTAAACAATAGGTTGGATATAAAACTCATTTTTATAAATAACAAGTACATAATGGGGTTACAATGGAGATCTATCCTAACTGCGGTTATGAAAAATAAGCTCAATGGGCGATGGAGATAGAAGCCATCGTCTGAGTCGATAAGTGGAAAAGTGTCTAGTAGGGTTTTTTCCTTCTCCCTTTCTGTGATCATAAGATGAGTATATATAGGTCCGTTTCTTGCCATGCACTCCTAGAACTTCAGTCTAGGGTTTTAGCAATTCACGGATCCTTCCTTGGTGATCAACGAATTCGTTGGGGAATTGATCCCTAAAATCACGTGATTCCTTTTTTGTTGGATTGAGTGGGAGTTGACTCCCATTTCGAATAAGATTCTGTTTGGTGGGAATGCATGTAATATTCTGTCTCAAACGATGGCGTTTAATGCTTGTCTTTCTACTCGGCTTGCTGCTCGGGGTACCTGCTTCTTTCTTTAGGCGGGATCGGAATACTTGGATTCTTGTATTTACTACGCGATTTATTCACTTGGTGCCTACCACTAGCTTTTAGTGGATCGGGATACTCAAGTACCTCGTCTTCTTCACGTTTTTTTCTTGAATTATGCTCGGCCGTATCGGGGTACCCGGTATCCCGATACCCCGGTACCCCGATACGGCCGAGCATAATTCTTATTTGAATCTTGTAGACGGGTATCGGGATACCGGGGTATCGGGATACCGGGTACTCGGAGTTAGACGGGTATTAGAATCTTGTAGCAGTGGAATCCCTGGAGCTTTATCTTCGGGGTCTCTTGGTACTTTCGGGGTCTTGGAGGTTTTAGACCGGATCGGGGTTGGTAGAAGTCTCTACCTTGGTCTTTTGTAAGAAGGCGGGGTGCCTGGATATCTTTTCCTTGGTAGCTTTTTTATCCCGACTTAATTTTTGAGGCCGGTGGAAAATTCTTATTTGATCCCTACCATTTTTGGCGGTTAACACGTATCTTATTGATCTTGAGGCGAAACTTGCTAAAGATTATGATGGTATCCTTGAGCGTGAGGAAATGTTTTGGCTATAGAAGTCAAGAAACTGTTGGCTAAAAGAAGGAGATAAGAACACCAAATTTTTCTACCTTTCCACGGTTGTAAGAAGAAGGAGAAATAAAATTGAGAGGTTAAAGAAAGAGAATGGTAGTTGGGCTGTTAGCATTGGCGAAATGAAGATTGAGGCAGTTATATATTTCAAAAATCTTTTGGCTGATAACTCGGCCTCGAGGGATTATGCTCAGCTTCCCAAATTGTTTCCCATAATGAATGACTCCTGCAAGCAGAGA
The DNA here is from genome assembly GCA_008009225.1 of Acer yangbiense. Lineage (NCBI taxonomy): Eukaryota > Viridiplantae > Streptophyta > Magnoliopsida > Sapindales > Sapindaceae > Acer > Acer yangbiense. Next base: position 31,745,230 of record CM017763.1, on the reverse strand, counting down.
CTAGGTGATACTATTAGTGAGACTGAGGTCAAACAAAGTCTCTTTGCTATTGGTGGATTAAAAGCTCCTAGACTTGATGGGTTTCCAGCAACTTTTTTCCAACACTCTTGGAATGTCTATAAGAAGGATCTTGTTCAGCTAGTGGTTGACTGCTTCAAGAAGGGGTGCATGCCTACTGAGATTAATGGGACCATCATCTCTTTAATTCCTAAGGTGGATAATCCCATCCACTTGTCCTATTAGCCTCTGCAACACCTCCTATAAAATCATTAGTAAGGTGATTGTTCAAAGATTAAGAGATATGCTCCCTAATCTTATCAGTCCTAACTAAGTTGCTTTCGTGCCTGGTAGACAAATACATGACAACATTGTGGTGGCTCAAGAAGTCCTTTATAAGTTTAAGAATATGAAAGGAAAGACAGGGTATATAGCTTGAAAAATTGACCTTGCCAAGGCGTATGATAAGCTCCAATGGGATTTATTAAACGGGTTTTGGAAGAAGTTGGTATTGGTGGCAGTCTTATTGACTTAATCATGAGTTGCATCTCGAGTGTGAAATATAATGTCTTATTGAATGGTGAAGTTTTTGATGAGTTCTCTCCTAGAAGTGGTATCAGACAAGGTGACCCCCTATCCCCTTATATTTTTGTTCTTTGTATGGAGAAACTCTCTCATATAATTCAACAAAAGCTTCATATCAGGGACTGGAAACCTGTTAAGGTGTCAAGAGGAGGACTGGCTATATCCCACATTTTCTTTACAGATGACCTTATTCTTTTTGGTCAAGCGTCTATGAAACAAGCTACTGTTATGAGGGAATGCCTTGAACTTTTATGTGATCTTTCTGGTGAACATGTTAGCTTCCCTAAATCAAGAGTCTTCTGTTCCAAGAACATTAGTACTTCGATTGCTAAGGCCTTTGCCGCTACTCGTGGGTCTCCTTTAACTAATAATTTAGGTAACTACCTTGGTGTTCCCTTAATTCATGGCAGAGTTACCAAAGAGACCTACAGAGAAATTCTTGAGAAAACTCAAAAAAGACTGTCTACTTGGAAAAGTGATTCGCTCTCCTTGGCTGGCCGTATTACTCTCATCAAAGCTGTAACTTTTGCTCCCCCTGATTATGCTATGCAATCCATTAAATTCCCTAAAGAGATATGCTCCAAGCTTGACAAGATCAATAGAGACTTTCTTTGGGGTCATACTGCTAAGAAAAAAAATATCCATCTTATCAATTGGGAGACTGTGTGTTTGGCTAAAAATAAAGGTGGGTTAGGAATTAAACAAACAAAGCTGGTGAACCAAGCTCTGCTTGCTAAAGAGGGATAGCGTTTGATGCACAGTGATGTTGGATTATGGGGAAATATGCTGAAGGCGAAATATGCTAAAAAGGGCCGAATGTTTGAAGAGAAGAAGTTTACTAGCAATTGTTCAAGCACTTGGAGGGGTTTCTCTTTTGGTGCTAAACTCATTTCGATTGGTCTAAAATGGAGAATCGGAGATGGTGGTATTGTCCTCTTTTGGTATGATAGTTGGGTTCCTAAGGCTAAAACTCTCATTAATCACGCTACTCTTCCTCTCTCTGATAACCAGCTTCTTGAGAAAGTGAGTGATTATATCCAGGATACTGAGTGGAATGTTCAAAAACTTAAGACTGTGTTGCCTTGGCATATTGTGCTGAAAATTTTCAGTATTCATGCGGGAAAGAGATTTAGTGGCGCTAATAAATTCATTTGGGGTCCTGCTAAAGATGGGATTTTTTCGGTGAAGAGTGCCTATGAGACGCATTATAAAACTTGTGAGAATCCTCCTTGGCAGTGGAGGTTTATTTGGAACCTTAAACTCCCTCCTCGAGTTCAAAGCTTTCTTTAGATTCTTCTTCACGATAAACTCCTTACTAATGATCAAAGATCCATTAGAGGTATGCCTGCTGACACCATCTGTTTGAGATGCAACCAGGGGAGTGAAGACATCAATCATGTGTTTAGGAGCTGTAACAAGGCTTGGTTTGTTTGGGATAATATTTGTAAAGGCGTTACGGGTACCCCTATGTTCAATGGTGACTTGAAGAATTGGATGTTTCTTAACTTGAAGGACAACAGAAATGTGATGAAAGGTATGCCTGGGTATCTCTTTTTTGTTGTGAGTATGTGGTTTATATGGAAATGGAGATGTAGTTCCATTTTTGAACCTAATTTTAAGCTCCCTTTGTGCCCTGGTCTGATTATCAAGAGGTATTTGGAGTCTTGGATTAATGCTAATTGTGAGATTGATAGAACTGATGTGTTGAAAATGTGTCTGATTGCTTGGAATCCTCTTTTGGATGACTGAGTTAAACTTAATGTTGATGGTAGTATGAACACGGAGTTGAAGACCATTACAGCAGGAGGTGTGTTGCGGAACCACAGTAGTGAATGGCTTGGTGGTTTTTCTTTGAAAAAGGGAACTGGTAGCGTCCTAAAGGCTGAGCTTTGGGGTCTGTTTGAAGGGCTGCAGTTTGCCTGGAAGACTGGTTACAAGAAAGTCTGTGTGGAATCTGATTCTCAAATTACGGTTAATGTTCTGAATAAAATGACCCTTGTGAACCACCCTCTCTATAGTCTCATTCATAACTACAAAAAGCTGATTGATGAGGATTGGCAATGCTCGATTCGTCATGTGTATAGAGAGAGCAACAAGGTTGCTGACTATCTTGCCAATTTGGGCCACTCTCTTGAGCTGGGTGTTACTTATTTTGAAGATCCCCCTCTGCAGGTGCTTGGCCTTCTGGAAAACGATGCTAAAGGGCTGGCTATGGCTAGACTTGTCCCTATTTCTTTTTAGTTTTGAGTTACGATATTTACACCCCTGAAAAACTGTATGTGCACCCCTATTTGTATGTACACCCCTTTAAAAAAAAAAAATTAAAGATAAAATCTTGTAAGTACACCCACACATTACCAAATATGCCCTTTCTTTTATTTTTTTAAAATATCATAAAATCAACACCTTGTATTCTTTATTTTACCTAAAACAAAATAAAAAGAAAAAATTAGTTTAAAAATAACAATAAAAAAGGAAAAATTTATAAACGCATAAACAACAACAACAACAAAATTGTGGACATCCACTGCAACTTCAGCATTCTCCTAAGGAGAGAGAGAGAGAGAATGGTATTTTTTTTTTTTTTTTTTAGTTTATGTGTTGTTTTTCTTATCTGAAATACAAAATTAAAAAATATATGTGTATGTATATATATATATATATGTGTGTGCGCACGCGTATATATATATATATATATATATATATATATATATATATATATATATATATATATATATAGGAGCCGCAGTACTCCTCCTATATATATATATATAGGAGCCGCAATACTCCTCCCAAATTTTGGAAGAGGTTGTAATCTGTGTGCGTGAGAAATTTTGGAAGAGGCTGTAATTGTGTGTAATCTGTGTGTGTGTGTGTGTGAAATTTTGGAAGAGGTTGTAATCTCTGCTTGTGTCTGTGAGCCGCAGTACTCCTCCCAAATTTTGGAAGAGGTTGTAATCTAATTTTTTACTCTACGATGGAAGAGGATGAGGATACACTGTTTATGTTCACTTTTTGATATAGTTAGGATTTTATTTTCTTTATTATTTTTAATTTGATTAAAAATTTGAAAAGTAGATAGTGATAAGAGTTATTATATTTTTGAATTAAAATATTAATAATTTAATATAAGGATAAAATTGAAAATTTTAAAATATATAAATTTTGAGTGCACATACGATTTTATTGACGTGCAAATGTCGTCACTCTTTAGTTTTTTCTGTGTTCTGGGCTGTGCCCTCCCTCTAAAAAAAAATATAAAAAAAAAAGACTGCAGCAACACGCGTGATGTTCTTTTGCAGAAAGGTTGGTATAATTCTTACCTTCGAGAAACTGAATACATCTCATTTTCTTAAGTCATCCACAGAAAGTTTAAATCAACAGAATACGCTTGCATTTCAACTCAAGAAAAGTCCCTTAAATTTTTACTAGAGTTGATAAATAAAAAAATAATAATAATAATAATAAAATAAAATCTTTATTAACAACAGTCCAAATTAGAAGTCTTATTTAGACAATTCAATCATATTGTTCATAAAGGTCAGATCTTGATATGAAAATGGACTACCATAAAAATAAAAAATAAAAAGAAAACATTCAACAAATCCAAATACATTTTATCTTTTAAGGTAAATGCTTAAAGGTATGTTCAGGTAACAGAGTGTGGTGGAGAGAGAGGGTGTGGGGATGATAGCTGCACCAGTCTTGGAGATATAGACAAGGCAAGCAATGAGAAACAAGTTCTAGCCAATAAGGAAAAACGATAAACGAACACTATCACCCATAATACATGTGCATGATAGCACATTCACTATTGCCACTATATACCTTTGCATATGTACTCTATGGCCTTATGGGATGAGCTCATCAAGGTGATGATCCATGATCAATGCAACAGATTCGAGAAAACCATCTTCACTTGATCCTGGGAGCATGGCTCCTTGTGCTTCTCGAATAATCCGCTCGATCATGGATTCCTCATTCAGTGTTCTCCGGCACATTATGCTTCCAATGGCAAAGGGAGTAAGCCCTCTCTCTGCACCTTTCTTTAGAAGCATGGTGGATATACGAAAGACACGAGCACACTCAGGTGGTAAGTCCCATCCATAAAACTTCAAAAGTTTAATATCCTGTTCGGCATTTAGTGATTTGATGTAGTCAATGGTATCAGGAGAGTAAGGTTGTTTAGCTTGTGGCCAGTAGAGCCAGTCGAACGTGCAATCTTCGAACTGCAATGAAGCAAAGAGTGTTAAACATGGATCCTTAGAAGCCCAAACTTCTTGCTACAATTGAGCAATCTAATAAATTAAGATGGTTTGCTATTTGAGAAGAGCTGCATCAACATATAATCAGAATGAGAACAGATTGTCCGCATAGAATCAGGAAGCAGCTTACCACCACAAAAATTGGATTAACTTAGTGTAAGCATTAAGCATCTGTCAGCAAATGAAACAATATGCCTCGCAGAAGGTTGACAGACAATTTTCAATATAAATTCCAAGGTCACATTCAGTTTCCTTCAACCAATGACATCTAAGGTGCCTAAAAGTCAACCATTACATAAGCTTGTAGGCTTTTTGCGTAGCAATCAACAAAATGACAATAATCAAAACATATTGACATCTACCAAGAAAATACAATGTGAATAAGCAATCAACAGAAAACAATCCAATGCAAAATAAAAGTAATGGAAGTACATCACTGCTCAAACAGAAGAAAAATAAAGTACTTACATTCTCAGGCAAGCAGTATCCATGATCAATCGGAATAAGCCTGATCTGACTGTCTTCATGATCTTTGCTAACCAATATGTTCCCAGCATGCCTATCTGTATTTGCCAACCTTATGTCCAGCACAGAGATCTTGTGTACCTCGTCTACTGGGAAAGCATGAGGTCCCATATCCTCACAACTCCCAATATTCTTCATAAACACCTGCAGTGATCCAATCTTAACGTTCTTGAGATCATTTGCATAACCTTCTGGATGATTGAATCCTTTGTGCAAGCACTTCACCATAACCGTAGGGGGAACACCGGCAAAGCCCCTCTCTTCATTGTAAAAAGAGCGAAATGCACCCCATGGACGATCCAAAACGTATGCTGCAACTTCTCGCAAAGCTCCTTCTCCTACTCGTGTGCCTTTCTTCAATCCTTCACCATCTACTGACAAGGGTAATCCTCGAGGATTATTTACAGCCATGGGCTCCTCATCAACTGGCTTAAAAACGGAAACATAATTCTGACCAGATGAATCTTGCATGAAGTAAGCTCCTCCTGATCCCTCAAATGAGCGAATTGGATTATTACCCCTCTCTAAGCCATCCAAAGTAGAGATAATTAGCTTTTTAACCACTAATGGCAGTTCAATATTGGAATTAACAACAAAAGGCTCCAAAATGACATTTCTTGGCAAGATCGTCCTCTCTCTGGCTTCACAACCCAGAAATAGGCTTCCCAACTGGTATTCGCCTTCAATATCATCCTCCTTTTCATTCAAGTTTACAGCCTCAATGGAAACTTCAAATTCTTTCTCAACAGGTTTAGCCCTTACTTTGGCAGATTTTCGAACCAGCAAATGAATTACCGCATCATTGCTTTTACATATGTCAGTTATGAGTTTCTGATCTTCAAGCTCCTCACCATCACATATCAGTTTTTGATTATTGAGATCAACAACTCCTTTTCCTTTCTTAGCAATTTGCTGCTTCACGTAACCCACATTTCTACCCCGGTTGACATGAAACTCAAACACCTTTCCGCAAACAGTAGTGACTCTGATAGCTTGGAGATCTGGGAGTCTAAGCAACAAATGCAAAACATTCCCATCAGCAAGCCCATAGTCCCGAACACGAGAATTGCTCCTAGCCAGTTCCCTCCCGTCGAAAACCAGTTTCTGCTTCTTCACAAAAAAACCTTTGAAAGTCTGAATCCTCAATTTCACAAAAGCGATCGAATCCGACTCCATAACTTGCATGGGAATAATAGAACCACCGACACTTAGAAAAATCAAGATTGAATCACTCATGGGTAGACCATGTTTATGAGTGAATAGCTCAGGGAAACTCCGAGACTCTTCAAGCACCGGACTAAGAGCTACACTGGCAAGCGACATTGTTTCTCTTCCTGCAGATCTAAACCCTTGTGTGCTTTATTTCAATGTTCTAAATTCTGAGTATAACTCCTAAACCCTATATCCTAGAGCTACGTGAAGACCCCTAAATCAACAAAGAAAGGAACCAAACCTCATGCATTCAAACATTTCCCACTAAATATAGACACCAAATCTATAGTATTAAGTTGTGTGTCACCCTTTGAAATGCTTTCATCAGAGTGACAAAGGTGTCTGTTGCACCTCAAACTCCTATACTAGGAGTTCGGCACCACACCCTCCATCTTCTTTGCTGCAAAATATTTCTCGAAATGGTTAGGGCCTAAGCAGGCTCACCAAGAATTCAAGTACAAAAGCCCTACAAGCAACATAAAATTTATTCAATCAGTCAATACAGGACATTAATATTTAAACAGAGGAAAATGGAAAAACAAATCTTTATGCAAATATGTATGTGCTGGTAGATAGAATAGTGGCTTAAACCCTAAATCTTAGTCCGATTTAAACGGAGTAAATCAATTATTGAAACGAAAAGCAGACAAAAAAACAATTGATGAGATTTATTTCCTTCATTGCATTGGCTTCCAATAAATACATCAATACAAGATATACACTCAATTTGACCAAGCTCAACAGTCCGATAAGACTCAAATCAATACATTAATTTCTTTATTTTCCTTCGTATTTTCTTGGCAACCAAACAAATAATCGAAAATGCAGGATAATTATAATTATACAAATAATAATAAGACTAAATTACAAAATAATCCAAATTTAGAGGTTGATTCAGAAGACAATAACTCGAAACTCGATCAATTCAAATACATTTCTTCTCCTACTTTTTTTCTCAGCAACCAAGCAGATTAAAAAAAAAAAAAAAAATTTAAAAAAACAGATCTTTACAATTCAATTAAGAATTAAAAAGAACAAAGAAATAAATAAAAAGAATTGTACCTTTGAGAAGCAATAATGGAAGAATAGGTTCAGATGAAATGAGGATTTAATTAAAAATGCTCACGTAGTTGCGTCTGAGTTTTCCTGTGACTTTCTTTCCAAGTTTTTCCGAGAAATGGAATTTTCTCGAGAAACTTCGACGAGAGAGAGAGAATTTGAACAGAGTTTGTTTGTCGAACTTAAAAGCGTGTTGGATGAGGTGACCGCTATATATAGTATTTGACTTGATAATCTTTGACTAAAGTTAAGCTTGAGGACCAATTCACGATCTTTAACGACGTTAGTTGTTTATGTAACGGTCTCGCTATGTTTGCTGCTGACGACTGACGTTGCAGGATACTAACAGTGAAGTTTTTTATGGGTTTTTTGGATAGAATTTTTATTATATTTTTTATGATAAATTAAATGAGAATGTAGAGTAATAATGTTGAAATGATTTTGATTGGAATTTCCTTATATGCTTTACTTGGTGAATAAGTGATAAAAGATAAATAAATAAAAAATCCACTAAGGGCATGTTTGGCATGCCATACTGTATTGGACTAGACCGTACAATACTGGATTGAATTATATTTAGGGTGCCGATATTAACATCTATAAAATTTATTAGTACACCCATTTTTATAAGTACACTCATGTCTAAAATTTAAAAAATAAATATTACTATAAAAACTCATCCTAATACCAATTATACCCTTATTGAAATGAATATATTCATTTTAATACATATTATTTATAAACACTGTTAAATTATTATCATACTCAATTTATAAAAAAAACCATATTATTTTTGGAATCAAATCCTCTTTTAATGATGGTCCAATTTACTTTTGGAAATATCTCGAATGTATGAACTTTATGAAAGGGAATATGTGGAACCAAATTTTATATGGGGTCAAGATATTTTCAACCTGGAATTCTCTTATTTATACAGCTACATAAAAAAAACAAAAACAAAAAACTTGTTGATACCTACAGCTATCTTAAAAAAAAAAACAAAAAAATTGTTTATTGTTAGAGTTCATAACTATACATAAAAAAAAGACAAAAACAATATGATAATCGTGTGTTGATGAGAAAGTTTAATACTTGAAATAAAATTAGAGTTTAATTAAGATTTATCATAAAATGAGGTGATGGGGAAGTGGTTAGAGATTTGAGAACTTATGTTAGGCATAAGTTTAGGAAAGATAATTAAGGATTTTGGGGATATTATCTTTTGTTATTTTATTAGTATTTATCTTTGGGATATTATCTCATTTAGAGATAATTGATTCAGGTTATTATCTTTGAGTATTTGTTTTTTTATTTAAACTTTTTGTAATTATCTCTTGTATCTGATCATTATAAAAGGCCCCTTTAGAGCCTTTTGTAGGGCTAGACTTGATGAATTGAATAAAGAATTGAATTGCTGTGTTTTCCAATCCCCTTTTCTAGTTATATTTCCTTCTGATTCTACATCAATTAGTATCAGAGCCTATTTTCATTCCTACACTTCCATAATTTTTTTTTTCTTTTCACACAAATATGCACCCCAAACTCATAAACACCTAGCCAGACAACATACACGCCCAAAACCTCACACACTTGAAGTTCGCGCGCCCACGCGCCATCGCCTACCGCCGCCGCAACAGTCACCGACCACATCATCAGAATCGGAAGTCACCGACCAGCACTTTCTCCTTCTTCACGACCTCTAATTTTGCCTCCATCAGTGCAGATCTGCACAAAAAAACAGACCGAAACCACCATGCCATCGCCTCTGATCGTCAGAATGTGGCACCTCACCGCCGAGCCCAATCGATTCATCGGTTTCCGCTTCTTCTGATCGGAGGTCCAGTTGCCGGTCTACTAGTGTCCGGGTGGTAGATTTATTGACCAGGTCCTTCTTGCCAATTTCTAATAGTTGGAGGGTCTGGTGGAAATTTTACTCGGTTGTTGCGTGAATTCTGAAACCTGTTAGGGCTTTTCACAAATTACACAAACTTCAGGGGTGTTTTCATAATTGTGCAATCTAGAGGGACTTTTCAGCAATTTTCTATAGCAACAAAAATCTAGTTTGAAAGGGCATATCTTTTGTGATCTTAAAGCTTCTCCAACCCTGCGCCAAACCCCTCTCCATCGCCAAGCTGTCGCAAAATCAGCCTTCAACCCATCGCCAAACGTTGAGCCAACTAAGCTTGTCCACAAGGATCGGGACTAGCAATGACTAAGCGGTACTCTAACAATAGTTATGAACTAAAAGTAAAAGTGAATGATTGGTGTTTTGAAATATGAATTAACTAAAGAAAACCAATAAGTGCAATGAATAAAAATGGAATGTGAATGGAGTGATATATATGATATGGGACTAAGGAGTTGATGGACTCGTAAGCAGACAATGGGCACGTAAAAACTCACAATTAAGCACATTGATATAATGTAACCAACCTAGGATGTATAGTATTGGTTATGTATCCCTTGCAAGAGACCAACTTAGGATGTATAGTGAAGGCCTCCTACTTTGGACTATCCCTCTTAAGCAACCAACCTAGGATGTATAGTATTAGTTGCTTAGTTAGAACTTTTTGACATGAAGATTATCTATCAATTAAGGGCTTAACCTCTTTAATAAAGTAGTCACCCTAGGATGTATAGTGATGACTCTTAATCTCACCCAAGAGACCAACCTAGGATGTATAGTGAAGGCATCCTACTTGAGATTAGATTAAGATGAGGTTATTAAACCGGATTCCACTCGAAGGATGTATTTTTTTGGAATCCAAAGGTAGCCACTCCTAGGATGTATAGTTATGGCTCTTAATCTCTCACAAGAAGTCAACCTAGGATGTATAGGAAAACCTCATATTCGAGATTAGATGAAGATTTGGTTTGTGAAGCCGAATTCCACTTGAAGGATGTATTCTTGTGGAATCCTTCCATTCAAAAGAGCTTAAGACAACCAAATAGGATGTATACCTAGTTGTCTCCTCAAGTATTTCCTAAATCAATTTGCTAAGAGGATGTATCCAAGACAAATCAACATTCAAAAGCAATGATAACAATGAATAGAACATAAATGATAGATTTAAAGGATAATAGAGTTTAATTACACATGCCCAATATCCATCAAACTAATCACATCAACCCCTTAGTGGGGGGATTTAACTACTCATGTCTATTACAACATATAAACTAAGAGAAGAGGTTGAGAGAAAACCCATGTAAAGAATCCTCTTTTCTTGAAGCTCCTTTCCAAATCTCCTAGTTGCCTTTGGTGAGTAAAGAATAGGTATATGTCGGTTAGTGTATTCCTAGATCTAAAAGAAGAAATAAATCAGAAAATATATAAGTGTGAGATGTTTTTCGATCTAACATGATTTTCTATTTATAAGGATTAGCTCATAAATGCTTAAATGTCAAAATCTGGCTGGCGTGGAGTGCGGGTCGAGTGCAGGTTAGGGACCCGCACTTACCCTTACTTTATCAATTCTTAACAATTTCAGCTCCCGGGATTTGTCAAGAGTGCGGTTGGATGACCCGCACTGACCCACACTTTATCAAGTCTTCATGATTTCAGCTCTTGGGTTTTGTATAGAGTACGGGTAGAGTGCGGTTAGATGACCCGCACTTTATCAAGTCTTCATGATTTTGGCTCCCAGGTTTTGTATAGAGTGCGGATGGAGTGCAGTTGGTTGACTCGCACTGTACCCATACTTTATTTTCTCTTCAAATATCAGCTCTTGCGGGTGGAGTGATGTTGGATGACCCGCATTGTACCCGCACTCTTAGAGCTTCTAATGGCTTTTATCCTTCTTTTTGCATCTTTTGGTTCATTTTCGCCCGAAAGTCCTGAATTCTACTTCTAACACTAGAAATGTACGAATGCCTACAATTACGAACAAAGAGCCCATAAGAGACGCTAAAACGCAAGAAAACGAGACAAAAGATAAGGAAATGAGGGCCGAAATATACAACATTTTTGGCACGATCACACACTTTTGAAGAATTTCTAATCTACCAATAGGGTTGGGTAGACATAGACTCCAATAGGAAGTAGATCATGAGTTGGTCTTTGAGGAATTTCTAATCTATCATCCAATATATATATAGTACCAAATGGTTGTAGTTCAATCCGCAGATGTTTCCTCCTTGGAGGTTTTACCATGTTACCAAAATCTCTTGTGTTAATTTTTCCTATCTCTATCTTTCATATTTGTATATGTGTATGTTTTAATCTTGTTTCATAATCTTCATTCATGATGTATTTGTAAACAAGATTTTGTTAAGTGTGAAATGTAAGCACATCATATTGATCAAAGTTGTAAATATAATTCTTTTGTATATTGACTTATTTGTATATAGTCATATATTGATTGTTACTTGTACATATTGAACATAATTGTGAATATAAGTACTCTTTGTTGTGAGTTTTATTATAATTCTTTCTCTTGCAACTTATGGACTAAATAGACAATGTTTTATTAAACATATGTTTCTATTGTCTATACATGTGTATGGTTTATGTGTTGTGATATAAGCTATCTTGAGGGATAAACTTTTGTTTGTTTCAAGGGATTGGAAAAGGTGTAAAAACATATTCACCCCACCCTCTAGGTACGCTTTAGGCAATTTAACCATGTTTGTATATTTCAATTGATATCAGAGCAGGTCGCTAGAAGGGAACTAACGAGATCTAGGATACACTTACGGTTGATTGCTTAGGTTTTTGAAGTCATGGTTCATCAAGAAGAGGTGATGACCGAATAGGCTTCTAACTCTAGACCTCCGCTACTCAAAGGACACAATTACAGGTTTTGGAAACTTCGGATGGAAGCTTACATCCGGTCTATCAATGAGAGAGCATGGATGACGGTTGAGGAAGGATACAACTCTCCTAATAAGACTCTTAAGAATGGATCTACGATTTCTAAGCCTAAGAGCAAATGGAACACAAATGAGTTCGAGTTGGCTAAGTGGCATCATCGGGCGGTGAATGCTATTTTTGGAGGAGTGGATAGTAGGTAATTCTTCTACATCCAAAACCTAGAGACCGCTAAGGAAGCTTGGGATGCTCTCCAAGTTACCAATGAGGGAACCAAGGCGGTTAGGAAGTCTAGATTTCAAATGCTCACTTCACAATTTGAGATGTTGCAAATGTGTGAGGAAGACAAGTTCAATGACTTTCAATTCAAGCTACTAGACATCGTTTCAATCTCCTGTGAGAGGCTAAATTGAAAGATTCTAAGATCTCTACCAAAGAGTTTCAAATCTAAGGTAACGGCCATTAAAGAGAGCAAGGACGTAGATGTCATGAGCATAGATGAGTTGCTAGGATATCTTCAAACCTATAAAGCAAGCCTGAAACTGAAGGCTAAAAACAAGGGTTTAGCTCTCAAAGTCGTCAAAGAAGTTAGTAGTGACGATGACAAGGAGATGACTTTATTGGTGAGGAAGTTTAGGAAGTTCATGAGGAAAGGTGCCAAGCCAAATGGCAAGTACTTAAGGAAAAAGGAAGTCAAAAGGTCATTCATTCAAAATCATGAGAGGAGTGGTCATGCTAAAAGTAATCATAAGGTTCAATGCTTCAAGTGCAAGAAGCTTGGGCATTATGCCTTGGAATGTCCTAGTAATAAGACTAGGAAGGACAAGAAGGGAAAAGCTATGGTGGCCACATGGAATGACGATGATGACTCTAGTGAAGAGGGGAGCTCAAATGATGAGTCTTCTAGTGAAGAAGAGTTGGTGAGCAACTTTGTTGCCTTCATGACCTCTCACTCAATACTTGACATTTTCTTTGGACAAGGAAGTTGATCCAAATCATCAAGAGTGTTTAAGTTCAAACCTAACCTATCTTAATCTTGTAAGGATTCTCATTTATTGATTGGCTTATTTCGTGTACAAACCACATATTGGGGCTTGATGTAAGGGTAGCTTAGGTTTTTGATGGTTGGTGTTTTGCACAACCAAGGCCCACTCAAGACCTCAAGAGAAGAAGCACCAAAGGTATATTCTAATGCTTTCTTGCTTTGAAGAGATCTAGTTGCACACACACACAACTCATGCATAAATCTTATTCTTGTATATTGTGTGTTTTTATATGTGTGCATGCATGTTCTTGAACATCTCTTCTTGCATGTTTTAATTGATTGCATCTAGTTTATTAAAATGCCATGACATGTTTAGGCATTAAGATGCAAAGCCATGAATTTTATTCATGCATGTTGAATTGATTGCATCTTGTTCTATGATAATGCCATGACATCACTACAACAGATTGGGTTTTTTACGGTGCGCAAAGTATGCCGTAAATGACTATTTACGGCGTCCATCCACAAGCCGCATTAGATGATGTCGTGAATGATATCCATCAACTACGGCGTACAAAACACGTTGTGATTATGTTTTAAAAAAACACCGTAATTGTATCTCTCAAATACGGCATACAAAACACACCCTTTTACCACGCATAAAGAATGTCGTAAATGACTATTTACAGCGTACAAAACATGTCGTGAATATGTTTTAAAAAAAGCCATAATTGTATCCCTCAAATACGACATACAAAAAGCACCATTTTACCATAAGCAAAGAATGTCGTAAATGACTATTTATGGCGTTCAAAACGCGCCGTGAATATGTTTTAAAAAAACGTCGTAATTGTACCACCGGACCATCGCTGGCACTGCCGATCGGCGCCCCCCGCCGAACCACCGCCGCTGCCCCCCACCGGACCATTGCCGCCATCGGCCACCACCCACTTCTGATAATAATGACAATTAATTGTCATTATTAGGAATTGAACTTGAGACCTCAAGTCAATAGTTGTAAGTCTTTACCACTTGACTACAACATTTGGTGTGTTAACAATTGAACAATATTTATATATAATCTATATAAAACATATTTACGACGTGTTTTGTACGCCGTAAATAGTCATTTACGGCGTTTTTTAAAACATATTCACAACGTGTTTTGTACGCCGTAAATAGTCATTTACGACATTCTTTACACGCGGTAAAAGGGTGCGTTTTGTACGCCGTATTTGAGGGATACAATTACAGCGTTTTTTAAAACATATTCACGACGTGTTTTGTACATCGTAAATAGCCATTTACGACATTCTTTGTGTGCGGTAAAAGGGTGCGTTTTGTATGCTGTATTTGAGGGATACAATTACAACGTTTTTTAAAACATATTCACGACGTGTTTTGTACATCGTAAATAGCCATTTACGACATTCTTTGCATGCGGTAAAAGGGTGCGTTTTGTACGCCGTATTTGAGGGATACAATTACAATGTTTTTTAAAACATATTCACGACATGTTTTGTACGCCGTAAATAGTCATTTACGACATTCTTTGCACGCGGTAAAAGGGTGCGTTTTGTACACCGTATTTGAGGGATACAATTATGGCGTTTTTTAAAACATATTCACGACATGTTTTGTATGCCGTAAATAGTCATTTACAACATTCTTTGCACGCGGTAAAAGGGTGCGTTTTGTACGCCGTATTTGGGGGATACAATTACGGCATTTTTTAAAACATATTCACGACGTGTTTTGTACGCTGTAGTTGATGTGCGCCATCTTTGAGAATCATTTTTTACGGCGTTCCTCAAATGTGCGCCGTCTTTGAGAAATTATGTATCACAATTACGACGTGCACTAAAAAAACGTCGTGAATGATAACATTTACGACGCGCGATTTATGTGCGCCGTAAAACTCAAGCCGTAAAAGACCCAATATGTTGTAGTGCATGTTAGGCATTAGGATGCATTCAATTCTGTTAGGTTCCCCTTTGTTGATTGACTCATTTCGTGGACAAACCACATGTTGGGGTTCTTTGTAAGGGTAGCCTAGGTATCGGGTTTATTGTTCAAAGCCCTTTGAAGACCTCGTATCGATAAGCACCGAAGGTATATTTCTTTGTGCTTACTTGTCTTGAAGAGATAGTTGCACACACTCACAACTCATGCATATGTTTAATACTTGTATGTTGTGTGTCTTATGTTGGTGCATTAATGTTCATTAACATCTCTTTTTGCATGTTAGTTTGATTGCATCTTGCATATCCAATTGCCTTGTTATGCTTAGACTTAGGATTGCATTTTTGCATTGGGCGCTCCCAAAAGCGCTCTACAGAAGCGCTGTACGAACAACGCCCATTGAGCGCTGTTCAGACCTAATCGATTTAATTCGGTAGCTGTTGGGTCGCTGTTCAGGCACTGTACAAAGCTCTGTACAAAGCGCTCTACGTACAGCGCCACTCTGTTTTCCCGTGAGAACAGAGTTGGGGCGCTGTACAAGAGGCGCTCTATATACAGCGCCCAAGGCAAATATGAGGCCAACTTATCAAAACGACCACACCTTGTTTTGGCCCCCTATATATACGCCACTTTGACTTTAGGTCAATAACAAGAGTTCATATTCAGATTCTATACTTAGGATATTTTTCAAAGAGAAGAAAAATTCCAAAGAACTCATTTTTAGTTTACTCAAACACTTTTTCATGATCATCAATCATCATCTAGCATCATCCTTGATCATTTAGATGACATCTTGCATGGATTCTCATATGCTTGGTATCTAGATGATACTAATTGCTTGGTAAGCTTTTCACTAATATCTCACATTTTTGTGTTTTCTTAACAAGCAATCTCAATTAATTACTTGTATGATTTTCATATATCTTTTGATACAAGATTGAGATTAGTGTGATGTATGTTTGAGAAGTTGTATTGTGATAGCTAATTAGGTTTTGTGCTTAATCTTGATTAGCTAAACTATTTGATTAAACATGTCATTTAGTTTTTATTATCTAGGATTGTTCTAATTGCATATTAATCATCTTAGATAAGCATATAGGGTTTCCCTTGCTCTATGTTGCATTTGGATATTCATATATTCACTTAGGGTTGTATTCTCTTCTTAGAGAAAGTAAGTCTTGTGTGTAGCATCCGGGATTAGGTTGCTTAGATCGCAAGCAAATTGGACTAGGTTCACTCATACCGGGATTAGGTAGGTGTGTGATTACTTCCGGGATTAGGTTGTAATCGTTTTACACATTTAGTGGATTCGAGTTTCGAGTGTGGCTTACTTACTAGCCCGTGGTTTTTCCCGTGAGGGTTTCCACGTAAAAATCAAGTGTTATTTAATTTCCGTATTTTATACTTGATTTATTGCTTTATCTATTTAGGGGTAATTTCGTAATTTTGACTAACACAAAAAATTGGGTAAAAAGCTTAAAATATATTCACCCCCTCTAGATAGTTTTATACACATCGTGCTATAATTTGTTTCAATTGGTATCAGAGCGGGTTCCTAGACATACATAGGTGATCCTTGCTTATTTTGGTGTGTTTTGCATTTTGTGTGATTTTTGATCATTCATATATTTGCATTCATTTCATTCATTCATAAACACTATGAGTGGAAACGGTGGAAATGGTGGTGGCCACGAAGGTGCTTCTAGCACAAGGCCTGCACTTCTTACCGGTTTGAACTATTCCCAATGGAAAGGGAAGATGGAATCCTACATATGCCAAATTCATGACCGTGCATGGATGGCGGTGGAAGACGGATATGATCTACCCAAGATGACTCTCGGTGGTGGAGGAGAAGAAGTTTTGAACCCTAAGGCGCAATGGCTTCAAAGTGGAATAGGAAGGCTATGCATGCCATCATGTGTGCAATGGATGAGAATCAGTACAAGCTTATTCAGAACACTCAGATTGCAAAAGTGGCATGGGACATCCTTCAAGTTGCACATGAGGGAACCGAGGTGGTGAAGGAGTCCAAGCTTCAAGTCCTCCAAACTCAATTTGAGCTACTTAGGATGGGAGAGGATGAATGCTTCAATGACTTTGAAATCAAATTGATGGACATTGTAAATCAAAGCCATCAACTCGGAGACCCGTATTCGGATAGGAGAGTCAAGCAAAAAATTATGAGATCTCTCCCCGATAGGTTTGAATCAAAGGTGACGGCCATAGAAGAAAATAGTGGCTACATGGATATGAAGCCAAGTGAGGTGATTGGACGTCTCCTTGCATATGAGTCTAGGAAGGCTCCTAGCACCACTACTCCTCCTAAGAAGTCTAAAGGAATAGCTTTGAAAGCATCTAAGGATGCAAATGAGGCAAAGTATGAATCGGATGAAGACCTTGCCTTATTCGTGAAAAGGTTTAATAAGGTTATGGGGTTCAAGAAGAAGAAGGGATTTGGGTCAAGAGGACAAGACTTGAAGAAAAAAGGTTCCTTCAAGAAGTTTGAGCCTAGACAAGAGAGGACTTAAAGGAAAGGGGTCCGATGCTTTGAATGTGGTGGGATTGGTCACTTTGCCCCTGAATGTGCTAATCACAATGAAAAGAAGAAGGACAAAGTGATGGCCGCCACTTGGAGTGGGAGTAGTGATGACTCCAATAAGGAAGATGAGTCTTCAAGTGAAGAAGAGCTTATGGCTAACCTCCTAGCTTTTGCCTCCTCTCACAAGAGCAAAAGTGCTAGTGAGAGAGAGGAAATGAGTCAAGAGGAAATTGACTCTAGTGAAGAAGAAAGTGACTCCTCTTCTAATTCCATAAAGAAATTTGTGGAGCAAAAGGTGCTTGCTAAATACCTTGCCGAGTTCAATGATTTAGCAATTAAAAGCACAAGAAAGATTCAAGAGGTTGAGAGAAGAGAACCTTGAAGCTTTCGGCATCTCATAATGACCACTTAAGGTGAACAAGTGGAAAGATTGAAGAGGAGAGAGAAGATAAGTTAATTGAGGAGTTAGACTTTATCCTAAGAGAAGTGAAGAAATGGCTTAAATAGTGAGCTTGTAGAAGTTAGAAAGGGTCTATGACTAGGATGGATTCTAGCACCAAGAAGCTTGACCATATGCTTGGTGTTGGAAAGAGTCCATGTGACAAGAGGGGTCTTGGGTATGAAGATGGACAAGAAGATCTCAACCTCTAACAAGACCGTGTTTGTCAAGAGCTTGAAGAGACGAAGAAACTTCATTTGTGCAAAGCTCCTAGGAAAGAAATTAGAAGTAGGACAATGCTCAAATGCACAAGTGAAGATGGGGCCAAGAAGGCAACCTCAAGCTCAACCCCCTAGGGTCCCTCAAGCCAACATTCCTCCTCAAATGGCTCACAAAGGAAAGAGACCTATCATGCAACCTCAAGCTTAGGAAGCAACCTAGACCGGTTCAACAACGAAAAAGGATTGAACCCACTTATCCACAAAGACAAGGACAAGGTATGATTCCTTATTTCATCCTCATATTATGTCACTTTTGTGGATTGTGATGGTCATATTAGACCACATTGCTTTCAATATATTAAAAATGTGTAGAACTAGAAGCATGATTAGAGAAGAAAAAGAAAAGAGCCAATGATGCATGTTCCATAGGAATGATAATATTGATTATGCATGATCCTAGGACATAGTAGAGCACATGTACCAAAGACCACTAAGAAAGCTAAAGATTGTTGCTAAGGTGGATTAGAAAGAATGAATATGTTTGCCATGTTGCACAAATAGCCTTGAAGGCAAATTCTTCTAATTTTTGGTATCTGGATAGTGGGTGCTCTAGGCACATGACGGGAAACAAGAGTTTCTTCGAGACTCTTGTTATGGAGGAAGGTGGAATATGTCACTTTTGGTGATGGATCCAAAAAGAAATGTTAGTAGGGAAAGGAACCATTTCCGTTCCCGGATTACCCTCCTTATCCAATGCTTTATTTGTTGATGGCTTGAAAGCCAATTTAATAAGCATTTCACATCTAAGTGATGAAGGATATTCCGTCTTGTTTTCTAAAGATTATTGCTCTATCCTAAAACCCGATGGACAAACCTTGTTGAAGGGCATGAGATCTAGCGACAATTGCTATTGTCTTGAAGCTAGAATATTGTATCTAAATCAATGTGTCCATGGATGAGCAAATTGAGTTGTGGCATGAAAGACTTGGCCACATGAACTTTAGGGATCTACGGACCCTTGGAAAGTTCAAGTGTGTGCGTGGCCTCCCTAAGCTTGGGAAGAAAGCCAATGGTGTTTGTGGACCTTGCCAACAAGGAAAGCAAACTAAAAGCATGCACAAAAAGGGTAAGTATCTCACCACCAAGGAGCCTCTTGAGCTTCTCCACATGGACCTCATGGGTCCCATGCAAACCGAAAGTTTGGGTGGAAAGAGATACATTTTTGTATGTGTTGATGATTTCTCTAGGTTCACTTGGACATATTTTCTTAGAGAAAAATCCGAAACTTTTGATAAGTTTAAAATGCTTTGTAATAAACTTCAAAATGAAATGAACTCTAATATAAAAGCATAAAACGGATTAGAAGTGACCATGGGAGGGAATTTGAGAATGCTACCTTTGAAACCTTTTGTAATGGTTTAGGTATCTCCCATGAGTTTTCGGCTCCTAGGACACCTCAACAAAATGGAGTTGTTGAGAGGAAAAATAGGGTCCTTCAAGAGATGGCCCGTGTGATGTTGCTTAGCAACAATGTCCCTAGGAACCTATGGGCCGAAGCCGTCAATACGGCTTGCTATATAGGGAATCGTGTTTTCCTAAGGCCCGGTACTAGAAATACCTCCTATGAGTTATGGAAAGGCAAGAGGCCAAATGTTAGCTACTTCCACACTTTTGGAAGCAAATGCTAAATTTTGAATGACCGTGATCAACTTGGCAAATTCGATGCTAAGAGTGATGAGGGTATCTTTATTGGTTATGCCTTGAATAGTAGAGCCTATAGAGTTTTCAATTTAAAGACTCTAAGTGTTATGGAATCATCCAATGTCGTATTTGATGATACTAGGCTCAAGTCTAATAATCATGAGGAGGAGGTTATTTTTAGTGATGGTTCTCCTTTGGAGAAGGTTGTGGTGCCTCTTAATGTTGGGACATCTAATGTCAACAATGATGACACACAACCTATTGCTAGAGTTCCTCTCTTGGACTCTAAAGAACCCGCTCCATGGGTTAGGAAACTCCATGATAAAGAAGATATCATTGGAGAGGTAAATGAGGGTGTTAAGACTAGACGTCAACTTGCTAATCTTATTAGCTATACTTGCAACACCTCTCAAATTGAACCCAAAAAGGTTGAAGAAGCCTTACATGATGAATTTTGGGTTCTTGCCATGCAAGAAGAGCTAAACCAATTCGAAAGGAATGAGGTTTGGACTCTAGTTCCTAGGCCTAAGACCACTAATGTCATAGGCACTAAATGGATATTTAGGAACAAATCCGATGAGGATGGCAACATAGTGTGGAACAAGGCTAGACTTGTAGCACAAGGGTACTCTCAAATTGAGGGTATCGACTTTGAGGAGACATTTGCTCCTGTTGCCCGTTTAGAGTCTATTAGGCTTCTCTTGTCCATTTCTCGTGTGCACAAGTTCAAATTGCACCAAATGGATGTCAAGAGTGCCTTCCTCAATGGCTTCTTGCAAGAGGAAGTGTTTGTTGAACAACCCAAGGGGTTTGTGGATGCTCACCACCCCAACCATGTCTATCGCCTCAAGAAGGCACTATATGGGTTGAAACAAGCACCGAGGGCTTGGTATGAGCGCCTCACTCAATTTCTTGTTGACAATAACTACACAAGAGGTAGTGTTGACAAGACACTATTCATCAAGAGAGACAATGATGAGCTTTTCATAGCTCAAATATATGTCGATGACATAGTGTTTGGCTCCACCAACAACACCAAGGTCCAACAATTTGTTGATGTTATGTCTCATGAATTTGAGATTACTTCCTAGGTTTGCAAATTAGGCAACTTGATAATGGGATCTTCATAACCCAAGCCAAATATGCCAAAAACCTTGTGAAGAAGTTTGGTCTTGAAAAAGCCAAACATTGTGACACTCCTATGAGCACCACTTTGAAGCTAAGCAAGGATGCTAGCGGTAAAAGTGTGGACCAAACCTTATATCGTGGCATGATAGGGAGCTTGCTCTATTTGACCGCAAGTAGGCCCGATATATCATTTAGTGTAGAAGTTTGTGCTAGGTACCAATCCGATCCCAAGGAGTCCCATCTCTCTTCGGTTAAGAGAGTCATTCGCTTTGTGAATGGGACTTCCAACTATGGGATTTGGTACTCATTTGACACTAATCCTAGTCTTGTAGGATATAGTGATGCAGATTAGGCAGGAAATTGTGATGATAGGAAGAGCACATCGGGCGGTTGCTTCTTTCTAGGCAACAACTTGGTGTCTTGGTTTTGCAAGAAGCAAAACTCAATTTCCTTGTCCACGGCGGAAGCCGAGTACATAGCCGCGGGGAGTGGATGCACTCAACTTATGTGGATGAAGCAAATGCTAGTGGATTACGGATTCAACCAAGGTACTCTCACTCTCTTTTGTGATAACATGAGTGCCATTAATATTTCCAAGAATCCGGTGCAACATTCTAGAACTAAGCATATTGACATCCGCCATCACTTCATTAGAGAGCTTGTTGAAAATAAATGCATAGTACTTGAACATGTAGGTACTAATGATCAACTTGCGGATCTATTTACTAAACCCTTAGATGCTACTCGATTTAAAACTCTTAGTAGATCTATTGGGGTATGTCTTGTGGAGTGATGTTCTATGATTGACCCCATATGGGGAACTCAAGCAAAGAGAGCTATTTTGCATTCTTGTATCTTGCAAAAAATTTGAAATATCTTATGCCTCTTCTTTTGATTGCTTGAGTAAGCTTGGTTGTACATATGTATATATGTTTTCAAATTCTATAAGTGTGAACCTTGCTTGTCTACAATCCATGTCATATTTATGTTCAAACATGCATTTTTGGACTAGGAGATTTACATAGGAAGTATGATGTGAATGACCTATAGTTTTCTCCATGACATGATGATTCTTTAATAACATGCTAATGTCAAATGAAAAAGCATGAAATTCATATAACATGCTCACATGAAAAGCATGAATTGATGATTGCATATTCTTAAAATGCAAAACTTGTGTGAAAGCTTATGAGACTCAAAATGAATAAAGGATCTTGTATCCATTCAAAGGAATTTACATTCCAAATGTCTCTCTTTCTTTATTAGTTGAACATGGTTACTATCATACGGATATCTTATCCGGAAAAATCAAAAAGGGTGCAAAGTTGCTCATGCCATGTTTCGCTTATAAAGTTGGATGTAGTTGCTCTTCTATTGATATCAATAATCTCTATATCCTTGCTTTTCCCATGACATTGGTGAAATTGGTTTGAATTCTTATTAGAAACCTGTGTCATTTGCTTTGCCAAATACCATTGTATTTTGGACTTGAATGCTATATGTCTTATATGCAAAGCATGTTGGATTCACACATTTTCTCAAAATAAATCTCCTTGTTTCTCTCAAATTAATTGAAGTGCATAAAGTGACTTATATGTATATGCATATCTTGCATGCTTCTATCTCTCGTTGCTATGAGTGACCCGGTTGGGGACTACTCCTTGCCTATATCATGACAAAAAGGGGGAGTAGGATATGGTAAGGGGAGGTGCAAAATATAGAAGCTATTGTGCACTTTGGGGAGAACATACATTGAGGGGGAGTAACCCGTTGAGGGGGAGCATTGCATTTATCATACATTGCATACATTTGGTAATGTTGTGCCTATATTCTAAAAATGCAAATGCTTGGTATTGTTCTCACATGATTAATCTCACACTTTCTTGTATTGGAAATGTTAGAAACTCTTTTCAGGGCTTGATTATTCTACAAGAGATTGAAGACTTGAAGTTTTATTTTCTTATCTCTTTGTGTTGTAGTATATCATAGTTGTCCCGTAGTTTCTATTTTTTTTGTGAGGAATCAATGTGAGTGATGGTTTTGTCACGAAATAGCCAAAGGGGGAGATTGTAAGGATTCCCGTTGTTTTTAATTGGCTTATTTTGTGATCAAACCATATGTGGGGGTTCTTTGTAAGGGTAGCCTAAGTATCGGTCTTATTGTTCGAAGCCCTTTGAAGACTTCGTGTTGATAAGCACCGAAGGTAAATTTCTATGTGCTTACTTTTCTTTGAAGAGATTAGTTGCACACACACACTTAACATTTATTGCATATGTGTGCATTCTCTTCATTTGTCACATTTCACACTTGCACTTATTTATTATGTTTTGTTGTGTGTAATTGTGTCATGTTGTTGTGTAATTCGTTTCCCGATAACTTTCGGAAACGTCCGCGCATGCACGAGAATGTGCTTGGTTTAGCGCGAGGACCGCCTATGGAGAATGCCCTTGGCTTCTCCTTGGTTTTCACCTATCTAGGTGATCGGCGGTTATGATCGGCGGCCTGGCCGCCGAATGAAACCGCCGTTTCAGTCCAGATTGGTCTGAAGCATGTCTGCGGTTAAGATCGGCGGTCACGACCGCCGTTCGAAACCGCTGTTTCAAGACCTGATTGATTTATCTCTCAGTCTAATTCAGCGGTTGAAACAGCGGGAATGAAACCGCCGTTCGAAACCGCCGTTCATACCTGGTTGATTTTGATCTCTCTGTTCTGTTTCGGCGGTTGGAATCGGCGGTCACGAAACCGCTGAATGAACCGCCGTTTATGCTCTGTTCTTCACGAGCTCAATTCGGCGGTCATGAACGGCGGCCTGGCCGCCGAATGAAACCGCCGATCGGCGCGTTTCTTTGAAACTTACTTAAACGACCTCACTTTGATTTGGCCCCCTATATATATGCCACTTTGACTTTAGGTCAATTAAGAGAGTTGATATTCAAAATTCATACTTAGAATATTTTTCAAAGAGAAGAAAAATTCCAAGAACTCAATTCTTGATTCTCAAACACTTTTTCATGATCATCAATCATCATCTAGCATCATCTTAGATCATCTAGATGTCATCTAGCATGGAATCTTCATCATACTTTGCTTGGTAAGCTTTTCACTAATATCTTACATGTTTTGTGTTTCTCTTATCTAGAAATCTCAATTAATTACTTGTTTGTTATTTTGTATGCTTTGGATACAATATTGAGATGAGTATGATGTATGTTTGAGAAGTTATATTGTGCTTGCATATTAGGTTTTGTGCTTATTATTGATTAGCTAAACTAATTGACATGTCATTTAGTTTTGATATCTAGGATTGTTCTTAATTGCATATTAATCATCCTAGATAAGTATATAGGGTTCCCTTGCTCTATGTTGCATTTTGGATATTCACATATATTCACTTAGGGTTGTATTCTCTTCATAGAGAAAGTAAGTCTTGTGTGTAGCATCCGGGATTAGGTTGCTTAGAACGCAAGCAAATTGGACTAGGTTCACTCATACCGGGATTAGGTAGGTGTGTGATCACTTCCGGGATTAGGTTGTAATCGTTTGCACATTTAGTGGATTCGAGGTTCGAGTGTGGCTTACTTACATAGCCCGTGGTTTTTCCCGTGAGGGTTTCCACGTAAAAACCAAGTGTTGTTTTAATTTCCGCACCATATTACACTTGCTTGTTTATATTATCTTGAGGGTATTTTCGTAATTTTGACTAACACGAAAAATTGGGTAAAAAGCGTAAAATCTATTCACCCCCCCTCTAGATAGCTTTATACACACCGTGCTATTATTTGTTTCACTATGCATAAAAGAAAGACAAAAACAATATGATAATTGTGTGTTGATGAGAAAGTTTAATACTTGAAATAAAATTAGAGTTTAATTACGATTTATCATAAATTGAGGTGATGGGGAAGTGGTTAGGGATTTGAGAACTTATGTTAGGCATAAGTTTAGGAAAGATAATTAAGGATTTTGGGGATATTATCTTTTGTTATTTTATTAGTATTTATCTTTGGGATATTATCTCATTTAGAGATAATTGATTCAGGTTATTATCTTTGAGTATTTGTTTTTTTATTTAAACTTTTTGTAATTATCTCTTGTATCTGATCATTATAAAAGGCCCCTTTAGAGCCTTTTGTAGGGCTAGACTTGATGAATTGAATAAAGAATTGAATTGCTGTGTTTTCCAATCCCCTTTTCTAGTTATATTTCCTTCTGATTCTACATCAATTAGTATCAGAGCCTATTTTCATTCCTATACGCTTCCATAATTTTTTTTTTCTTTTCACACAAATATGCACCCCAAACTCATAAACACCTAGCCAGACAACATACACGCCCAAAACCTCACACACTTGAAGTTCGCGCGCCCATGCGCCATCGCCTACCGCCGTCGCAACAGTCACCGACCACATCATTAGAATCGAAAGTCACCGACCAGCACTTTCTCCTTCTTCACGACCTCCAATTCTGCCTCCATCAGTGCAGATCTGCACAAAAACAACAGACCGTAACCACCTTGCCATCGCCGCTGATCGTCAGAACGTGGCACCTCACCGCCGAGCCTAATCAATTCATCGGTTTCCGCTTCTTCTGATCGGAGGTCCAGTTGCCGGTCTACTAGTGTCCGGGTGGTAGATTTATCGACCAGGTCCTTCTTGCCAATTTCTAATAGTTAGAGGGTCTGGTGGAAATTTTACTCGGTTGTTGCGTGAATTCTGAAACCTATTAGGGCTTTTCGCAAATTACACAAACTTCAGGTGTGTTTTCATAATTGTGCAATATAGAGGGACTTTTCAGCAATTTTCTATAGCAACAAAAATATAGTTTGAAAGGGTATATCTTTTATGATCTTAAAGCTTCTCCAACCCTGCGCCAAACCCCTCTCTATCGCCAAGCTGTCGCAAAATCAGCCTTCAACCCATCGCCAAACGTTACGCCAACTAAGCTTGTCCACATGGATCGGGACTAGCAATGACTAAGCGGTACTTTAACAATAGTTATGAACTAAAAGTAAAAGTGAATGATTGGTGTTTTGAAATATGAATTAACTAAAGAAAACTAATAAGTGCAATGAATAAAAATGGAATGTGAATGGAGTGATATATATGATATGGGACTAAGGAGTTGATGGACTCGTAAGCAGACAATGAGCACGTAAAAACTCACAATTAAGCACATTGATATAATGTAACCAACCTAGGATGTATAGTATTGGTTATGTATCCCTTGCAAGAGACCAACTTAGGATGTATAGTGAAGGCCTCCTACTTAGGACTATCCCTCATAAGCAACCAACCTAGGATGTATAGTATTAGTTGCTTAGTTGCTTAGTTAGGACTTTTTGACATGAAGATTATCTATCAATTAAGGGCTTAACCTCTTTAATAAAGTAGTCACCCTAGGATGTATAGTGATGACTCTTAATCTCACCCAAGAGACCAATCTAGGATGTATAGTGAAGGCATCCTACTTGAGATTAGATTAAGATGAGGTTATTAAACCGGATTCCACTTGAAGGATGTATTTTTTTGGAATCCAAAGGTAGCCACTCCTAGGATGTATAGCTATGGCTCTTAATCTCTCACAAGAAGTCAACCTAGGATGTATAGGAAAACCTCATATTCGAGATTAGATGAAGATTTGGTTTGTGAAGCCGAATTCCACTTGAAGGATGTATTCTTGTGGAATCCTTCCATTCAAAAGAGCTTAAGACAACCAAATAGGATGTATACCTAGTTGTCTCCTCAAGTATTTCCTAAATCAATTTGCTAAGAGGATGTATCCAAGACAAATCAACATTCAAAAGCAATGATAACAATGAATAGAAAATAAATAATAGATTTAAAGGATAATAGAGTTTAATTACACATGCCTAATATCCATCAAACTAATCACATCAACCCCTTAGTGGGGGGATTTAGCTACTCACGTCTATTACAGCATATAAACTAAGAGAAGAGGTTGAGAGAAAACCCATGTAGAGAATCCTCCTTTCTTGAAGCTCCTTTCCAAATCTCCTAGTTGCCTTTGGTGAGTAAAGAATAGGTATATGTTGGTTAGTGTATTCCTAGATCTAAAAGAAGAAATAAATCAGAAAATATGTAAGTGTGAGATGTTTTTCGATCTAACATGATTTTCTATTTATAAGGATTAGCTCATAAATTCTTAAATGTCAAAATCTGGCCGGCGTGGAGTGCGGGTCTAGTGCAGGTCAGGGACCCGCACTTACCCTTACTTTATCAATTCTTAACAATTTCAGCTCCCGGGATTTGTCAAGAGTGCGGTTGGATGACCCGCACTGACCCACACTTTATCAAGTCTTCATGATTTCAGCTCTTGGGTTTTGTATAGAGTACGGGTAGAGTGCGGTTAGATGACCCGCACTTTATCAAGTCTTCACGATTTTGGCTCCCAGGTTTTGTATAGAGTGCGGATGGAGTGCAGTTGGTTGACTCGCACTGTACCCACACTTTATTTTCTCTTCAAATATCAGCTCTCGGGTTTTATCAGTAGTGCGGGTGGAGTGATGTTGGATGACCCGCATTGTACCTGCACTCTTGGAGCTTATAATGGCTTTTATCCTTCTTTTTGCATCTTTTGGTTCATTTTCGCCCGCAAGTCCCGAATTCTACTTCTAACACTAGAAATGTACGAATGCCTGCAATTACGAACAAAAAGCCCATAAGAGACGCTAAAACGCAAGAAAATGAGACAAAAGATAAGGAAATGAGGGCCGAAATATACAACATTTTTGGCACGATCACACACTTTTGAAGAATTTCTAATCTACCAATAGGGTTGGGTAGACATAGACTCCAATAGGAAGTAGATCATGAGTTGGTCTTTGGGGAATTTCTAATCTATCATCCAATATATATATAGTACCAAATGGTTGTAGTTCAATCCGCAGATGTTTCCTCCTTGGAGGTTTTACCATGTTACCAAAATCTCTTGTGTTAATTTTTCCTATCTCTATATTTCATATTTGTATATGTGTATGTTTTAATCTTGTTTCATAATCTTCATTCATGATGTATTTGTAAACAAGATTTTGTTAAGTGTGAGATGTAAGCACATCATATTGATCAAAGTTGTAAATATAATTCTTTTGTATATTGACTTATTTGTATATAGTCATATATTGATTGTTACTTGTACATATTGAACATAATTGTGAATATAAGTACTCTTTGTTGTGAATTTTATTATAATTCTTTCTCTGTCAACTTATGGACTAAATAGACAATGCTTTATTAAACATATGTTTCTATTGTCTATACATGTGTATGGTTTATGTGTTGTGATATAAGCTATCTTGAGGGACAAACTTTTGTTTGTTTCAAGGGATTGGAAAAGGTGTAAAAACATATTCACCCCACCCTCTAGGTACACTTTAGGCAATTTAACCATGTTTGTATATTTCAATTGATATCAGAGCAGGTCGCTAGAAGGGAACTAACGAGATCTAGGATACACTTACGGTTGATTGCTTAGGTTTTTGAAGTCATGGTTCATCAAGAAGAGGTGATGACCGAATGGGCTTCTGACTCTAGACCTCCGCTACTCAAAGGACACAATTACAGGTTTTGGAAACTTCGGATGGAAGCTTACATCCGGTCTATCAATGAGAGAGCATGGATGACGGTTGAGGAAGGATACAACTCTCCTAATAAGACTCTTAAGAATGGATCTACGATTTCTAAGCCTAGGAGCAAATGGAACACAAATGAGTTCGAGTTGGCTAAGTGGCATCATCGGGCAGTGAATGCTATTTTTGGAGGAGTGGATAGTAGGTAATTCTTCTACATCCAAAACCTAAAGACCGCTAAGGAAGCTTGGGATGCTCTCCAAGTTACCAATGAGGGAACCAAGGCGGTTAGGAAGTCTAGACTTCAAATGCTCACTTCACAATTTGAGATGTTGCAATTGTGTGAGGAAGACAAGTTCAATGACTTTCAATTCAAGTTACTAGACATTGCCAACCAATGTCAAGCCCTTGGCATTTCAATCTCCTGTGAGAGGCTAAATTGAAAGATTCTAAGATCTCTACCAAAGAGTTTCAAAGCTAAGGTAACGGCCATTAAAGAGAGCAAGGACGTAGATGTCATGAGCATAGATGAGTTGCTAGGATCTCTTCAAACCTATAAAGCAAGCCTGAAACTGAAGGCTAAAAATAAGGGTTTAGCTCTCAAAATCATCAAAGAAGTTAGTAGTGACGATGACAAGGAGATGACTTTATTGGTGAGGAAGTTTAGGAAGTTCATGAGGAAAGGTACCAAGCCAAATGGCAAGTACTCAAGGAAAAAGGAAGTCAAAAGGTCATCCATTCAAAATCATGAGAGGAGTGGTCATGCTAAAAGTAATCATAAGGTTCAATGCTTCAAGTGCAAGAAGCTTGGGCATTATGCCTTGGAATGTCCTAGTGATAAGACTAGGAAGGACAAGAAGGGAAAAGCTATGGTGGCCACATGGAATGACGATGATGACTCTAGTGAAGAGGGGAGCTCAAATGATGAGTCTTCTAGTAAAGAAGAGTTGGTGAGCAACTTTGTTGCCTTCACGACCTCTCACTCAATACTTGACATTTTCTTTGGACAAGGAAGTTGATCCAAATCATCAAGAGTGTTTAAGTTCAAACCTAACCTATCTTAATCTTGTAAGGATTCCCATTTATTGATTGGCTTATTTCGTGGACAAACCACATATTGGGGCTTAATGTAAGGGTAGCTTAGGTTTTTGATGGTTGGTGTTTTGCACAACCAAGGCCCACTCAAGACCTCAAGAGAAGAAGCACCAAAGGTATATTCTAATGCTTTCTTGCTTTGAAGAGATCTAGTTGCACACACACACAACTCATGCATAAATCTTATTCTTGTATGTTGTGTGTTTTTATATGTGTGCATGCATGTTCTTGAACATCTCTTCTTGCATGTTTTAATTGATTGCATCTAGTTTATTAAAATGCCATGACATGTTTAGGCATTAAGATGCAAAGCCATGAATTTTATTCATGCATGTTGAATTGATTGCATCTTGTTCTATGATAATGCCATGACATCACTACAACAGATTGGGTTTTTTACGGTGCGCAAAGTATGCCGTAAATGACTATTTACGGCCTCCATCCGTAAACCGCATTAGATGATGTCGTGAATGATATCCATCAACTACGGCGTACAAAACACGTTGTAATTATGTTTTAAAAAAACACCGCAATTGTATCTCTCAAATACAGCATACAAAACACACCCTTTTACCACGCACAAAGAATGTCGTAAATGACTGTTTACGGCGTACAAAACATGTCGTGAATATGTTTAAAAAAAAGCCGTAATTGTATCTCTCAAATACGACGTACAAAAATCACCATTTTACCACAAGCAAAGAATGTTGTAAATGACTATTTATGGCGTTCAAAACACGTCGTGAATATGTTTTAAAAAAACATCGTAATTGTACCACCGGACCATCGCTGGCGCTGCTGATCGGCGCCCCCCGCCGAACCAATGCCGCTGCCCCCCGCCGGACCATTAACGCCATCGGCCACCACCCACTTCTGATAATAATGACAATTAATTGTCATTGTAAGGATTCCCATATCTTGATTGGCTTATTTCGTGGACAAACCACATGTTGGGGCTTTGAATGTAAGGGTAGTCTAAATGTTTAAGGTTGAAGCTCGAAGGCCCTTTCAAGACCTCAAGGGACAAGCACGCCAAAGGTATAAATTCTTGTGCTTGATTTTTCTATGAAGAGATTTAGTAAGCACACACACACTTAGCATACTTGCTGTAAGGATTCCCGTTGTTTTTAATTGGCTTATTTCGTGATCAAACCATATGTGGGGATTCTTTGTAAGGGTAGTTTAGATGTTGTTGTTATTGCTTAGGCCCTTTGAAGACCTCATAATTGACAAGCACCAAAGGTAATACTCTAAGTGCTTACTTGTCTTGAAGAGATAGTTGCACACACTCACAACTCATGCATATGTTTAATCTTTGTATGTTTAATCTTTGTATGTTGTGTTTCTTTTTGTTGTGCATCAATGCCTATTTACATCTCTTCTTGCTTGGTATAATGATTGCATCTTGTGTTTATAACATCATAGCATTTAGGCTTTTAGGATGCATCTTAGTTTACCTTTGTTCCCCTTGCATGATTGCTTGTGGGGTTCAAAGTTGTGGGCTGTGCACTGGTCCACCTGCGCCTGACGTCCAGCACCGCTCACCGGCGCAAAACGCCCAGTGGCGTGCCGCTGGTCGTGCGCTGGTCCACACCAGCGCAGATCGTCCAGTTCTCTGTCGCCGGTCGTGCGCTGGTCTACACCAGCGCAAGGTCACCAGCGCTGATCGCCCAGTGTGGCTCCGCTGGTCTGGCGCCTGTGTGAGCGCATGTCGTCCAGCGCCAATGCAAAAATGTGCGTGTGCGCTGGTCTTGCGCCTGTCGACCAGCGCAAGTCCACCAGCGCACAGAGCAATTTTTGGTGCGTTTTTCAAAACGACCACACTTCACTTATGGCCCCTATATATATAACACTTTGACTTTAGGTCAGCCAAGAGAGTTCATATTCATATTCTATACTTAGAATATTTTTCAAGAGAAGAAAAATACACAAAGAACTCAATTTTAATCACTCAAACACTTTTTCATGATCATCAATCATCATCTAGCATCATCTTGGATCATCTAGATGTCATCTTGCATGGAATCTTCATCATACTTTGCTTGGTAAGTTTTTCACTAATATCTTACATGTTTTGTGTTTCTCTTATCTAGCAATCTCAATTAATTACTTGTTGATTATTTTGTATGCTTTGGATACAATATTGAGATGAGTATGATGTATGTTTGAGAAGTTGTATTGTGCTAGCATATTAGGTTTTGTGCTTAATATTGATTAGCTAAACTAAGTGACATGTCATTTAGTTTTGATATCTAGGATTGTTCTTAATTGCATATTAATCATCTTAGATAAGCATATAGGGTTTCCCTTGCTCTATGTTGCATTTTGGATATTTACATATATTCACTTAGGGTTGTATTCTCTTCATAGAGAAAGTAAGTCTTGTGTGTAGCATCCGGGATTAGGTTGCTTAGAACGCAAGCAAATTGGACTAGGTTCACTCATACCGGGATTAGGTAGGTGTGTGATTACTTCCGGGATTAGGTTGTAATCGTTTGCACATTTAGTGGATTCGAGGTTCGAGTGTGGCTTACTTACATAGCCCGTGGTTTTTCCCGTGAGGGTTTCCACTAAAAAACCAAGTGTTGTTTTAATTTCCGCACCATATTACAATTGCTTGGTTATATTATCTTGAGGGCATTTTCGTAATTTTGACTAACACAAAAAATTGGGTAAAAAGCGTAAAATCTATTCACCCCCCCTCTAGATAGCTTTATACACACCGTGCTATAATTTCTTTCACTTGCATTTGTCTGCATACTCTTCACATGTCACTTTACACACTAGCACTTTGGTTGATATATCTTGTTGTGTGTATATGTACTTTATAATTCGTTTCCCGATATTGGTCGGAAACGTCCGCGCTTGCACTAATGAGTGCTTGGTTTCGCGCGAAGACCGCCTATGGAGAATGCCCTTGGCTTCTCCTTGGTTTTCACCATTGTTGGTGATCGGCGGTTATGATCGGCGGCCTGGCCGCCGAATGAAACCGCCGTTTCAGTCCAGATTGGTCTGAAGCAATTATGCGGTCAAGATCGGCGGTCACGACCGCCGTTCGAAACCGCCGTTCATACCTGATTGATTTTTATCTCTCAGTCTAATTCGGCGGTTGGATCGGTGGTCACGAAACCGCCGTTGATGCTCTGTTCTTCACCAGCTCAATTCGGCGGTCGTGATCGGTGGCCTGGCCGCCGATTGAAACCGCCGAACGGTGCGTTTCAGGGGCAAAATTGTCTTTTCACATGCCCAATTCTTGATGTCTATAAATATCTTATTTTCTCATTCTCTGATCAAGTTTTTTGAGTTATTAGAACCCTAAACTTTCAAGAGAGATTTTTGAGAAAAAATCAAATCAAGAACTCACCTTTAAACACTCAAATCAAATCCTTTTTGCATCAAATTTCATATTGCATCCTCTATGTCTACATAGAAAGCATCTATGATTGGATTGGCATCATCACAATATGCTTGGTAAGATTTTGATTAGTTTCATCTTATTTTAATATTTTTACTATCAAGCATATTCTCTTTTAATTTACTTGTATGTTGTTGATCATATGATAAATACAAGAATAGAGAATTAATTGTGATGAATTAATTGAGTGTTGTTTTTGTGATAGCTAATTAGGTTTTTGCTTAATCTTGATTAGCTAAGCTATTTGACATGTCATTTAGCAATTGATATCTAGGGTTGATTAAATTGATTATATCATCATCCTAGATAAGCATCTAAGGTTACCTAGCCTTGTTTGTTATTTGAATATTCATACATATTCACATAGGTTGCATAATCTCTTCTTAGAGAATCAAGTCTTGAGGCTAAGGTTGCTTAGGCCTCAAGCAATTGGACTAGAGCCACTTTTAAAGGCCCGAGTGGTAGGAGTGGGGGGTTATTGACCGGAGTGTTAGACGAGGTCTACATAGGTTGTAAACTCCATTTCGATTAGTGGATTTCGAGGTCCGAGTGTGGCGCACTAAACAGCCGGTGGTTTTTCCCAGTGGTTGGGTTTCCACGTATACATCAAGTGTTATTTAAATTCCGCACTATATTACACTTGCTTGTATTTTTGACTAGTAGGGGCATTTTCATAAAATTGACTTGCATGCGAAAATTGGGTAATAATTAGATAAAATCTATTCACCCCCCCTCTAGATAATATATATCATACACATCGTATTCTTTTCAATTGGTATCGGAGCGGGTTCCTATATATACTTAGGTGATCCTAGCTCATTTTAGGTGTGTTGTGCATTTGTGTGATTTTTGCTCATTCATACATTTTGCATACATTTCATTCATTCATTTGATACAATGAATGGATTCGGTGGCAACCATGAGGGTGTTTCAAGCACACGGCCTCCTCTCCTCACCGGTGTGAATTATGCCTCATGGAAAGGCAAGATGGAGGCATATGTGTGCCAAATCCATGATAGGGCATGGATGGCAATTGAAGATGGGTATGCACCTCCTATGATGACTCCCACAAGTGGTGGAGAAGAAGTACTCAAGCCAAAGGCCCAGTGGTCACCTGAAGAGTTTGAGACTTCAAAATGGAATAGGAAGGCATGGCATGCTCTTCTATGTGCAGTGGATGAAAATAAGTACAAACTGATTCAGAACACTAGGATAGCCAAGGAGGCATGGGATATCCTACAGGTTGCACATGAGGGAACCGATGTCGTTAAGGATTCCAAGCTACAAGTCCTTCAAACGCAATTTGAGTTGCTTAAAATGGAGGAGGACGAATGCTTCAATGACTTTGAAGTCAAGTTGATGGATATTGTGAATCAAAGCCATCAACTCGGTGATCCTTATTCGGATAGGAGAGTTAAGCAGAAAATTATGAGGTCTCTCCCCGCTAGGTTCGAATCAAAAGTGACGGCTTTAGAGGAAAATAACACATACAAGGATATGAAGCCGAGCGAGGTGATTGGAAGACTCCTCGCCTATGAATCTAGGAAGGCTCCTAGTATTTCACCTCCTAAAAAGCAAAAAGGAATTGATTTGAAAGCTTCCAAGGTTGAGAAGGAGGAAAAAGGTGACTCGGACCAAGACATGGCTTTACTACTTAGAAGATTCAAGAAG
This sequence comes from Acer yangbiense, assembly GCA_008009225.1. Classification (NCBI taxonomy): domain Eukaryota; kingdom Viridiplantae; phylum Streptophyta; class Magnoliopsida; order Sapindales; family Sapindaceae; genus Acer; species Acer yangbiense. The sequence continues at coordinate 31,710,039 of CM017763.1, read as the reverse complement.
TTTGTCAAGTTCGAGAATAAGGGCATTGGATCCAAAGGCCAAGACTTGAAGAAAAAAGCTCCCTTCAAAAGTTTTGAGCCTAAGCAAGAGCATAGTGAGAAGAAAGGGGTCCAATGCTATGAGTGTGGTGGTATAGGTCACATCTCACCGGATTGTGGGAACTTGAAGAACAAGATGGCAAAAGTGATGACCGCCACATGGAGTGAAAGTGATGACTCCGGAGATGGAGATAAGTCATCAAGTGATGATGAGCTTACCATCAACTACACGGCATTTGGGGCCACTTGTGTAGAAGATAAAGTTGTTGTTAAGAATGACTTGACTAAAGATCCCATAGAAGAAAAAGATGATGAAGTAGCTTTAGAGAAGATAAATGTAGCTACTCATTGGGATATGACTCTCATTGACTCAAGAGACCAAGGTGGAGGTCTAAATGAGGGAAATGACTCCATTAGTGAGAATGAGAGTGGAGGAGATAACTTAAGTGAAGATGACTCCTCATCTAACTCTACAAATGGAAGTGTAGAGAAAATGGATGTAAATGACTTTATAGTCAAGTGTGAAAGTTCATTGGAGAAGAAAAATATAAAGTTGAAGATTTTAGAGGATGAAAATCTAGAACTTTCAACACACAATGACCACTTAAGTAAACAAGTGGAGGCATCCAAGAAGATTGAAGACAAGCTAAGGGATGAGCTAGCTATGTCTAAGAGGAATGAAGAAGGGTTGAAGAGAGAGCTTGTTGAAGCTATAGAGTCATTGTCTAGGATGACTACAAGCACCAAGAAACTTGACCACATTCTTGGTAGTGGAAAGAACCCTTGTGACAAGAGAGGTATTGGGTATGAAGTAAGCAAAGAGGTCACTACTCCAACCAAGACCATCTTTGTCAAGAGTTTGGGCAAGATAGAAGCCTCACCGGTGCACACTCCTAGGAAGAAAATTGATCTAGGACAATGTTCAAGAAGTGCACAAGTGAAGGTAGCTCCAAAGAGACAACCTCAAGTTCAAAAAGTTCCTCAACCTAACTTCCATCAAGCTCATATTCATCAAGGGAAGATGCCAATCATGCAAAATGAAACAAGGAAGCAAGCTAGACCGGTTCAACAACAAAGAAGATTTGAACCCGCTCAACCACAAAGTCATGGGATGGCTCCTATGCATGCACAAGGACATGGTATGAATTCTAAATTTATCCCTACATGTCACTTTTGTGGTATTAATGGTCACATTAGACCAAATTGCTTTCATTTCATTAAATTATGTAGAATCAAAAGCATGATTGAAAAGAGAATGATAAGAGCTAGAATGCATGCTAATAGGAAGGAAAACATTCATATTCATGATCCTATTAATTCTAGTACTCTTGAACCATTGTCCACTAGGAAGAAAAATGTCATATCCATGTGGATAAGGAAAAATGAACCCGCTTGCTACGAGGCTAACAAGTCTCAAATAGGTTCAACTAAGTCCAATGGACTTGGTAGGTCCATAGGACCTCATGCCCTTCATTAATGAAGGATGATACTAACCCCATATGGGGAACTCAAGAAAAGAGAGCTATTTTTGCATTCTTGTCACTTGCAAAAAATTTGAAAAATCTTATGCTTCTTTGTTGATTGCTTGAGTAAGCTTGGTTGCACATATGTATATATATTTTCAATTCAATAAGTGTGAATCTTGCTTGTTTACAATCCATGTCATATTTATGTTCAAACATGCATTTTGGACTAGGAGATGTATGTAGGAAGTATGATTTGAATGACCTATGATTATCTCCATGACATGATGATTCTTTTATAACATGCTAATGTCTTATGAAAAGCATGAAATTCATGTACATGCTCAAATGAAAAAGCATGAATTGATAATTGCGTTCTTAAATGCAAAAACTTGTGTGAAAAAGCTTATGAGACTCAAATGAAAAAGGATCTTGTATCCATTCAAGGATTTTACAATCCAAATGTCTCTCTTTCTTTATTGGTTGAACATGTTTACTATCATACGGGTTTCATTCCCGGAAAAATCAAATAGGGTGCAAAGTTGCTCATGACATGTTTAGCTTATAAAGTTGGATATAGTTGTTCTTAAATTGAAATCAAAGAAATTTCTATATCCTTGCTTCTTTCATGACAATGGTGAAATTGGTTTGAATTCCTTTTAGAAACCTTTGTCATTTGCTTTGCCAAATACCATGGTATTTTGGACTTGAATGCTATATGTCTTGTATTCAAAGCATTTTGTTTCACACATTTTATCTAATAAATCTCCTCGTTTCTCTCCGATTAATTGAGATTGCATAAAGTGACTTATATTGATTATGCATATACTTGAATGCTACTATCTCTCTTTGCCTTAAGTGACCCGGTTGGGGACTACTCCTTTGCCTATATCATGACAAAAAGGGGGAGTAGAATGTGGTAAGGGGAGGTGCAAATTGTTGTAGCAATTGGTGCACATTGGGGAGAATATATATTGAGGGGGAGTAACCCTTTGAGGGGGAGCATTGCATACATAAAACAACATGATGTTGTGACTTAATTTCTTTTTTAATATGCAAATGCTTGTTTTAATCTCACTTGATTCATCTCACCTTTTCTTGTTTTGGAAAGTTTAGAAACCTTGTTTTAGGGAATGATTGTTCTACTTGAGATTGAAGACTTCAAGTTTATTTTTATATATCTCTTTGTAAAGTAGAAAATCTTAGTAGACCCGTAGTTTCTATTATAATGTGAGGAATCAATGTGAGTGGTGGTTTTGTCACGAAATAGCCAAATGGGGAGATTGTAAGGATTCCCATACCTTGATTGGCTTATTTCGTGGACAAACCACATGTTGGGGCTTTGAATGTAAGGGTAGTCTAAATGTTTAAGGTTGAAGCTCGAAGGCCCTTTCAAGACCTCAAGGGACAAGCACGCCAAAGGTATAAATTCTTGTGCTTGATTTTTCCATGAAGAGATTTAGTAAGCACACACACACTTATCATACTTGCATTTGTGTGCATACTCTTCACATGTCACTTTACACACTAGCACTTTGGTTGATATATCTTGTTGTGTGTATATGTGCTTTATAATTCGTTTCCCGACATTGGTCAGAAAAGTTCGCGCTTGCACTAATGAGTGCTTGGTTTCACGCGAAGACCGTCTATGGAGAATGCCCTTGGCTTCTCTTTGGTTTTCACCATTGTTGGTGATCGGCGGTTATGATCGGCGGCCTGGCCGCCGAATGAAACCGCCGTTTCAGTCCAGATTGGTCTGAAGCAATTATGCGGTCAAGATCGGCGGTCACGACCGCCGTTCGAAACCGCCGTTCATACCTGATTGATTTTTATCTCTCGGTCTAATTCGGCGGTTGGATTGGCGGTCACGAAACCGCCGAATGAAACCGTCGTTGATGCTCTGTTCTTCACGAGCTCAATTCGGCTGTTGTGATCGGCGGCCTGGCCGTCGATTGAAACCGCCGAACGGTGCGTTTCAGGGGCAAAATTGTCTTTTCACATGCCCAATTCTTGATGTCTATAAATATCTTATTTTCTCATTCTCTGATTAAGTTTTTTGAGTTATTAGAACCCTAAACTTTCAAGAGAGATTTTTGAGAAAAAATCAAATCAAGAACTCACCTTTAAACACTCAAATCAAATCCTTTTTGCATCAAATTTCATATTGCATCCTCTATGTCTACATAGAAAGCATCTATGATTGGATTGGCATCATCATAATATGCTTGGTAAGATTTTGATTAGTTTCATCTTATTTTAATATTTTTACTATCAAGCATATTCTCTTTTAATTTACTTGTATGTTGTTGATCATATGATAAATACAAGAATAGAGAATTAATTGTGATGAATTAATTGAGTGTTGTTTTTGTGATAGCTAATTAGGTTTTTGCTTAATCTTGATTAGCTAAGCTATTTGACATGTCATTTAGCAATTGATATCTAGGGTTGATTAAATTGATTATATCATCATCCTAGATAAGCATCTAAGGTTACCTAGCCTTGTTTGTTATTTGAATATTCATACATATTCACATAGGTTGCATAATCTCTTCTTAGAGAATCAAGTCTTGAGGCTAAGGTTGCTTAGGCCTCAAGCAATTGGACTAGAGCCATTTTTAAAGGCCCGAGTGGTAGGAGTGGGGGGGTTATTGACCGGAGTGTTAGACGAGGTCTACATAGGTTGTAAACTCCATTTCGATTAGTGGATTTCGAGGTCCGAGTGTGGCGCACTAAATAGCCCGTGGTTTTTCCCAGTGGTTGGGTTTCCATGTATACATCAAGTGTTATTTAAATTCCGCACTATATTACACTTGCTTGTATTTTTGACTAGTAGGGGCATTTTCGTAAAATTGACTTGCATGCGAAAATTGGGTAATAATTAGATAAAATCTATTCACCCCCCTCTAGATAATATATATCATACACACCGTATTCTTTTCAGTCATTATTAGGAATTGAACTTGAGACCTCAAGTCAATAGTTGTAAGTCTTTACCACTTGACTACAACATTTGATGTGTTAACAATTAAACAATATTTATATATAATCTATATAAATCATATTTACGACGTGTTTTGTACGCCGTAAATAGTCATTTATGGCATTTTTTAAAACATATTCACAACGTGTTTTGTACGCCGTAAATAGTCATTTACGACATTCTTTACGCGCGGTAAAAAGGTGCGTTTTGTACGCCGTATTTGAGGGATACAATTACAGCGTTTTTTAAAACATATTCACGACGTGTTTTGTACATCGTAAATAGCCATTTACGACATTCTTTGCGTGCGGTAAAAGGGTGCGTTTTGTACGCCGTATTTGAGGGATACAATTACAACGTTTTTTAAAATATATTCACGACGTGTTTTGTACATCGTAAATAGCCATTTACGACATTCTTTGCGTGCGGTAAAAGGGTGCGTTTTGTACGCCGTATTTGAGGGATACAATTACAACGTTTTTTAAAACATATTCACGACATGTTTTGTACGCCGTAAATAGCCATTTACGACATTATTTGCATGCGGTAAAAGGGTGCGTTTTGTACGCCGTATTTGAGGGATACAATTACAGCATTTTTTAAAACATATTCATGACGTGTTTTGTACGCCGTAAATAGTCATTTATGACATTCTTTGTGTGCGGTAAAAGGGTGCGTTTTGTACGCCGTATTTGAGGGATACAATTATGGCGTTTTTTAAAACATATTCACGACATGTTTTGTATGCCGTAAATAGTCATTTACGACATTCTTTGCGCGCGGTAAAAGGGTGCGTTTTGTACGCCGTATTTGGGGGATACAATTACGGCATTTTTTAAAACATATTCACGACGTGTTTTGTACGCTGTAGTTGATGTGCGCCATCTTTGAGAATCATTTTTTACGGCGTTCCTCAAATGTGCGCCGTTTTTGAGAAATTATGCATCACAATTACGACGTGCACTAAAAAAACGTTGTGAATGATAACATTTACAACGCGCGATTTATGTGCGCCGTAAAACTCAAGCCGTAAAAGACCCAATCTGTTGTAGTGCATGTTAGGCATTAGGATGCATTCAATTCCCACACTTGCACTTCATGTATGATACTTTTAAGTGTTGTGTAATTCTTTTCCGTTTGTGTGATCAGAAACATCTGCGCTTGCAAGATGGTGTGCATGTCTTAGCACGATGGTTGACCACTTGAGAATTGAAACAAATAATGCACGGTGTGTATAAACTATCTAGAGGGGGTGTGAATAGATTTTAATAGATATTACCCAATTTTCGCATACAAGTCAATTACGAAAATGCCCCTAACTAGTCACAATAATATAACAAGTGTAATAAGGTGCGGAATGTAAATAACACTTGATATTTATGTGGAAACCCTCACGGGAAAAACCACGGGCTGTTATGTGAGCCACACACGAACCTCGAACCCACTAATTGAAATGATTACAACCTAATCCCGGTTTAAATGATCTAATCCCGATCAATAATCATCACAACTACCTAATCCCGGTATAAGTGGACCTAGTTCGATTGCTTGTGATTTAAGCTACCTAATCCCGATAGCAACACAAGACTTAAGTCTCTAAGAAGAGATAATATAACCTAAGTGAATATATAAAATATCCAAAATGCAATTTAGAGCTATGTTACTCTATATGCTTATCTAGAATGATGATTTTGCAATAATTCAATCCTAGATTTTAAAAGCTAGATGACATGTCAAATAGCTTAGCTAAACATAGATTATGAAAATCTAGATAGCTATCAAAATACAACACTCAGTCATGTCAACACAACAATCTCTAATTTGTATCTAGAATATATTCTAAGAGCATACAAATAATATAAGAGATGTCAATGATAAATAAAACACTAATTATATATGATAATAGTGAAGAATTTACCAAAGAATATGTGTTGACCAAAACCCATGCAAGCAAGCATCCTAACTATGCTAGAAAATGCTAGATGATAATTTGATGCATATGAGAATGGTTTTTGAGTGTTAAAAAGGTGTTCTTGATTTGATTTTCTCTCAAATGTCTCTCTTTGAAGTTTAGGGTTCTTAGAGTTAAAGAACATTGATTCTGAAAATGAGAAAGTGTGATATTTATAGACATCAAGAACAGGGCATGTGAAAAGACAAGTTTGCACTTGAAACGCACCGTTTGGCGGTTTCAATCGGCGGCCAGGCCACCGATTATAACCGCCGAATTGAACCCGAGAAGAATAGGGGAACAACGGCAGTTTCATTCGGCGGTTTCGTGACCATCGATCTAACCGCTGAATCAAACCCGAGATATTAAATCGATCAAGTATGAACGGCAGTTTCGAACGGCGGTTTCGAACGGCGGTCGTGACCGCTGATCGTGACTGCAGAATTGCTCCAGACACTTCTGGAAGCAAACGGCGGTTTCATTCGGCGGCTTGGCCGCCGAACATAACCGTCGATCACCAATAAAGGTGAAAACCAAGGAGAAGCCAATGGCATTCTCTGTAGGCGGTCTTCGTGCAAAACCAAGTACATTCTAGTGCATGCGCGGACGTTTCCGAACACTATCGGGAAACGAATTATAAGACACAAAAATACACAACAAGATATAACAATCAAAGTGCTAGTGTGTAATGTGACATATGAAGAGAATGCACACAAATGTAAGAATGCAAAGTGTGTGTGTGCTTCTAAATCTCTTTAAAGAAAGTTAAGCACTAGAAGTATACCTTTGCGAGTGCTTGTCCCTTGAGGTCTTGAAAGGGCCTTTGAGTATGATCCTCAATCATCTAAACTACCCTTACATACAAACCCCAACACGTGGTTTGTTCACGAAATAAGCCAATCAAAGAATGGGAATCCTTACAAGAATGTCTCATTCTTCTCTTGTAAGTTCCTCAAGTTTGATTAGCTTATTTCGGTGACAAACCACAATTGGGGTTGTTGTAAGGGTAGCTTAGGCCTTCAAGACCTCAAGAGAAGAAGCACCAAAGGTAAATTTCTAGTGCTTACTTTGCTTTGAAGAGATTTAGTTGCACACACACACATTCCATGCATTTCCATACTTAGTGTATATGTGTGTCTTTTTATGTGTGCATTCATGATTATATAATATCTCTTCTTGCATTTTTTATTGATTGCATCTAGTAGTTCAAATGCCATGACATGATTAGAATTAGGTTGCATTGTGTAAAAGTATGGGCGATGTTCACCCGCCCTACATGCACCCTATGAACAGCACCCATATGGGGCTTTGAGCAAATTTGCTCTTAGCCGCTGTACACCCGCTCTACGTAGAGCGGGTGAACAGCGGTGCCACTGGTGATGTTTTTCACACCTCATGGTCCGCCCAAAAACCGCTCTACGAATAGCGGGTGAAGGGCGGCTCTCCAGAAATAAGAGCAACGACCCCTAGGTCGCCTGGAATCCGCCCTACGTAAGGCGGTCATGAAGAATATGTTCTTCGTAATCCCAGGTGAACCACTGTGCACCTGCCCTATGTACAGCGAGTGAACAGCGGTCAATGCAATTTTTGTGTCAACTTTTCAAAACGTTGTCACTTCATTTTGACACTCTATAAAAATGTCTCTTTCATTTCTAGGTCGACCAAGTGAGTTAAAAATCATATTTTTACTTAGCATATTTTTCCAAGAGAAACATTTCACTAAAGAACTCACCTTTGATTGCTCAAACACTTTTCCATGATCATTAATCATCATCTAGCATCATCCATGATCATCTAGATGTCATTTTGCATGGTTTCTTCAACACACTTTGCTTGGTAAGCTTTTCACTAATATCTTACATATTTTGTGTCTTTCTTAACAAGCAATCTCATATTGTCACTTGTATGTTATTCATATAAATTTTAGATACAAGATTGAGATTAGTGTATTGATTGTTTGAGAGTTGTATTTTGATAGCTATATCATAGGATTGCCTAATCTATGTTTAGCTAAGCTTTATGACATGTCATTTAGCTAATTTATATCTAGGATTATATTTATTGTCATCTAATCATCCTAGATAAGCATCTAAAGTTCCCTAGCTTTGTTTGCCTTTTGAATATCATCATATATTCACATAAGCCCTTTTATCTCTTCATTGAGAAGTAAGACTTGTGGCTAAGAGTGCTTAGGCCACAAGCAAATTGGACTAGAACCACTTTTAAAGGTCTGCGGGTAAAAGTGGGGGGTTATAGACTGGAGTGTTTGACGAGGTCAACATAGGTTGTAAACTCCATTTCAATTAGTGGATTTGAGGTCTGTGTGTGGCGCACAAAACAGCCCGTGGTTTTTTCCCGTGAGGGTTTCCAAGTAAATATCAAGTGTTAATTTAAATTCTGCACATATTACACTTGCTATATAAATTGACTAGTTAAAGACATTTTCGTAATCTTAGCCTTAAACGAAAATTGGGTAAAATTGCTTAAAATCTATTCACCCCCATTCTAGATTACTTTTATACACACCGTAATTAGTTTCACTTCTCTTGGATAAGTGGTAGTTTTGGTTTGGTTGTTTGGAGTAAAGTGTCTAGTTTCAAAAGATTGAATTTCAATGTTTTAAATGTTTTTCAAAACTGACCTTTGTATGGTCTTGTGACCATAACCTTTTATAAAAAGATTTAAATTACGTTTTGTAAAATTTTGGACAAACTAGACACCCATACCTTTCCAACGGTATATTATTCGTAATATTTCATGATCGTTCAGATTGGTTTTGAAATCTCCAAAGTGACCACCAAAACAGGGCAACTATGTTGTTGTCTGTTTCTGACCTTTGATCACTCTATTGACCATAACGTTTCCTACAGAAATCTAAATGTCATTCCGTAAATTGGAGTAGAAAGTATACATCCATACCTTTCTAACAATATATCATATGAAAGGTTTCAATGTTGTTCGTTTATGTTTTGAGGTGCTTGAAGTTGAAGCTAATGCACTGTCGCGCCCAAACTGCTGTTTACTCGCCCTACGTAGAGAGGGCACCTGATTGACTTTTCAATCTACCCTACACCAACCCAAAATCCACCCTACGTAGAGCGGTTTGCATGGAAACGTTTTGGAAAATTTCCAAAACAACATAGCTTCAATTAGACATCATATATATATGCCTCTTTGACCTTAGGTCATCTTTATGACTCAAAGAACCCATATTTTTGATTGAGAGGATTTTCAAAGAGAGAAATTCACCCAAGAACTCATCTTTAATCATCCAAACCCATTTCCACATGCATAAATCATAATCTAAGCATCATCTAGGATCATCTAGTATGTGCTAATGCATGGGTCTTCTTCAACACACATGGTATGATTTGTTGAACACTATTATCTTACATAATTAGTGTTTTTACTTATCAATTTTATCTCATTTATTACTTGTATGTATTTAGATTAAATTCTACATACATGATTGAGATTATGTGTTGATTGGGTTATTTGTGATAGCTAGGATTTTCATGTTTATCTAACATCTAGCTATTTGATCTCATTAAAATGATTGAGATTATTTTTTATAGCTATTGTATCTAGGATTGGTTATCCTTAACATAGCTAAGCTTTATGCCATGACATATAGCTATATTTGATATCTAGGATTGATTTTATTGTCACATATAATCCTAGATAATCATATAGTGTACCCTAGCATTATTTGCATATTTGGATATCATTGCATATTCACTAAGGGTTTGATCTCTTCGGAGAAGTAAGTCTTGTGTGATGACCAGGATTATGTCGTACACTGGGATTAGGTGTTCACATGAGCAAATTGGACTGGATCCATTTTTACAGGCCTACGGGTAGTGGTAGCGGGTTATTGACCGAGATTAGGTCGTAAACCGGGATTAGGTTGTAAACGCTATCACAATTAGTGGATTCGAGGTTCGAGTGTGGAGCACTTACCAGCCCGTGGTTTTTCCTAGTTTGGGTTTCCACGTAAAAAATCAAGTGTTGTTTATATTTTTGCACCTTTACACTTGATTTATTATTTTGTGAATTGGGGTTATATTTGTAATATTGACTAATCCGAAAAATTTGGTAATAACGGATTAACAACCCATTCACATACCCTCTAAGTCATTTTTAAAAGACACGCGCGTGAATACGGGAATTTAATAATTCCTTTCAGTTGGTATCAGAGCAGGTTCCTAGACATACGTAGGTGATCCTTGCCATATTTGCATGTCTTGCATTTTGTATGTTTTGATTGATACATACATATGCATTCATATTACTCAAACACTATGAGTGGATTTGAGAGACTAGAGGGTAATTTGACCTCGAAGATGGAGAGGAAAGAATTTGACTCCGATGAGGAGATAACCATATGACTCAACCTTTGAGAAAGGTTTTTCATGCTCAACCACAAAGGCACCAATATTCGGCGAATGCTCAAATGAGAAGCCAATCGGTGCATCATCAAAGACAACCTCATCAACATGGCAAGGCCTTGATGAGATCCAAATGAGATGGTATAAATTCTCTCTTTATACCTACTTGTCTTTATTGTGGTATGATTGGTCACATTTGACTAAATTGTTTTAACTACATCATGTTATGTAGAATTAAAAGCATGAAAGAAAAGAGGTTGAACCATTGGGCTAGCTTGCATGAACCTAGAAATATGTCTATGACCACTAAAATGAAAAAGGTAGAAACTAGGTGGGTTAGAAAATTTAAACCCAATTGCAATTGTGCTAATTCGTCACCCGTAGATGCTACTAGGTACAACCAACTTAGTATGTTTGTAGGGTCTTGTCCCTTGCCTTGATACGGTACGGTTATTGACCCCATATGGGGAACTCAAGCAAAGAGAGCACTTGCATACTTGTTGCATACAAAAATTTGAAAATTTTTATGCTTTTTTATTTATTGCTTAAGTAGCTTGGTTGCACATGTGCTTACATGTTTTTTACTTCAATAAGTGTGAGCCAATGCTTGTATTGCAATCCATGTCATATTTATGTTCAAACATGCATTTTTGGACTAGGAGATATTCAAAGGAAGTACTCTCTGAATGAACTATAATGATCTCCATGACATGATGATTGTTAAATGACATGCTAAAAATGAAAAGCATGATTTGATTGTATTTTCTTAAATGCAAAAATAATGTGTGAAAAGCAAATAAGACTTAAATGAAAATCAAAATGTCTCTCTTTCCTTACTTGTGGAACATGGCTACTATCATACGGGTATCTTACCCAGAAAAATTAAATAGGGTGCAAAAAGTCGTTCATGCCATATTTGGCTTGTAAGGTTGGATATAGTTGCTCATTAAAATTGAATGATTTGTAATATCTATATCCTTGGTTTTATTCATGACAAATGGTGAAATTGGTTTGAATTCCTTAAGGAAACCTTTGTATTTTGCTTTGCCAAATACCATTGATTTTTTGATTTGAATGCAACATGTCTTGCATGCAAAGCATCTTAATCACACATTTTCTTTAAATAAATCTCCTTGTTCTCTCCAATTCATTGAGTTGCATAAAATGCATTTTATAATTATGCAAATGACTTGTATGCTACAATCTCTCTTTGCTCTCTTTGCTACAAGGAACCCAGTTGGGGACTACTCATTTGCCCATCTTATGACAAAAAAGGGGAGTAGTGAAAGTTCATAAAACACTCGAGGTGTGTTTATCAATATAAAGCTAGAGGGGGGGGGGGGGGGGGGAATAGATTTTATCTAATTGTTACCCAATTTTCGCATGCATGTCAATTTTACGAAAATACCCCTAGCAAGTCAACAAAACATACAAGTGTAATAAGGTGCGGAAATAGTAAATGACACTTGATGTATACGTGGAAACCCAACCACTGGGAAAAACCACGGGCTGTTTAGTGCGCCACACTCGGACCTCGAAATCCACTATATGAAAAGACGGTTACACCCTCAAGTGATTCTCGGACCCTCACCCTAGATAACCTCAGGCTATGGACACTACCAATCGCCACTCTTGGTTCAATCCCTAGTGATATCCCCTGATACACTACTCTTGGCGTGAGCACCCTCTAATCTACCACGCGGGCCTTTTATAGCTGCTCTAGTCCAATTTGCTTGAGGCCTAAGCAACCTTAGCCCCAAGACTTCAATCTCTCAAAAGAGATGCACAACCCTATGTGAATATGTATGAATATTCAATAAATGCAATAAGAGCTAGGGTACTCTAAATGCTTACCTAGGATTATAAGATGACAATATAATCAATCCTAGATATCACATATAGCTATATGACATGGCATATAACTTTAGCTAAGTAAAGGATCACCAATCCTAGATACAAAGCTATCATATAAAACCCACAAACATTCAAAGGATTAACTAGTTGATTAAAAAACAATCTATCAACCTAGTTATCAATACATCACACAAGAATGTTCATGGCATAGCTTTTAGGCAATAATGACCTAATCAAATAAGCTATGAAAAATAATCTCAATCAATAAATGAGATCAATTAGCTAGATGGCATATGAACATTAAAGCCTAGCTAATAAATAAAAACCCAATCAACACATAATCTCAATCTTATATGTAGAAATTAATCTAAACACATATAAGTAAAATATGAGATAAAATTGATAAGTAGAAACACTAATTATGTAAGATAAAAGTGTTCAACAAATCATACCATGTGTGTTGAAGAAGTCCATGCATTAGCATATGCTAGATGATCCTAGATGATGCTTAGATGAAGATTTATGCATGTGGGAGTGGGTTTAGAGAGATAAAGATATGATCTTTAAGCTTTCTCTCTCAAGTCTCTCTAAATATCTCTCTAGGGTTCTTATGATCAAAGACTTGTGTTCTGAACCAGAGATAAGGATGTATTTATAGAGACCAAAAACAGGGCAGGTGAAAATACAATTTTGCCCTTGAAACGCACCGATCGGCGGTTTCATTCGGCGGCCAGGCCGCCGAAATGAACCACCGAATGGCTCCCGAGCGGAACAGGGGAACTTCGGCGACTTCATTCGGCGGTTTGGAAACCGCCGATCCCAACCGCCGTTTTGGACCCGAGAGATATATTTCAATCAGGTCTCATTCGGCGGTTTCGAACGGCGGCCAGGCCGCCGAACGTAACCGCCGAGTCACCAAAAAATGGTGAAATCAAGGAGAAGCCAAAGGCATCTCCACCGGCGATCATCGCGCAAAACAAAGCATATTACTGTGCACGCGCGGACGTTTCCGAACATCCTTAGGGAAACGAATTACTCCACACTAAAAGCTAACATACATGAAGTGCAAGTGTGGGTATTGAATGCATCCTAATGCCTAACATGTCATGGCATTATCATATAACAAGATGCAATCAATTCAACATGCAAGAAGAGATATTGAATAAATCAATAAAGCACAATGCACACAAAATATAAACACACCATACAAGAATAAGAGTTATGCATGTTGTGTGTGTGTGCAACTATATCTCTTCAAGCCAATGTAAGCACTAGATATATACCTTTGGTGCTTGTCCTCTTGAGGTCTTGGAAAGGGTCTTGATCTTCAACAAATCACCTAGACTACCCTTACAACCAAACCCCAACATGTGGTTTGACCACGAAATAAGCCAATCAATTAATGGGAATCCTTACAAGTAGTATGTAGTTAGGGGGAGAATGCTTATCGCTAAATTATTGTAGCATTCTTGCATGATTGGGGAGTTTACTTATTTGAGGGAGAGTAACCCGTTGAGGGGGAGCACTTGCATTACACATACATTGCATGATGTTGTGCTTAAATTCTGATTGCAAATGCTTGTTTTATCTCACATGATTAATCTCACAAACACTTGTCTAAAAAGTGTAGTTCTTATTGTGTAGGGATGATTTATTCTACAAGAGATGGTTTGCATGAAGAAATAGTTTGATTAGGCTTCTCTTTTGTAATTTAGAATAAATTATTGTTGACCCTTAGCTTTTATTTTGTGAGGATTAATGTGAGTGATAGTTTTGTCACGAAATAGCCAAAGGGAGAGATTGTAAGGATTCTCATTTATTGATTGGCTTATTTCGTGGACAAACCACATATTGAGGCTTGATGTAAGGGTAGCTTAGGTTTTTGATGGTTGGTGTTTTGCACAACCAAGGCCCATTCAAGACCTCAAGAGAAGAAGCACCAAAGGTATATTCTAGTGCTTTCTTGCTTTGAAGAGATCTAGTTGCACACACACACAACTCATGCATAAATCTTATTCTTGTATGTTGTGTGTTTTTATATGTGTGCATGCATGTTCTTGAACATCTCTTCTTGCATGTTTTAATTGATTGCATCTAGTTTATTAAAATGCCATGACATGTTTAGGCATTAAGATGCAAAGCCATGAATTTTATTCATGCATGTTGAATTGATTGCATCTTGTTCTATGATAATGCCATGACATGTTAGGCATTAGGATGCATTCAATTCCCACACTTGCACTTCATGTATGATAGTTTTAAGTGTGGTGTAATTCGTTTCCGTTTGTGTGATCAGAAACGTCCACGCTTGCACGATGGTGTGCATATCTTAGTGCGAAGGTTGACCACTTGATAAGGTCTCATTCTTCTCTTGGATAAGTGGTAGTTTTGGTTTGGTTGTTTGGAGTAAAGTGTCTAGTTTCAAAAGATTGAATTTCAATGTTTTAAATGTTTTAAATGTTTTTTTTTTTTAAACTGACCTTTGTATGGTCTTGTGACCATAACTTTTTATAACAAGATTTAAATTGAGTTTTGTAAAATTCTGGACAAACTAGACACCCATACCTTTACAATGGTGTATTATTCGTAATATTTCATGATCGTTTGGATTAGTTTTGAATTCTCCAAAGTGACCACCAAAATAGTGCAACTATGTTGTTGTCCATTTCTAACCTTTGGTCACTCTATTAACCATAACTTTTTCTATAGAAATCAAAATGTCATTCTGTAAATTGGAGTAGAAAGTAGACATCCTTACCTTTCCAACGATATATCATACAAAAGGTTTCAATATCGTTTGGTTATGTTTTAAGGTGCTTGAAGTTAAAGCTGATGCGCTGTCGCGCCCAAACCGTTGTTCACTCGCCCTACGTAGAGCGGGCACCTGATTGATTTTTCAATCTGCCCTACACCCCGCCCAAAATCCACCCTACATAGAGCGGTTTGCGTGGAAACGTTTTGGAAGATTTCCAAAATGACATAGCTTCAATTGGACATCATATATATATGCCTCTTTGACCTTAGGTCATCTTTATAACTCAAATAACCCATATTTTTGATTGAGAGGATTTTCAAAGAGAGAAATTCACCCAAGAACTCATCTTTGATCATCCAAACCCATTTCCACATGTATAAATCATAATCTAAGCATCATCTAGGATCATCTAGTATGTGCTAATGCATGGGTCTTCTTCAACACACATGGTATGATTTGTTGAACACTATTATCTTACATAATTAGTGTTTTTACTTATCAATTTTATCTCATTTATTATTTGTATGTGTTTAGATTAAATTCTACATACATGATTTAGATTATGTGTTGATTGGGTTATTTGTGATAGTTAGGATTTTCATGTTTGTCTAACATCTAGCTATTTGATCTCATTAAAATGATTGAGATTACTTTTTATAGCTATTATATCTAGGATTGGTTATCCTTAACATAGCTAAGCTTTATGCCATGACATATAGCTATATTTGATATCTAGGATTGATTTTATTGTCATCATATAATCCTAGATAAGCATTTAGTGTACCCCTAACATTATTTGCATATTTGGATATCATTGCATATTCACTAAGGGTTTGATCTCTTCGGAGAAGTAAGTCTTGTGTGATTACCGGGATTAGGTCGTACACCGGAATTAGGTGTTCACATGAGTAAATTGAACTAGATCCACTTTTACAGGCCTGAGGGTAGTGGTAGCGGGTTATTGACTGGGATTAGGTCGTAAACCAGGATTAGGTTGTAAACGCTATCACAATTAGTGGATTCGATGTTCGAGTGTGGAGCACTTACCAGTCCGTGGTTTTTCCCAGTTTGGGTTTCCATGTAAAAAATCAAGTGTCGTTTATATTTCCGCACCTTTACACTTGATTTATTGTTTTGTGAATTAGGGTTATATTTGTAATATTGACTAATCCGAAAAATTTGGTAATAACGGATTAACAACCCATTCACATACCCTATAAGTCATATTTAAAAGACAAGCACGCAAATACGGGAATTTAATAATTACTTTCAAATCTTTAGGCTAAGGTGAAGAGTCTTGAAGAGAAATTGGTAATAGCTTTAAGAGAGGTTGATGATGAAACAAATTATAGCACGGTGTGTATAAAACTATCTAGAGGGGGGGGGGGGTGAATAGATTTTAAGCTTATTACCCAGTTTTTCGTGATTAGTCAAAATTACGAAATTACCCATAAATAGATAAAGCAATAAATCAAGTATAAAATACGGAAATTAAATAACACTTGATTTTTACGTGGAAACCCTCACGGGAAAAACCACGGGCTAGTAAGTAAGCCACACTCGAACCTCGAATCCACTAAATGTGTAAACGATTACAACCTAATCCCGGAAGTAATCACACACCTACGTAATCCCGGTATAAGTGAACCTAGTCCGATTGCTTGCGAATTAAGCAACCTAATCCCGGTCACAACACAAGACTTAATTCTCTAAAAAGAGATTAACACCCTAAGTGAATATATGAATATTCAAATGCAACATAGAGCAAGGGAAACCCTATATGCTTATCTAAGATGATGAATATGCAATTAAAAACAATCCTAGATATTAAAGCTAAATGATATGTCAATTAGCTTAGATAATCATAGATTAGAGAAACCTAGATATCTATCATAAAAAACAACACTCAATCAAATCAACACAACAATCTCTATCTTGAATATTAGAATATAATCTAAGAACAATCAAGTAATAAAAGAGATGCCATAATAAATTAAACACTAATTATGTATGATAATAGTGAAAAACTTACCAAAGCAAGTGTGATGATGAAAGACCCATGCAAGCAAGCATCCTAGATATGCTAGAGAATGCTAGATGAACTTTGATGCAAATGGATTTTGGTTTGAGTGTTTGATGAGCAAACTTGATTGCTTTCTCTCTTAAAAATCTCTCTTTTTAAAGTAAGGTTTTTGATGATTAAAGAGTCACATTTAGAACAAGAGAAAGTGATGTATTTATAGGCATGAAAAACAGAGCATGTGAAAAGACAAGTTTGCCCCTTAAACGCACCGATCGGCAGTTTCAATCGGCGGCCAGGCCGCCGATCATAACCGCCGAATTGGCCCGAGAGGAATAGGGGACCAACGGTGGTTTCATTCAGCGGTGTCGTGACCGCCGATCTAACCGTCGAATCAAACCTGAGATTAAAAAATCAATCAGGTATGAAAACGGCGGTTTCATTCGTGACCGCCGATTCAACCGCTGAATTAGGCCGAGAGATAAAATCAATCAGGTCTTGAACGACGGTCGTGACCGCCGATCATAACCGCAGAATTGCTCCATACATTACTGGAAGCAAACGGCGGTTTCATTCGGCGGCCAGGCCACCGATAATAGCCACCGATCACCAACAAAGGTGAAAACCAAGGAGAAGCCAAGGGCATTCTCTGTAGGCGGTCCTCGAGCTAAACCAAGCACTTTCTAGTGCTTGCGCGGACGTTTCCGAAAACAATCGGGAAACGAATTACAAGACAACAAGACACAATTACACACAATAAAATATAACAAATAAGTGCAAGTGTGAAATGTGACAAGTGAAGAGAATGCACACATATGCAATGTATGTTAAGTGTGTGTGTGCAACTAATCTCTTTAAAGAAAAGTAAGCACATAGAAATTTACCTTCGGTGCTTATCAAGACGAGGTCTTCAAAGGGCTTGAACAATAACACCGATACCTAGGCTACCCTTACAAAGAACCCCCAACATGTGATTTGTCCACGAAATAAGCCAATCAACAAATGGGAACCTTACAGATGAGAATGATGATTTGATCAAAATACAAGTGGATGAGTTTGTGTCAACAACTCGAAGGCTCTTAGGTGAAAATAGTACTCTTGCCAAGAAGCTTATAGAAGTTGAAGGGATTTTTCTTGAGAGGGATAGGATCATCTCTAGTTTAACTCTAGGTGGCTCAAAAGACTTGGTAGTTGTTATAGGTAAAAATCGTCATAAAGGACACGTCATCCCCATAAAGAAGCCACGTAAGCAGGAGTTATGAAAAGTCAACTCGAAATGGGGAAATCCCCCAAGTGACCCACTCGGCTGAAACCAAAACGACCCGATCACAAACAAAGAAAATCAGCTCAGGCAACATCACCTACTCGGGCATACTCGGGCGTACTCGGGAATCAACAAGAAGAGATGGTTACGAAAACTCACTTCCCAAGCGCATAGAAAGAATCAGCAGTGAGCACCTCCACAATACGTAGCAGTGCAACCCTTCAGAGGTTAACCAGGAAACAAGCAGGTCTCCCGAGAATAAAGGAGAAAGAATCCAACTAGGACTAGGCAACCGCTTAAAAGACTTGGGCGCCACAACACTAAACCCTAGTGGAAGCCCTAAACCCTAGGAACTGTATGTATAAATACCCTTTGTAACACGTAAGGGAGAGGGACTTTTTGAGCGTAAAAAAGAGACCTGAGCGTATTTTTGTAATCAATTTTTATAGTGGATTTTGGCTTCGTTGCTTAGGCAACAACCCATGGACGTTTCTCCGGTCATCGGAGTTTTACCATGTATCTCTTGCTTATTATCTTACAGTATTAAAATTCAACTATCATCACCCACAAACGTGATCTCAAATCACCGATTGAGTGTTGACGAAAAATCACCGTCAACAATTGGTGCTAGAAGGAGGGGCAGATCGAAGCACTTGTGAAGCAATGGCCGGCGAAGGAGATGGTAGCGATTCTAGGTACAATCACGGATTGCCTACTAATGGGTTGGAGGATGACGCCACTCCCAACACTGCGGATGCAACCTTAGCAACTGCAGATCAATCAACTGCCCTGGCTGGCCTCCAGCGCTTTCCCCCAACTAATGAAGAAATCGTGCAAAGATTCCGTGCTTCTCTACAGCAACTCATGTCGGATGCGGCAAGGCAGGGAGTTGACCTTTCCACCACGGAGGGTTTGATGTCACCTCACAATCTTTCTGCCCCGAATCAGCAGGCAACAAGATTGCGTTCCACGGTGGTGGTACCAACGCTGGATGCACCCATGAAGGCGGGCCGAGGTCCTGCAGACAGGCCATCAATTTTGTCTGAAAGGTTAGCCAGGGATAGCAGGGAAGCATAGAGAGGAGAATGATTCTGACAGAAGGCATGATCAGGATCGGATGGCCAGGGATCGGGATCGCCCTAGGAGACGTGCTCATCGTAGAGCCCGGTTATCATCCTCAGGAGAGAGTGAGCAGAGTTATCATCGCAAGCGCAAAGGGGGCACAATTCGGCTGCATGGCCTAAACCGAGAACATAGAGAATTGAATGCAAAGGAAAGGGGCCAAAAGTTGACCGTAAGTCAGAATTTTAATGCGATGGGAGAACCGGAAGGAGACAGGGACATACTCATACAGAGTTTGACTCGGGAAGTCCAGAATAATCATCGACAGATGGATGCGTTAGTCAGGCGATATGGGCATAATGAATTGTCGGATGACGAGTCCGGAAGCCCTTTCACCAATGAAGTCCTAAGGACACCCTTCCCGGAGAGATTCAGGATGCCTCACGTAGAGCAATTCAAAAAGGACACTGACCTGAAGGAACACGTCAGAAGGTATAAGAGTGCCATGGCCTAGTATGTCTACAATGACGCCTTGCTATGTTTGAATTTCCCCTAAACTCTCGGGGATTTAGGCTCTAGGTGGTTCGGTAGGTTACCAGCAGCGAGTATAGGCAATTTCAGCGAGCTGAGTAAAGCCTTCTCAAGGCAATTCCTTGGTAATGTACATAGGAAGAAGTCGGTGGCCCACTTGTCCCAGCTAAGACAGGGAAAAGACGAATCACTGAAGAAATATTTGGGGAGGTTCGGTTAGGAAGTGTCCGAGATTGGGAGTGCAAATGATGAAGCCATAATTGTCGAGTTCATCAACAACATTCAGAACGGCCAATTGTCATTTGACCTCCGAAGAGCCCGACTAACCAGTTATACCGATATGATGGACATGGCCGGGGGTTACGCCCTGGCTGAGGAGGAAGAAATTGCCACAGGAGGTTACTTCGTACATGGCGGTCGCCCAGAAGGACCTAAAACCAAAGACCAAGCAAGGGCGCCCGATAACAAAGGTGACAAACAAAAGAATAAGGCGCGGGATGGTCGGGATGGACATCGAGCATATGACCCAAAAACCGATCAACCGCGACAGAGGTTCCGGGGCAGATATACAACTAAGCTCCGTTGAAAAAGGATTAAGAGGAAATTTTGGCAATCCTAGAAGAAAAGAACATGTCTAAAGAACCGCCTAAGCAATAAACGTATGCTCGGAGGGACACCACCAAGTATTGCAGGTTCCACAAGGAGAATGGGCACGAGACATCTAAGTGTTTCCAACTAAGGGACCACATCGAAACCCTCATCAGGGAAGGACATTTGAAAGACATCATCTTAAAAAAGGCTGACAGGGCGGACGGAAAGAAGGACAGCCGATAGGACGGACGGGCAAGAAAGCCTAGTCCCAAGAAAGCCGAGGATGAAGGAGCAATCAACACCATCTTCGGGGGACCAATGACTGGCAATAGTAACAGGGAAAGGACCCAGGAAATCCGGGTGGCCGTGGAAGCATGGAGAGACCTGGATGTCAATTCTGTTGAACCTGACCCGAAGAGAATCAAGGAAGGCTGGGACTCGATCATATTCACAGAAGCCGATTCACATGGAGTTGATGTTAGGCCAAACGACGCACGCATTGGTCATAGAGAGGTTCATCAGATTTTGATTGACAATAGCAGCTCAGCAGATATTCTAAGTGCAGAAGTATATGACCAGCTGAGGCTAGATAAGAAAGACCTACAACCATTTCCCAAACCCCTTAGAGGATTTGGAGGAGTCGAAGTAAGGTCGCTTGGTACAGTGAAATTACCCGTGAAGGTCGGGAAGGCTCCTTGCCAAAAAATAGTGCTACTCGACTTTATGGTGGTGGATACAGAAAATTGGTCATACAATGCCTTATTGGGCCGACCATTCTTGAATAAAGCCAAAGCAGTGACCGCAACCTACGCCCTCATGATGAAGTTCCCGACAGAATATGGGGTAGGAGTGATTAATGGGTCACAAGAAATGGCCCGAAGGGCAAATTTGTCAGTGTATAAAGATAGGGAAGTACACCAAGTATACGCGGTAACAGCCGAGCGGGAGGCTGGTGAACTTGAAGAGCAACTAGAAGTGCCGAAAGAATTTGAGTTAGATCCCAGAGAAGAACTTGAGGCTAAGAAAGATGAGCCGACCGAAGAAGTTGTTAGGATTATGCTCAATAGCAAGAGTGTAATGTTGTAATTAACAATCTTTTTCATATTAATAAAGTGATTTCTGGTTTAACAAATCTATATAGCATTTATAGTTTAATATTATAATTGTCAAAGTAAATAATCATAAGGTCTAAAGACTATGAGAAAAGAAGAATTGTTCGTACATCTGGATATGTATGTGGTAGATACAATTCTTTAGTTAGTCTTGAATATTGTTCACAACTTAAGTTAAAGGTTGGGCACATTTATCTTGTTAAAGTTGTAGAATTCTTTTGCTAGCATTTGAGTGGGATCAAATGAGATATGATGAGTCTAAAATCATTGGAGTGTCTTCGAGCAAAAGAATCTAATGCACTGGGTGCATTGAACTGGATCACAATGAAATACTTTATCTATAACCGTCAGTAGATAAAAGTCTTTTCATTATCAGGACAATCAGAGAGTCTATCTTAATCCTGAGATAAATGATGGACTTATGGTTGCAAGTGATATCATTTGAGTTATCAATGAGTACGATTATATCGCATAGTCTATCCTCGATAGTTTGGTGATATTCATTTGTTAATCGATAGAGGACTTCATTTATAGATATGGACATCGTGGCTCCATTTATTAAATGAGAGTATAATATCATCATATGGATGTTTTGAGGTAATTGGATATTAAATCTCAACGTTGAGTTTTCGATAGTGTCTATTGAAAACATGGCTTCTGGACAAGTCAAAATATCCAAGTTCAAAATGTGGTCATATGAGTAAATATGGTAACTTGGAGAGTTATAGGCAGTCTATGAACTCTTGGCGATTACTGATATTAATCACGAGGATACACTATCTCCAACATGATTGTCTAGGGTATGAATGAGGAACATCTTCCTTTTCTATCTTTATTTAAGAGTTCAATTTTAGCTCTTTAGTGGAATGAGTTAAAATTAATGGATCGGACCTAAGTGAATCATTTGTTGATTGTGATTAGGTTATGTCTATTGAAGCTTAAATTTAGATGGCCCGCCAAGATCCCCAATCCACACGGACTTGCATGGATCACTTGATATATTCTACCGGACCAATTTAAGGTTCCATCTAGAATTGCATTTAATATATTAAGAATATAATTTGCACATTATTTAAGTAATGGGCTACTCTATTATATTAATATATTAATAAAAGACATGTGGGCTTGTTTCTTTTAGTAAGAATGGTTCTGGTTCACATGTGGGCTTTTTATTTAAAGTCCAATGGATTAAATGAAATAAGAAAATAATATTAGGCCCAATTTTATTCAAGTGGGATATTTTAACCTAAGATATTATTTTGTTTTCATTGTTTTAATTAAATAAGAATTAATTAATTTATTAATTAATTGTTTAATTAAGAAACAAATCTTTTCTGATTAGGAAATATGATTCCTAGTCTTATACTATTGTTGGTAGTATACTAAAAGTAAAAGACTTATTTGGTAAGAAAATAAATAATTAATTTTATTTATTTAATCAAATAAGAAGTCTTTTATTTTAGTCAATAAAAAGAATAAAATATCTATGAGTTGGATTAGGGTTTGCAGTCTATTCTTTTATGGAAATTAGGGTGCAACACAAACTCCTTTTAGGAGTGTGATTTGCGGCAACCCTAGGAGAAAAAGAGAGCAAGATTTCGGCAACCCTAATAGGAAAAGAGAAGAAAATTTAGGCCACCTATATATACATATGTATAGAATTCGGCCACCCTATGCTTGGTGCTTGAGAGACAATTTTTCTTCTTCTTCTTAATTCATAGAGAGCATTAATTTTATTCTACTAAAACATAAAAGAGTGAATAAATTATTCTTTGATGGTACACTATTTGCTTGTTCATCAATAAGCTTGTGTGTACAACATCGATTTAGGTTCACGCGAGTTTCGATCATTAGATTGAGAACTCAAAAGTGACCGGAATAATTTTAGTCTTCTTTTGATTGTTTTTGTGACTAACAAAGAAAAGAAAAGTTTATTTGTCCATTCACAAGTTTGCAATTCAAAGAAACGGGAGACCACACTCTTAGGTGATCCACGTTCGTGCTAGGATTGAAGATCTTGCGGAGTACCATCGACGTAAGTCAATCGGATCACGCGACAAAAGGTATTATTCTTTTGTTAGATAATATATATGTTTAATTGATTAAAGGGTTTAAGGTTCATAAAAAGGAAAAATTTTAAAAGTTACTAAATCTATTTTTAGTCTCACTTCCGCTGCATGTACTACGGTATTTTTCCCTACAGAAGTGACACTGGATCCAGAAGATCCCAGTAGGACAGTCAAGGTAGGGGCTGACACGCCCAAACCGGTTCTACAAATGTCACTATAATTTAACCTATTCTACCTCGGTTGTATTAAAGGGGCGTGCGAGTATGATGACCCTATTGCAAATCGTACAAGTCGTTATGCTAGTATAGTGTACAAAGTAAGGGTATCGGTCTACAGGGAAATCTAGTAACTGTTAAATGCTAGAATTAGTGATCGTTCTAAGGAATTAAACTAATGTGATGATAAACGATTATAATTGATAAGCTAAGATGCTAGGGAATGTATGAAATTAGTAATGATGCACCACAAATAACCACTTTCATGCAACAAAGATCAAATCACTCATGTAGTTCCATTTATACAATTGGTACACTCAACCATCCACTTAATAACTCATCTGAGGTTCAGATTCATCATCAAGGACTGTCAGTTGTGGAACTAAATTCATAGAATGTATTCTTAGGATTTTTATGAACAACACATTCTAATCTCGGAGTTTTTACTAATCATACTCAATTCAAACATCATGAACTAGTATTTTATCACCTTACAATAACCAACTCCATGCTTCTAAGATTTATGAGATATATGGCATGATTTCATCAATTCAAGCATATAAACACAAGTGATTCATACAAGAAAAAGTGGTAACAAGTGATTACATCAATACTTTCATAAATTCCCCAACAAAGTGTTTAGTTACACATGATCATTGAATATAGCATATTAATGAACAAAAGGAAGAAATACTACCCTCGAAGAATCAAGGCCGACCTCTCCTTCCTCCACAGCAATACAAACCAATTGATCACAAATAACTTTCAAGAGATTGATGAGCAAGGTATTTACTAAGATCAATACCTTTAAGCTACAAAGATTTCAAGTGATGAACTACTTGAATCACTAATCTATTCTATGATAAATTAACCAAAAACTACTAAGAACTATTCTATGCTATCTTTTTTTCACCCTTTGTCACTCAGGAGAGAGAAGTATATATATGTTTTCTTCAAATGAGGCAAGAAACACACAAATTGGCCTTTGGACATGTCTTGGGTGGTTTCATTCCCGCCGCACGAACCCGCCTCGCGAACCCGCCTTGCTTTCTGGCGAGCTTCTCGGAGTCTTCTTTCCCGCCGTTACGAAGTCGCCGCGCTTCTGAAAAGCTATGGGCGGCCTCTTTCCCACCTCACGAAGTCGCCGCGTGAATCCGCCTTGCTTTCTAGCGACTTCAAACCATCGGGAAGGCTGGAATGTGCCCGCCTTCAGAACCCGCCATGTAACTAGCCTTGGCTTAGGGTGACTTCAGACCTTTGGGAAGGCTGGCATGTGCCCGCCTTCAGAACCCGCCTACTCTTCTTCTCTTGGTTTTTGCTCATCTTTTAACTATTTTGATGCAAAAACCTTCCTGACTGGTCTAATTACCTGAACTTAACAAAAACACACGTTATGCACACAAAAGTGCTCGAATACGAACACAAAAGGTAGGAATTAGGGGCGCTAAATGTGAACATTCATAGCGCGATCAGACCCCCAAACCTATCTTTTGCTCGTCCTCGAGCAAAACAACGAAAAAAAGAACAACTATACTACTTATTAAGAACAATTAACTAATCCATTTTCGTAGGAAACACGATGGTACTTAGCACGTACCACATGCCTTTTAAACCTCTAGGTGCCCCTAGTAGGAGGAGTGTAGTCTCCTGAGGGTTTACCAGATACGCTACCCACAAACGCAACTCTGTAATCCACTATTGAGGAGTCAACTTGTATATATCAACAGAAACTCATGCAAGCTAAGCATTCTCAATTAGGACTAATAATATTCCACTTCAGTCATAACAACACATAATACTTGTATGCCAATAATTTGGATTGAAACAAATAATAGCACGGTGTGTATAAAGCTATCTAGAGGGGGGGTGAATAGATTTTACGCTTTTTACCCAATTTTTCGTGTTAGTCAAAATTACGAAAATGCCCTCAAGATAATATAACCAAGCAATTGTAATATGGTGCGGAAATTAAAACAACACTTGGTTTTTACGTGGAAACCCTCACGGGAAAAACCACGGGCTATGTAAGTAAGCCACACTCGAACCTCGAATCCACTAAATGTGCAAACGATTACAACCTAATCCCGGAAGTAATCACACACCTACCTAATCCCGGTATGAGTGAACCTAGTCCAATTTGCTTGCGTTCTAAGCAACCTAATCCCGGATGCTACACACAAGACTTACTTTCTCTTTGAAGAGAATACAACCCTAAGTGAATATATGTGAATATCCAAAATGCAACATAGAGCAAGGGAAACCCTATATGCTTATCTAAGATGATTAATATGCAATTAAGAACAATCCTAGATATCAAAACTAAATGACATGTCAATTAGTTTAGCTAATCAATATTAAGCACAAAAACCTAATATGCAAGCACAATATAAAATCTCAAACATACATCATACTCATCTCAATATTGTATCTAAAGCATACAAAATAACAAACAAGTAATTAATTGAGATTGCTAGATAAGAGAAACACAAAACATGTAAGATATTAGTGAAAAGCTTACCAAGCAAAGTATGATGAAGATTCCATGCTAGATGACATCTAGATGATCTAAGATGATGCTAGATGATGATTGATGATCATGAAAAGTGTTTGAGAATCAAGAATGGAGTTCTTGGAATTTTTCTTCTCTTTGAAAAATATCCTAAGTATGAATTCTGAATATGAACTCTCTTAATTGACCTAAAGTCAAAGTGGCATATATATAGGGGGCCAAATCAAAGTGTGGTCGTTTAAGTAAGTTTCAAAGAAACGCGCCAATCGGCGGTTTCAATCGGCGGCCAGGCCGCCGTTCATGACCGCCGAATTGAGCTCGTGAAGAACAGAGTATAAACGGCGGTTAATTTGGCGGTTTCGTGACCGCCGATTCCAACCGCCGAAACAGAACAGAGAGATCAAAATCAACCAGGTATGAACGGCGATTTCGAACGGCGGTTTCATGCCCGCCGTTTCAACCGCCGAATTAGACTGAGAGATAAATCAATCAGGTCTTGAAACGGCGGTTTCGAACGGCGGTCGTGACCGCCGATCTTAACCATAGAAAAGCTCCAGACCAATCTGGACTGAAACGGCGGTTTCATTCGGCGGCCAGGCCGCCGATCATAACCGCCGATCACCTAGATAGGTGAAAACCAAGGAGAAGCCAAGGGCATTCTCCATAGGCGGTCCTCGCGCTAAACCAAGCACATTCTCGTGCATGCGCGGACGTTTCCGAAAGTTATCGGGAAACGAATTAACACAACAACAAGACACAATAACACACAACAAAATATAATAAATAAGTGCAAGTGTGAATTGTGACAAATGAAGAGAATGCACACATATGCAATGAATGTTTAGTGTGTGTGTGCTTCTAAATCTCTTCAAAGAAAGGTAAGCACATAGAAATTTACCTTCGGTGCTTATCAACACGAGGTCTTCAAAGGGCTTCGAACTTTAAGACCGATACTTAGGCTACCCTAACAAAGAACCCCCACATATGGTTTGATCACGAAATAAGCCAATTAAAAACAACGGGAATCCTTACATGGATGTTTTTGGTCCAAGAATCAGTAAATTATCTGCCTCAGGTAAATTCGCCTCGACTTCTATTTCTCACAGATCCATCTTTTTCTTCTCTCAGAATCCTAGGTTATCTCTCTTCAATCACATGTGAATTGAGTGTATGTAAATAGAATTCGAATATAACACATGTGAATATAGAAACAACGCACTTTCACAATATCAAGTCTCATAAATGAATTGATAACCATGAACATGGAGAGAACATGTTTGACTCGTATTCCCAACTTAGACTTCTCACAGATCCACTAGGGCTTTCCTTGGTTGTATTTGGTCCATGGGTAATTTATGGTGAGTGGAATGAAATTGATGGAATCCTAAAGATGTTGATCAACCTTTCAATCACTTTACTAGCTCATTCAATGTCCACAAGCGTCTAGGCTAAGATTAACAATTTGATGATGTGCTAATTGGTACTTACTACAAGTATTCAATCGATAGGTATCATGGCTTTAAGTGTTAATTTTTTACACCTTTACAAAGTAGCCCTTCCTATTGCACAGTTATTTCTATCATCGCCTGAGTACACGCTATTTACAGATTTGAGCTATCTACTTGCATTTTTACTTATGCAACTATTATCAACATCTAAAGATTTCATGTGGTTGATGTGTATGAAATGAATGGTTGTGTTTGGCCTCAAATTTGGCAATTGGAGCACACACATAAGGACAGTGTTTGGATAATGAAGTTAAACACAAATGCCTATGATCATCTCTATCAGACCTTCTAACAAGGGAATACAAATTTCACAAGCAGTCCACAATATTTCCTATTCAATGGCAATCAATACTAGTGCATATGAATGAGATCTCAATGCATCCTAAATTTGAATAGTGCTTTTTACAAGAAGAATGGATTATACCCTCTCAATTAATCAGCACAGGCTCGATTCCTCACATCTGTAGTCTCCACAATTCCCCTAGGATCAAACAGTCTAAGGTTCCTTCACCTAAACATCCAAAAATTGGCACTGTACAAGTATATTTATAGTGGTGCAACAGCTTAGATGGCATGCATTATAGTCAAAATTTAGCCTCCAAAGCAAGTATGGAATGGTTCCATTGGCATATATAAGTACCAACCCACAACAAATTGTTACAGAGATTTGAAAATTTTTCCTACATGACTACCTAACACTACATAATATAAACATAATTATCAAAATACTACCAAAAATTACAAAAACTTGTGCCACACCCCCAAATCTAAACCAAACATTGTCCTCAATGTAATTGCGAACATGGTTAGTTAGAGTTTAGATATAGCAAAAATAAAATTAACACTAACAAACAAACATATATATATATATATATATATATATATATATATATATATATACATTAAAATACGTAAATAACACTAGGTAAGAAAATTGTACCTGGGTGGGGTGCCTCCTACCTAGCATGAGATTTTCCGTCTAGGCAAGACGCATGAGAGCTCTACGACTCTGTAAGTGCTACATGTTCCAAAATCCTGACTTCATTCACTCTTTGTAGATATGGCTTCACTCGATGCCCATTCACCTTGTATGTTGTAAGGATTCCCGTTGTTTTTAATTGGCTTATTTCGTGATCAAACCATATGTGGGGATTCTTTGTAAGGGTAGTTTAGATGTTGTTGTTATTGCTTAGGCCCTTTGAAGACCTCATTATTGACAAGCACCAAAGGTAATACTCTAAGTGCTTACTTGTCTTGAAGAGATAGTTGCACACACTCACAACTCATGCATATGTTTAATCTTTGTATGTTGTGTTTCTTTTTGTTGTGCATCAATGCCTATTTACATCTCTTCTTGCTTGTTATTATGATTGCATCTTGTGTTTATAACATCATAGCATTTAGGCTTTTAGGATGCATCTTAGTTTACCTTTGTTCCCCTTGCATGATTGCTTGTGGGGTTCAAAGTTGTGGGCTGTGCGCTGGTCCACCTGCGCCTGTCGTCCAGCGCCGCTCACCGGTGCAAAACGCCCAGTGGCGTGCCGCTGGTCATGCGCTGGTCCACACCAGCGCAGTCCACCAGCGCAGATCGTCCAGTTCTCTGTCGCCGGTCGTGCGCTGGTCTACACCAGCGCAAGGTCACCAGCGCTGATCGCCCAGTATGGCTCCGCTGGTCTGGCGCCTGTGTGAGCGCATGTCGTCCAGCGCCAAAGCAAAAATGTGCGTGTGCGCTGGTCCTGCGCCTGTCGTCCAGAGCAGGTCCACCAGCGCACAGAGCAATTTTCTGGCGCGTTTTCAAAACGACCTCACTTCACTTATGGCCCATATATATATAACACTTTGACTTTAGGTCAGCCAAGAGAGTTCATATTCATATTCTATACTTAGGATATTTTTCAAGAGAAGAAAAATACACAAAGAACTCATTTTTAATCACTCAAACACTTTTTCATGACCATCAATCATCATCTAGCATCATCTTAGATCATCTAGATGTCATCTTGCATGGAATCTTCATCATACTTTGCTTGGTAAGCTTTTTACTAATATCTTACATGTTTTGTGTTTCTCTTATCTAGCAATCTCAATTAATTACTTGTTTGTTATTTTGTATGCTTTGGATACAATATTGAGATGAGTATGATGTATGTTTGAGAAGTTGTATTGTGCTAGCATATTAGGTTTTGTGCTTAATATTGATTAGCTAAACTAATTGACATGTCATTTAGTTTTGATATCTAGGATTGTTCTTAATTGCATATTAATCATCTTAGATAAGCATATAGGGTTTCCCTTGCTCTATGTTGCATTTTGGATATTCACATATATTCACTTAGGGTTGTATTCTCTTCTAGAGAAAGTAAGTCTTGTGTGTAGTAACCGGGATTAGGTTGCTTAGATCGCAAGCAAATAGGACTAGGTTCACTCATACCGGGATTAGGTAGGTGTGTGATTACTTCCGGGATTAGGTTGTAATCGTTTGCACATTTAGTGGATTCGAGGTTCGAGTGTGGCTTACTTACATAGCCCGTGGTTTTTCCCGTGAGGGTTTCCACTTAAAAACCAAGTGTTGTTTTAATTTTCGCACCATATTACACTTGCTTGTTTATATTATCTTGAGGGCATTTTCGTAATTTTGACTAACACGAAAAATTGGGTAAAAAGCGTAAAATCTATTCACCCCCCCTCTAGATAGCTTTATACACACCGTGCTATAATTTGTTTCAATTGGTATCAGAGCGGGTTCCTAGACATACATAGGTGATCCTTGCTTATTTTGGTGTGTTTTGCATTTTGTGTGATTTTTGATCATTCATACATTTGCATTCATTTCATTCATTCATAAACACTATGAGTGGAAACGGTGGAAATGGTGGTGGCCACGAAGGAGCTTCTAGCACAAGGCCTCCACTTCTTACCGGATTGAACTATTCCCAATGGAAAGGGAAGATGGAATCCTACATATGCCAAATTCATGACCGTGCATGGATGGCGGTGGAAGACGGATATGATCTCCCTATGATGACTCCCACGGGTGGAGGACAAGATGTTTTGAAGCCTAAGGTGCAATGGAACGCACAAGAGTTTGAGGCTTCTAAGTGGAATAGGAAGGCTATGCATGCCATTATGTGTGCTATGGATGAGAATCAGTACAAGCTTATTCAGAATACTAAGATTGCCAAAGTGGCATGGGACATCCTTCAAGTTGCACATGAGGGAACCGAGGTGTTGAAGGAGTCCAAGCTTCAAGTCCTCCAAACTCAGTTTGAGCTACTTAGGATGGGAGAGGATGAATACTTCAATGACTTCGAAATCAAATTGATGGACATTGTAAATTAAAGCCATCAACTCGGAGACCCGTATTCGGATAGGAGAGTCAAGCAAAAAATTATGAGATCTCTCCCTGATAGGTTTGAATCCAAGGTGACGGCCATAGAAGAAAATAGTGGCTACATGGATATGAAGCCAAGTGAGGTGATTGTGTTAGGATTATGCTCAATAGCAAGAGTGTAATGTTGTAATTAACAATCTTTTTCATATTAATAAAGTGATTTCTGGTTTAACAAATCGTATAGCATTTATAGTTTAATATTATAATTGTCAAAGTAAATAATCATAAGGTCTAAAGACTATGAGAAAAGAATAATTGTTCGTACATCTGGATATGTATGTGGTAGACACAATTCTTTAGTTAGTCTTGAATAATGTTCACAACTTAAGTTAAAGGTTGGGCACCTTTATCTTGTTAAAGTTGTAGAATTATTTTGCTAGCATTTGAGTGGGATCAAATGAGATATGATGAGTCTAAATCATCGGAGTGTCTTCGAGCAAAAGGATCTAGTGCACTGGGTGCATTGAACAGGATCACAATGAAAAGCTTTATCTAGAACCGTCAATAGATAATAGTCTTTTCATTATCAGGACAATCGGAGAGTCTATCTTAATCCTGAGATAAATGATGGACTTATGGTTGCAAGTGATATCATTTGAGTTATCAATGAGTACGATTATATCGCATAGTCTATCCTCGATAGTTTGGTGATATTCATTTGTTAATCGATAGAGGACTTCATTTATAGATATGGACATCGTGGCTCCATTTAATTAAATGAGAGTATAATATCATCATATGGATGTTTTGAGGTAATTGGATATTAAATCTCAACGTTGAGTTTTCGATAGTGTCTATTGAAAACATGGCTTCTGGACAAGTCAAAATATCCAAGTTCAAAACGTGGTCATATGAGTAAATATGGTAACTTGGAGAGTTATAGGCGGTCTATGAACTCTTGGCGATTACTGATATTAATCACGAGGATACACTATCTCCTATATGATTGTCTAAGGTATGAATGAGGAGCATCTTCCTTTTCTATCTTTATTTAAGAGTTCAGTTTTAGCTCTTTAATGGAATGAGTTAAAATTAATGGATCGGACCTAAGTGAATCATTTGTTGATTGTGATTAGGTTATGTCTATTGAAGCTTAAATTTAGATGGCCTGCCAAGATCCCCAATCCACACGGACTTGCATGGATCACTTGATATATTCTACCGGACCAATTTAAGGGTCCATCTAGAATTGCATTTAATATATTAAGAATATAATTTGCACATTATTTATGTAATGGGCTGCTCAATTATATTAATATATTAATGAATGACATGTGGGCTTGTTTCTTTTAGTAAGAATGGGTCTGGTTCACATGTGGGCTTTTTATTTAAAGTCTAATGGATTAAATGAAATAAAGGAAATAATATATAGCCCATTTGTTTAAGTGGGGCGGCAAGTAGGTTTTATAACCTAATATATTATTTTGTTTCATTGTTTTAATTAAATAAGAATTAATTAATTTATTAATTAATTGTTTAATTAAGAAACAAATCTTTTCTGAATAGGAAATATATTTCCTAGAGTAATACTATTGTAGTAGTTTACTAAAATTAAAAGACCTGTTTGATAAGAAAATAAATAAATAATTTTATTTATTTAATCAAATAAGAAGTCTTTTTATTTAGTCAAACAAAAAAGGAATAAAATATCTATGAGTTGGATTAGGGTTTGAAGTCTTAAACTAGATGGAAATTAGGGTGCAACACAAGCCTATTTTGGCATATGATTTGCGGCAACCCTAGTTGTTTTTAGGTAAGGATTTCGGCAACCCTAATAGAAAGAAGGAAAGAAAAATTGGCCACCTATATATATGTACTTATAGAATTCGGCCAACCTAATGTTTGGAGCTTGAGATTCTATTTTTTTCTTCTTCTTCTCAATTCATAGAAAGCTTTTATTCTACTAAAACAAATAGGAGTGTTAGATTATTCTTTGATAGTATACTATTTGCTTAATCATCAATAAGCTTGTGTATACGATATCGATCTAGGTTCACGCGAGTTTCGATCATTAGATTGAGAACTCAAAAGTGACCGGAATAATCTCAGTCATTCTTTTGATTGTTTTTGTGACTAACAAAGAAAAGAAAGTTTGTTTTGTCCATTCACAGGTTTGCAATTCAAAGAAAAAGGGAGACCACGCTCCTAGGTGATCCACGTTCGTGCTAGGATTGAAGATCTTGCGGATTACCATCGATGTAAGTCAATCGGATCACGCGACAAAAGGTATTCTACTTTTTGGTTATTGTATATGCATGTTTAATTAATTAAAGGGTTTAAGGTTCATAAAGGAAAAATTTTAAAAGTCACTAAATCTATTTTTTAGTCTCGCTTCCGCTGCGTGTACTGCGATTTTTCCCTACAGATTGGGCGTCTCCTTGCATATGAGTCTAGGAAGGCTCCTAGCACCACTACTCCTCCTAAGAAGTCTAAAGGAATAGCTTTGAAAGCATCTAAGGATGCAAATGAGGCAAAGCATGAATCGGATGAAGACCTTGCCTTATTTGTGAAAAGGTTCAACAAGGTTATGGGGTTCAAGAAGAAGAAGGGATTTGGGTCAAGAGGACAAGATTTGAAGAAAAAGAGTTCCTTCAAGAAGTTTGAGCCTAGACAAGAGAGGACCGAAAGGAAAGGGGTCCGATGCTTTGAATGTGGTGGGATTGGTTACTTTGCCCCCGAATGTGCTAATCACAATGAAAAGAAGAAGAGCAAAGTGATGGCCGCCACTTGGAGTGGGAGTAGTGATGACTCCAATGAGGAAGATGAGTCTTCAAGTGAAGAAGAGCTCATGGCTAACCTCCTAGCTTTTGCCTCCTCACATAAGAGCAAAAGTGGTAGTGAGAAAGAGGAAATGAGTCAAGAGGAAAATGACTCAAGTGAAGTAGAAAGTGACTCCTCTTCTAGTTCTAAAAAGAAATTTGTGGAGCAAAAGGTGCTTGCTAAATACCATGCCGAGTTCAATGATTTAGCACTTAAAAGCACAAGAAAGATTGAGAGGTTGAGAGAAGAAAACCTTGAACTTTCGGCTCACAATGACCACTTAAGTGAACAAGTGGAAAGATTGAAGAGGAGAGAGGATAAGTTAATTGAGGAGGTAGACTTATCCAAGAGAAGTGAAGAAGGCTTGAAGAGGGAACTTGTAGAAGTTAAAGGGTCCTTGGCTAGGATAGATTCTAGCACCAAGAAGCTTGATCATTTACTTGGTGTTGGAAAGAGTCCAAGTGACAAGAGAGGTCTTGGGTATGATGATGGCAAGAAAATCTCAACCTCTAACAAGACCGTGTTTGTCAAGAGCTTGAAGAACGAAGAAACTTCATTTGTGCAACCTCCTAGGAAGAAGTTAGAAGTAGGACAATGTTCTAATGCTCAAGTGAAAATGGGGCCAAGAAGGAAATCTCAAGCTCAACCCCCTAGGGTCCCTCAAGCCAACACTCCTCCAAAATTGGCTCACAAAGGAAAGAGACCAATCATGCAACCTCAAGCTTGGAAGCAACCTAGACCGGTTCAACAACGAAGATGGATTGAACCCACTTATCCACAAAGACATGGACAAGCTCCCATACGTGCACAAAGGCAAGGTATGATTCCTTATTTCATCCCTATTTGTCACTTTTGTGGTTGTGATGGTCATATTAGACCAAATTGCTTTCAATATATTAAAATGTGTAGAAAACAAAGCATGATTGAAAAGAGAAAGAATAGAGCCAAGATGCATGTTTCTAGGAATGAAAATATTGATTTGCATGATCCTAGAAATAGTAGAGCACATGTACCAAAGACCACTAGGAAAGCTAAAATTGTTGCTAAGTGGATTAGAAAGAATGAAAATGTTTGCCATGTTGCACAAATAGCCTTGAAGGCAAATTCTTCTAATTTTTGGTACTTGGATAGTGGGTGCTCTAGGCACATGACGGGAAACAAGAGTTTCTTCGAGACTCTTGTTATGGAGGAAGGTGGAAATGTCACTTTTGGTGATGGATCCAAAAGAAATGTTAAAGGGAAAGGAACCATTTCCGTTCCCGGATTACCCTCCTTATCCAATGCTTTATTTGTTGATGGCTTGAAAGCCAATTTAATAAGCATTTCACATCTTAGTGATGAAGGATATTCCATCTTGTTTTCTAAAGATTTTTGCTCAATCCTAAAACCCGATGGACAAACCTTGTTGAAGGGCATGAGATCTAGCGACAATTGTTATTGTCATGAAGCTAGTATTGTATCTAATCATGTGTCCATGGATGAGCAAATTGAGTTGTGGCATGAAAGACTTGGCCACATGAACTTTAGGGATCTACGGACCCTTGGAAAGTTCGAGTGTGTGCGTGGCCTCCCTAAGCTTGGGAAGAAAGCCAATGGTGTTTGTGGACCTTGCCAACAAGGAAAGCAAACTAAAAGCATGCACAAAAAGGGTAAGTATCTCACCACCAAGGAGCCTCTTGAGCTTCTCCACATGGACCTCATGGGTCCCATGCAAACCGAAAGTTTGGGTGGAAAGAGATACATTTTTTTTTTGTGTTGATGATTTCTCTAGGTTCACATGGACATATTTTCTTAGAGAAAAATCCGAAACTTTTGATAAGTTTAAAATGCTTTGTAATAAACTTCAAAATGAAATGAACTCTAATATTAAAAGCATAAAACGGATTAGAAGTGACCATGGGAGGGAATTTGAGAATGCTACCTTTGAAACCTTTTGTAATGGTTTAGGTATCTCCCATGAGTTTTCGGCTCCTAGGACACCTCAACAAAATGGAGTTGTTGAGAGGAAAAATAGGGTCCTTCAAGAGATGGCCCATGTGATGTTGCTTAGCAACAATGTCCCTAGGAACCTATGGGCCGAAGCCGTCAATACAGCTTGCTATATAGGAAATAGAGTCTTCCTAAGGCCCGGTACTAGAAACACCTCCTATGAGTTATGGAAAGGCAATAGGCCAAATGTTAGCTACTTCCACACTTTTGGAAGCAAATGCTACATTTTGAATGACCGTGATCAACTTGGCAAATTCGATGCTAAGAGTGATGAGGGTATCTTTATTGGCTATGCCTTGAATAGTAGAGCCTATAGAGTTTTCAATTTAAAGACTCTAAGTGTTATGGAATCATCCAATGTCGTATTTGATGATACTAGGCTCAAGTCTAATGATCATGAGGAGGAGGTTATTTTTAGTGATGGTTCTCCTTTGGAGAAGGTTGTGGTGTCTCCTAATGTTGGGACACCTAATGTCAACAATGATGACACACAACCTATTGCTAGAGTTCCTCTCTTGGACTCTAAAGAACCCGCTCCATGGGTTAGGAAACTCCATGATAAAGAAGATATCATTGGAGAGGTAAATGAGGGTGTTAGGACTAGACCTCAACTTGCTAATCTTATTAGCTATACTTGCTACACCTCTCAAATTGAACCCAAAAAGGTTGAAGAAGCCTTAAATGATGAATTTTGGGTTCTTGCCATGCAAGAAGAGCTAAACCAATTCGAAAGGAATGAGGTTTGGACTCTAGTTCCTAGGCCTAAGACCACTAATGTCATAGGCACTAAATGGATATTTAGGAACAAATCCGATGAGGATGGCAACATAGTACGGAACAAGGCTAGACTTGTAGCACAAGGGTACTCTCAAATTGAGGGTATCGACTTTGAGGAGACTTTTGCTCCTGTTGCCCGCTTAGAGTCCATTAGGCTTCTCTTGTCCATCTCTTGTGTGCACAAGTTCAAATTGCACCAAATGGACGTCAAGAGTGCCTTCCTCAATAGCTTATTGCAAGAGGAAGTGTTTGTTGAACAACCTAAGGGGTTTGTGGATGCACACCACCCCAATCATGTTTATCGCCTCAAGAAGGCACTTTATGGGTTGAAACAAGCACCGAGGGCTTGGTATGAGCGCCTCACTCAATTTCTTGTTGACAACAACTACACAAGAGGTAGTGTTGACAAGACGCTATTCATCAAGAGAGACAATGATGAGCTTTTCATAGCTCAAATATATGTTGATGATATAGTTTTTGGCTCCACCAACAACACCAAAGTCTAACAATTTGCTGATGTCATGTCTCATGAATTTGAGATGAGTCTTGTTGGTGAGCTTAGTTACTTCCTAGGTTTGCAAATTAGGCAACTAGATGATGGGATTTTCATATCCCAAGCCAAATATGCCAAAAACCTAGTGAAGAAGTTTGGTCTTGAAAAAGCCAAACATTGTGATACTCCTATGAGCACCACTTTGAAGCTAAGCAATGATGCTAGCGGTAAAAGTGTGGACCAAACCTTATATCGTGGCATGATAGGGAGCTTGCTTTATTTGACCGCAAGTAGGCCCGATATATCATTTAGTGTAGGAGTTTGTGCTAGGTACCAATCCGATCCCAAGGAGTCCCATCTCTCTTCGGTTAAGAGAGTCATTCGATTTGTAAATGGGACTTCTAATTATGGGATTTGGTACTCATTTGACACTAATCCTAGTCTTGTAGGATATAGTGATGCGGATTGGGCAGGAAATTGTGATGATAGGAAGAGCACATCGGGCGGTTGCTTCTTTCTATGCAACAACTTGGTGTCGTGGTTTTGAAAGAAGCAAAACTCGATTTCCTTGTCCACGGCGGAAGCCGAGTACATAGCCGCGGGGAGTGGATGCACTCAACTTATGTGGATGAAGCAAATGCTAGTGGACTACGGATTCAACCAAGGTACTCTCACTCTCTTTTGTGATAACATGAGTGCCATTAATATTTCCAAGAATCCGGTCCAACATTCTAGAACTAAGCATATTGACATCCGACATCACTTCATTAGAGAGCTTGTTGAAAATAAATGCATAGTACTTGAACATGTAGGTACTAATGATCAACTTGCGGACCTATTTACTAAACCATTAGATGCTACTCGATTTAAAACTCTTAGTAGATCTATTGGGATATGTCTTGTGGAGTGATGTGATTTACTTGACCTCATTTGGGGAACTCAAGCAAATAGAGCTATTTTGCATTCTTGTATCTTGCAAAAAATTTGAAATATCTTATGCCTCTTCTTTTGATTGCTTGAGTAAGCTTGGTTGTACATATGTATATATGTTTTCAAATTCTATAAGTGTGAACCTTGCTTGTCTACAATCCATGTCATATTTATGTTCAAACATGCATTTTTGGACTAGGAGATTTACATAGGAAGTATGATGTGAATGACCTATAGTTATCTCCATGACATGATGATTCTTTTATAACATGCTTATGTCAAATGAAAAAGCATGAAATTCATACAACATGCTCTCATGAAAAGCATGAATTGATGATTGCATATTCTTAAAATGCAAAACTTGTGTGAAAGCTTATGAGACTCAAAATGTATAAAGGATCTT
This sequence comes from Acer yangbiense, assembly GCA_008009225.1. Taxonomy (NCBI): domain Eukaryota; kingdom Viridiplantae; phylum Streptophyta; class Magnoliopsida; order Sapindales; family Sapindaceae; genus Acer; species Acer yangbiense. Next base: position 31,670,983 of record CM017763.1, on the reverse strand, counting down.
GTATCCATTCAAAGGAATTTACATTCCAAATGTCTCTCTTTCTTTATTAGTTGAACACGGTTACTATCATACAGATATCTTATCCGGAAAAATCAAATAGGGTGCAAAGTCGCTCATGCCATGTTTCGCTTATAAAGTTGGATATAGTTGCTCTTAAATTGAAATCAATAATCTCTATATCCTTGTTTTTCCCATGACATTGGTGAAATTGGTTTGAATTCTTATTAGAAACCTTTGTCATTTGCTTTGCCAAATACCATTGTATTTTGGACTTGAATGCTATATGTCTTGTATGCAAAGCATGTTGGATTCACACATTTTCTCAAAATAAATCTCCTTGTTTCTCTCAAATTAATTGAAGTGCATAAAGTGACTTATATGTATATGCAAATCTTGCATGCTTCTGTCTCTCGTTGCTATGAGTGACCCGGTTGGGGACTACTCCTTTGCCTATATCATGACAAAAAGGGGGAGTAGGATATGGTAAGGGGAGGTGTAAAATATAGAAGCTATTGTGCACTTTGGGGAGAACATACATTGAGGGGGAGTAACCCGTTAAGGGGGAGCATTGCATTTATCATACATTGCATACATTTGGTAATGTTGTGCCTAAATTCTAAAAATGCAAATGCTTGGTATTGTTCTCACATGATTAATCTCACACTTTTCTTGTACTGGAAATGTTAGAAACTCTTTTCAGGGATTGATTATTCTACAAGAGGATTGAAGACTTCAAGTTGCATTCTCTTATCTCTTTGTAATGTAGAATATCATTGTAGTCCCGTAGTTTCTATTTTTTTTTTGTGAGGAATCAATGTGAGTGATGGTTTTGTCACGAAATAGCCAAAGGGGGAGATTGTAAGGATTCCCGTTGTTTTTAATTGGCTTATTTCGTAATCAAACCATATGTGGGGATTCTTTGTAAGGGTAGTTTAGATGTTGTTGTTATTGCTTAGGCCCTTTGAAGACCTCATTATTGACAAGCACCAAAGGTAATACTCTAAGTGCTTACTTGTCTTGAAGAGATAGTTGCACACACTCACAACTCATGCATATGTTTAATCTTTGTATGTTGTGTTTCTTTTTGTTGTGCATCAATGCCTATTTACATCTCTTCTTGCTTGTTATTATGATTGTATCTTGTGTTTATAACATCATAGCATTTAGGCTTTTAGGATGCATCTTGGTTTACCTTTGTTCCCCTTGCATGATTGCTTATGGGGTTCAAAGTTGTGGGCTGTGCGCTGGTCCACCTGCGCCTGTCGTCCAGCGCCGCTCACCGGCTCAAAACGCCCAGTGGCGTACCGCTGGTCGTGCGCTGGTCCACACCAGCGCAGTCCACCAGCGCAGATCGTCTAGTTCTCTGTCGCCGGTCGTGCGCTGGTCTACACCAGCGCAAGGTCACCAGCGCTGATCGCCCAGTATGGCTCCGCTGGTCTGGCGCCTGTGTGAGCGCATGTCGTCCAGCGCCAAAGCAAAAATGTGCGTGTGCACTGGTCCTGTGCCTGTCGTCCAGCGCAGGTCCACCAGCGCACAGAGCAATTTTCTGGCGCGTTTTCAAAATGACCTCACTTCACTTATGGCCCCTATATATATAACACTTTGACTTTAGGTCAGCCAAGAGAGTTCATATTCATATTCTATACTTAGGATATTTTTCAAGAGAAGAAAAATACACAAAGAACTCCTTTTTAATCACTCAAACACTTTTTCATGATCATCAATCATCATCTAGCATCATCTTAGATCATCTAGATGTCATCTTGCATGGAATCTTCATCATACTTTGCTTGGTAAGCGTTTCACTAATATCTTACATGTTTTGTGTTTCTCTTATCTAGCAATCTCAATTAATTACTTGTTTGTTATTTTGTATGCTTTGGATACAATATTGAGATGAGTATGATGTATGTTTGAGAAGTTGTATTGTGCTAGCATATTAGGTTTTGTGCTTAATACTGATTAGCTAAACTAATTGACATGTCATTTAGTTTTGATATCTAGGATTGTTCTTAATTGCATATTAATCATCTTAGATAAGCATATAGGGTTTCCCTTGCTCTATGTTGCATTTTGGATATTCACATATATTCACTTAGGGTTGTATTCTCTTCTAGAGAAAGTAAGTCTTGTGTGTAGCAACCGGGATTAGGTTGCTTAGATCGCAAGCAAATAGGACTAGGTTCACTCATACCGGGATTTGGTAGGTGTGTGATTATTTTCGGGATTAGGTTGTAATCGTTTGCACATTTAGTGGATTCGAGGTTCGAGTGTGGCTTACTTACATAGCCTGTGGTTTTTCCCGTGAGGGTTTCCACGTAAAAACCAAGTGTTGTTTTAATTTCCGCACCATATTACACTTGCTTGTTTATATTATCTTGAGGGCATTTTCGTAATTTTGACTATCACGAAAAATTGGGTAAAAAGCGTAAAATCTATTCACCCCCCCTCTAGATAGCTTTATACACACCGTGCTATAATTTGTTTCAAATGTATCCCTATTTTTCTCATTCAGTAGCTCGACAGCTCCATATGGGAATATTTGGAGTATCCTATACGGCCCATACCATCTCAATTTGAGCTTTCCTGGAAACAGCTTCAACTTGGTGTTGAATAGGAGGACTAACATCCCCGGGCACAGATCCTTGAGGATTATTTTCTTGTCATGCATTCTCTTGGTCTTCTCTCTGTAGATTTTTGCATTCTCATATGCTTCATCCCAGAGTTCCTGGAGTTCATTCAGTTGAAGTTTTCATTCTTCCCCTGCTACATCCATATCAAAGTTCAGCTTCTGGAGTGCCCAGTAAGCATTGTGCTCTAATTCCACTGGCAAATGGCAAGCCTTCCCAAAGATCAAACGATAGGGTGTCATCCCTATTGGAGTTTTGAAAGCAGTTCTATAGGCCCATAAGGCATCATTCAACTTGAACGACCAATCTTTTCTGCTTGTGTTCACAGTCTTTTCAAGGATTTGCTTGATGTGTCTATTACTGACTTCTACTTGACCGGAGGTCTGAGGATGATAGTGGGTTGCAACCTTGTGATTCACACTATATTTCTTCAGTAGTGTGACGGATATCTTGTTACAAAAGTGACTTCCCCCATCACTTATGATGGCCCGTGGAGTCCCGAACCTGGAGAAAATCGTGCCCCTGACAAACTTAACAACTACTTTACTGTCATTGGTCTTCGTGGCTATGACTTCAATCCATTTAGAAACGTAGTCCACGGCTACCAGGATGTAGCTGTATCCGTCCGATGGTGGGAATGGTCCCATGAAATCGATTCCCCAGACATCAAAAATCTCTACTACCATTTGGCCTGATTGCGGCATCTCATTCCTCTTACCAATGTTCCATGTTCTCTGACATCAGTCACATCGTAAGCAGAAATGGTAAGCATCTTTGAACAATGTTGTCCAATAGAATCCCGAGTGAAGAACCTTCATCGCTGTCTTTCTAGAACTGTAGTGGCCTCCGCATTGAAGTTCATGGTAGAACTTCAGGATGTCTACCTATTCATCCTCTGGTATACATCTTCTAATGATTTGGTCTGCCCCGTGTTTGAACAAGTATGGGTCGTTCCAAAAGTATTGTCTTGCATTGAAAATGAATCTCTTTCTTCCTTGATTTGTCATGCCTGCTGGTAAAATCTTGTTTGTGATGAAATTGACTATATCAGCATACCATGGCTCTGTGTCGCTTAATTTCAAAAGCTGTTCATCTGGAAAACTGTCCCTCAGTGGTAGAGTATCTTCTTCTGCATATGAATCTAACATTAATCTACTCAAGTGATTGGCTACCACATTCTCACTCCCTTTCTTGTCTCTAATCTCTAAATCGAATTCCTGTAATAGAAGGATCCATCGAATGAGCCTTGGCTTGGCATCCTTCTTCTGGAGGAGATATCAGAGTGCTGAGTGATCAGTGAACACAATAACCTTTGCGCCAATTAGATATGATCTGAATTTTTCTAACGCAAAAATAACTGCTAACAACTCATTTTCTGTAGTGGAGTAGTTCATCTCTGCGTCATTCAGGGTCCTTGAAGCGTAGTATATGGCATGTGGAATTTTGTCAACCCTCTGTCCTAGTACTGCTCCAACAGCATAGTCAGAAGCATCACACATGAGCTCGAAAGGCAAACTCCAATTAGGTGGTCTCATTATGGGAGCCGTGGTCAACAATTCCTTGAGTTCTTTAAATGCTGCCATACACTTCTCGTCAAAATCAAACTCGATCTCTTTTTGAAGTAGTCGACATACGGGCCTCGAAATCTTCGAAAAGTCTTTAATGAATCTTCTGTAAAACCCTGCATGTCCCAAAAATGCTCGAATTTCCCTCAATGATCTTGGAAATTGTAAACTCTTCATGACATCGACTTTGGCCTTATCTACTTCAATGCCTCTACCCGAGATAATGTGCCCTAGCACAATTCCTTCCTTTACCATGAAATGACTTTTCTCCCAGTTTAATACTAAATGAGCCTGCTTGCATCTTGCTAGCACTGAGGATAGGTTTCTCAAACAGTCACCAAAAGAATTTCCTATTACTGAAAAGTCGTCCATGAAGATCTCTATTATGCCTTCCACCATGTCTGAAAATATAGATGTCATGCACCTCTAAAATGTACCTGGAGCATTACATAGCCCAAATGGCATCCGTTGGTAGGCGAATGTACCGAAAGGGCATGTGAAAGTGGTTTTCTCCTGATCTTCTAGAGCGATAGCAATCTGATTGTATCCGGAGTACCCGTCCAAAAAGAAGTAATGATTGTGACCTGCCAGACGTTCCAACATCTGATCAATGAATGGCAGAGGGAAGTGATCCTTCTTAGTAGCTGTATTAAGTTTCCTGTAATCGATGCATACTTGCTAGCCTGTCTGAACCCTTTGTGGCACCAATTCATTGTCTTCATTCTTCACCACAGTCAACCCAGACTTCTTAGGCACTACATGAATAGGGCTAACCCACTTGCTGTCTGAAATAGGGTAAATGATCCCATTTTCTAACAACTTGAGGATTTCCTTCTTGACTACCTCCTTCATGATTGGATTTAGCCTTCGTTGCCCTTCGATGGTTGGTTTGGATCCTTCCTTAAGAAAAATCTTGTGCATACAAGTGGTAGGGCTAATTCCCTTCAAGTCATCCAACGACCAACCTATAGCCTCTCTGTAGTATCGCAACACATTGATCAATTCTTTCTCTTCCTCTGGTTGCAAGTCTGATGCAATGATCACCGGCAATGTCTCATTTTCCCCTTAGAAATGCATACTTCAAGGTAGATGGCAGTAGCTTGAGTTCCAAGATAGGTGGGGGAGTTGTGTTTGGCTGCTCATCCCTCAGAATGTGCTCCCCTGTCTCCTCATCTTCCACTGAGGTACTAGCCCATACCAATATTTCTACCCAGTCAGTTTCTTGACCCTCTTCTATTTCATAGTCTTCCGAAGCCATAGAGTCACGGATATTCTTCTCAGAGAATTCGATCACTAACACATCTTCAATGGAGTTTTCCATTTCCTGGTATGAACAATTTATACACTATATAGAATCAATGTTAACAAGACTACTAGAACAGTGAATTCTACTTCTACTGAAAGTACCTTAATTTTCCTAAGTATTTCTTAACCCTTATGTTATTTACTATAATTAGGTGTGTGTGTGTAAACCATCATGCATATAAACATGTTATTCAACAATCAAAATCACAAGTTGGGTCACATATCATTGATTTATCTTAATCCTGACGAACCCATCATCCTAGCATGCACATGTTTCTAGATAACTTCTAGTGATTTCTCTTTTCTAATCCTTGAAATTTCTGCAGCCTAACATTACCATATAAACAAGAAAGAAAAGAGAAAGAGAGAAGACTTGCAAACCAAGTAAAGAATTAGTATCTAAAAGGTACCTTGGTTGATGATCAGGAAGAGTAAGGATGTTTGAAATGAAAACTTCAGTTGAAAAATAGAGTACCAACCCAAAAAGTCAAAACATCTACCTTTTAACCCCTTTCTGAAGCCTCGGCGGGTTTGTGAGGCGAGTTCAATCCCGCCTTACTAACTCGCCGCCTAACAACACCCTTCTTCAGAAACAACTCGCGGCGGCTTTGTGCCTTCTGGACGGCGGCCTATATCACGCCGCACAAGGTCGCGGTCCACTTCTTCCATAAATGGCGAGCTTGTTTCTTCTGCCAGGCGGTTTCCTTCCCGCCGTCCATGGTCTCGCCAAAAGGTTGTCAATTCCCGGCGAGCTTGACTCATCCGGAAGACGGCCATTGTCCCGCCTAACCAAGGTCGCCGAGATGCTCCCAACACTTTTGGGTTCCCCTTTTTCCAATTTGGAACTTTTGTCCTGCATAAAACATTTCACACACAACACACAATATATATATACAACCCTAGCTCAATGCTCGGGGAAATTACACACATAATAGATATTATTACTTATTAGAGTCCAAGGTTGTGGGTCAAATGATCCCACACCTCATTACTTGTCCTTTATTAATAATTACAAACAAAACAAGTACATCATTCCATTTCCGACCCTGTTCTTCGGGTCATCCACCTACACACACACAATATTCATTAAATCGTTCACATATTCAAAGGTGAATGAGCCGTGCTCGTGCTTCCAATCTCAGAACAAGACGTAGGAGGTCGGTGTAACAAGGTCAAGGTCATGGGTGCCTCAGGGGGCCACATTTTCAAATCCGGTGTGGAGTTCACTTGTGGTAAGGAAGATTCCTTATATGTGTCCTTTCGAACCCATATTTGCCTTGGTCTCCCCACAACCCTCCTAGGAGACACATTCCTTGTTTTACAGAACTCGTGATATCTCATGCAATTGGGCCTTTTGTGCCCTTGAGTTCCACAATAATAACATGTTGGAGAGTAGAAAGTACCTTCATGGTTGTCAACTCCTTCGGTGATATTGAGGTTGTGGCTGGCTCGCTTCCTTCTCGGACAAGTTGCGTTCAAATCGTCCACCATATCCCGTACCTCCAATTCTTTCATTAGATCAAAGATCCTATCTTGCATCTTCTGTGTAGAGGACGTATAGGCCTCCTTCAAATCAGATATGAGTTTCATAACCTCTGCAAGATATCTCATCTGTTCCTCCTTCTCTTGCTCTAGCTGCTTAATTCTTGTCAACAAGCTCTTGTTATGGGCAAGTAATTCCTCCTTTTTCAGAGTCTCTGAATCCTTCAGGCTTCTCTCCTCTTCTTCCAGTGTCCTAAAAAATTCTTCTATGGTTTCAGAATCCTGAGTGTCTTGACTAGGTGGACCTTCTTCCTCAATCCTAGCTTCCTTCTTTGGCAATGGTTGAGCTCCAAACATATTGAACTCTACTACATCATCCAAAACACTCAAAGTGAGTTTCCCTCCATGAACATCCACAACTGCTCGTGAGGTCGCCATAAACGGCCTTCCTAACAACACTGGTTGTGAGTTTCCATTCTCATCTCTATCCTCTACGTCTAACACTACAAAGTCAGTGGGAATGAGCAATCGATCCACCTTGAGGATCACATTCTCCACTACCCCTCTAGGATTCCTAGATGACTGATCAGCAAGACGCAAATTAATGGAAGTCGGTTTGAGTTCACTCAATCCCAGCCTTTCATACACAGAGTATGGCATCATGTTGATACTGGCTCATAGATCAAGCATCGCTTTTTCTGCTGAGGAGTTTCCCACAGTAATACTCAACTCAAAACTCCCTGGATCTTGTTCCTTGGTAGTGTACCCACTCATAGAACTAGTAATGGCGTGAGCCTGCTCATGCATGGGGGCTTTCCCCCTGTCTTGTTGCCTATTAGCCTCCATCACTTGTCCCAATTGAATTGATAAATTTTTCAGTGATGCCTCTATTCCCATCATTCTTTGGTCCATTTCTTGTTGATATGACTGTGGAGGGTTCTGATTGCTCCACTGACCCGAACTCCCAGCACCCTGCTGTACTTGATACTGACCACGGGGGTTGTTTCCACCCCATGATTGATTCTGATCATACCTCGGCTGCTGGTAGGCATTGTTACTGTTTCTCTGCCTGCCTTGATTCCACTGGTACATCGCTTGAGCTTCTGCCTCTGAATAAACCTCTCTGTGGGAGGTGCATACATCTGCTCCATGTCCAATCATGCCACATGCTTGGCATACCTTACCCGAGCTATTTTGTTGCCCCTGCTGATTTACCATCATTGCCCTGACACTGTTATTCAAGGTCTCCATCTGCATTGCTAAATGTGCAGTCCCACTACGGCTTCCCTTTGTGCTCCTTTGTTGAGAATTTTGTCCCAGCATTTCATACTTGTTGAACACATAATCATCGGTACATTCCCTCATCGCCCCACCACAAGCATTGTCGACAATTGCTTGACTCAGTAAGTCCATCATAAAATGATTGCACCTGTGACTAAAGTGTGAAATCATGGTGTGGGCACTGAGCTAACAATAGCTTGAACCTCTCCCATGATTCATGGAATGCTTCTCTTTCCTCCTCTTGGAAGTTTGCAATTCTTCCCTTTATTTCTTTGGTTTTCTAGGACGGGAAGAACTTGGAGAAAATTTCTGCTCCACCTCAGCCCATGTGGTCAGTGTACCAGCTGGCAAAGCCATTAGCCATTTCTTGGCGTTGTCCTACAAACAGTATGAAAAGCAACACATCCTCAGTAAGTCCTCTGTTAACCGGCCCAATGGTATCGTAGTGATAGCATTGTAGTATTCTTTCATAAACTGAAGTGCGTCCTCATTAGGTTTCCCATAGTAGGATGGCAAGATGTTATAGTGCAAGTTCTTCAGCTCATAGTCCCGCTGAGCGGCATTCAATGCTATGGGCGAAGGATGTGCCCCAACAATGGGCAATGAAAATTCCTTCATGCATCGTATGTCCTCCATCTCGTTCACTGTGAAGATTCTGCACACAAGTTCAAGAAAAGTAACGAAGATCAATGTGAAAAAGATAAATGTTATACTAATGTGCGACTAAAAGTGTAGTAATTCTAAATTTACCCTAAAATGACAATCCTAAACCTAACTAACCGCGCTACAAGAGAAAGCATTCCCCGGCAGCGGCGTCATAAATCTTGACACGCCCAAACCGGTTCTACAAATGTCACTATAATTTAACCTATTCTACCTCGGTTGTATTAAAGGGGCGTGCGAGTCTGATGACCCTATTGCAAATCGTACAAGTCGTTATGCTAGTATAGTGTACAAAGTAAGGGTATCGGTCCACAGGGAAATCTAGTAACTGGTAAATGCTAGAATTAGTGATCGTTCTAAGGAATTAAACTAATGTGATGATAAACGATTATAATTGATAAGCTAAGATGTTAGGGAATGTATGAAATTAGTAATGATGCACCACAAATAACCACCTTCATGCAACAAAGATCAAATCACTCATGTAGTTCCATTTATACAATTGGTACACTCAACCATCCACTTAATATCTCATCTGAGGTTCAGATTCATCATCAAGGACTGTCAGTTGTGGAACTAAATTCATAGAATGTATTCTTAGGATTTTTATGAACAAAACATTCTAATCTCGGAGTTTTTACTAATCATACTCAATTCAAACATCATGAACTAGTATTTTATCACCTTACAATAACCAACTCCATGCTTCTAAGATTTATGAGATATATGGCATGATTTCATCAATTCAAGCATATAAACACAAGTGATTCATACAAGAAAAAGTGGTAACAAGTGATTACATCAATACTTTCATAAATTCCCCAACAAAGTGTTTAGTTACACATGATCATTGAATATAGCATATTAATGAACAAAAGGAAGAAATACTACCCTCGAAGAATCAAGGCCGACCTCTCCTTCCTCCACAGCAATACAAACCAATTGATCACAAATAACTTTCAAGAGATTGATGAGCAAGGTATTTACTAAGATCAATACCTTTAAGCTACAAAGATTTCAAGTGATGAACTACTTGAATCACTAATCTATTCTATGATAAATTAACCAAAAACTACTAAGAACTATTCTATGCTATCTTTTTTTCACCCTTTGTCACTCAGGAGAGAGAAGTATATATATGTTTTCTTCAAATGAGGCAAGAAACACACAAATTGGCCTTTGGACGTGTCTTGGGCGGTTTCATTCCCGCCGCACGAACCCGCCTCGCGAGCCCGCCTTGCTTTCTGGCGAGCTTCTCGGAGTCTTCTTTCCCGCCGTTACGAAGTCGCTGTGTTTCTGAAAAGCTATGGGCGGCCTCTTTCCCACCTCACGAAGTCGCCGCGTGAACCCGCCTTGCTTTCTGGCGACTTCAAACCATCGGGAAGGCTGGAATGTGCCCGCCTTCAGAACCCGCCATGTAACTAACCTTGGCTTAGGGCGACTTCAGACCTTCGAGAAGGCTGGCATGTGCCCGCCTTCAAAACCCGCCTACTCTTCTTCTCTTGGTTTTTGCTCCTCTTTTAACTATTTTGATGCAAAAACCTTCCTGACTGGTCTAATTACCTAAACTTAACAAAAACACACGTTATGCACACAAAAGTGCTCGAATACGAACACAAAAGGTAGGAATTAGGGGCGCTAAATGTGAACATTCATAGCGCGATCAGGGGCAAGTTTAAATGTACATGTCAAAGCCCAGCTTGTCACACTACTGAGAGAGTACAAAGATGTTCTTGCTTGGAGCCACGAAGATATGCTGGGGATAGACCCGAAGGTGATATCACATTGCCTCTCCAACAACCCGGAGTTCCTCCTGATGAAGCAGAAAAGACTGCTGTTCAACCCCGAAAGGAGTACAGCTATTAAAAATGAAGTAAAAAAGTTACTTACCGCAGGATCGATAAGGAAGTCAAGTACCCGGAATGGGTGGCCAATGTGGTGCTAGTAAAGAAAAAGAACAATCAGTGGAGGATGTGTGTGGATTTCACAGATTTAAACAAGGCTTGCCCGAAAGACAGCTTCCCACTACAAAGGATCGACCAGTTAGTGGACGCAACAGCAGGGCACGATTTGTTAAGCTTCATGGATGCTTACTCGGGGTACAATTAGATCCAAATGAATAAAGCTGACGAAGAGAAAACGGCATTCACCACAGACCAGGGGTTGTATTGCTATAAAGTGATGCCATTCGGATTGAAGAATGCCGGGGCAACGTACCAGAGGTTAGTGAACAGGATATTCGCTCGGCAGATTGGGAAGAACATGGAGGTCTATATAGATGACATGCTGACCAAGAGTGTTACGGTAGAGAGACACGCGGAAGATCTAAAAGAAACCTTTAAGGTTCTAAGAAGGTATAAGATGAAACTTAACCCGAACAAATGTGTGTTTAGGGTACCATCATGTAGGTTTCTCAGCTTCCAGGTGCATCAGAGGGGAATCGAAGTGAACCCCGAGAAGATCAAAGCATTAGAAAAGATGGCTTCGCCAAGAACGCTGAAGGACGTACAGAGGCTGACGGGATGTCTCGCATCACTTAACCGATTTATAGCAAAATCAACAGACAGATGCGCCCCGTTTTTTAAAGCAATAAAGAAAGGAAAAGGGCTCGAGTGGAACAAAGAATGTGAAGCAGCCTTCCAGAAGTTAAAAGAGTACTTAGGGCGAGCACCCATCCTCTCAAAGCCAGTGGTTGGAGAGACATTATACCTATACCTCTCGATCACAGAAGTGGCAACAAGCTCGGTGTTGATCCGAATGGAGGAAGGAATACAGAGACCAGTGTATTACACCAGCAAGGCGTTGCTGCCCGTAGAGACAAGGTATTCACCGGCAGAAAAGATAGCACTCGCCTTGATCACGGCAGCCAAGAAGCTAAGGCCATATTTCCAAGCGCATGCAATAGAGGTGTACACTGATTGTCTGCTGAAGCTCATCTTGCAAAAGCCCGAACTGTTAGGTAGGCTGACTAAATGGGCGATGGAGTTGAGCGAATTCGACATCAAATACACCCCAAAAGCCGCAGTCAAGGGGCAGGTAGTGTTAGATTTTATAGTGGAATTCACTAAGCCAGATGCCGAAGTGAGAAGAATAATAGAAGGAAAACAGGAGAATAGTTTCCGATGAAGGTTGCATGTAGATGGATCATCAAACACCCATGGCAGCGGGGCCGGGATAGTCATAACAACCCCGGAGGGAGACGTTGTAGAGTGCGCCATGAGGTTCGATTTCAAAGCAACCAACAACCAAGCAGAATATGAAGCTTTGTTGGCTGGCTTGAGGGTCTGTATAGCGTTAGGAGCAGATGAGTTGGAGATTTACAGTTGTAAGGATTCCCTTTAATTGATTGGCTTATTTCGTGGACAAACCACGTGTTGGGGATTGTATGTAAGGGTAGCTTAAGTGATTGATATTCAAGCTCAAAACCCTCTCATGTCCTCAAGGTTGATAAGCACCAAAGGTAAACTTCTATGTGCTTAATTTGCTTTGAAGAGATTAGTTGCACACACACATTCACATCTCATGCATAATTCATTCTCTTGTATGTTGTGTATGTGTTGTTATTTTGTGCTCATTAATGCTCATTAATATCTCTTCTTACATGCTTTACATGATTGCATCTTGTATGACCAATGCCATGCCATGCATGTTCTTAAGATTTCATACATAGTGACAGGCGCTGTACAAAGCGCTGTTCATACAGCGCCCATCCTGACCTGGTCGAAAATGCATTTTTAAATGCATCAGGTCTGATGCAATTTTGGAAGGCGCTGTACAAAGCGCTGTTCGTACAGCGCCCCTCTGTTTTCCCGTGAGAACAGAGTAGGGGCGCTGTACAGGTGCTGTACAAGAGGCGCTCTACGTACAGCGCCCAAGGCAAAAATAGGGACAACTTTTCAAAACGACCACACTTTGTTTTGGCCTCCTATATATATGCCTCTTTGACTTTAGGTCAATCAAGTGAGTTGATTATCAGATTTCATACTTAGAATATTTTTTTAGAAAAGAAAAATACAAAGAACTCACCTTTAACCACTCAAATCAAACCCCTTTTGCATCAAATTTCATATTGCATCTCCTATGTCTATATAGAGTGCATCCATGTATGGGTTTGCATCATCACAACTTGCTTGGTAAGATTTTGATTAAGTTCATCTTATTTGAGTATTTTTATTATCAAGCTATTCTCTTTAATTTACTTGTATGTTTTGATCATATGATAAATACAAGATTAGAGAATTAATTGTGATGAATTGATTGAGTGTTGTTTGTGATAGCTAATTAGGTTTTTAATTAATCTTGATTAGCTAAGCTATTTGACATGTCATTTAGCAATTGATATCTAGGATTGATTTAAATTGATTATCTCATCATCCTAGATAAGCATCTAAGGTTACCTAGCCTTGTTTGTTATTTGAATATTCATATATATTCACATAGGTTGTTTCTCTTCATTGAGAAGTAAGTCTTGGGGCTAAGAGTGCTTAGGCCTCAAGCAAATTGGAATAGGGTTGCTAATAAAGGCCCGCTGGGTAGAAGTGAGGGGTTATAGACCGGAGTGTTAGACGAGGTCTACATAGGTTGTAAACTTCATTTCAATTAGTGATTTCGAGTTTCAAGTGTGGCGCACTATACAGCCCGTGGTTTTTCCCAGTGGTTGGGTTTCCACGTATATATCAAGTGTTATTTAAATTCCGCATCTTATTACACTTGTATGTATTTTTGACTAGTAGGGGCATTTTCGTAAAATTGACTTGCATGCGAAAATTGGGTAATAATCGTTAAAATCTATTCACCCCCCCCCCCCCCCCCCCCCTCTAGATTACATATTTAGAACACATTGTATTCTTTTCAATTGGTATCAGAGCGGGTTCCTAGATATACTTAAGTGATCCTTTGCTCATTATTGGTGTGTTTTGCATTTTGTATTTTTGTTTGATTTCTTCATACATTTTGCATTCTTCTCATGTGCATTCATTCAACGCAAACACTATGAGTGATTTTGTGAGAGAAGAAATTGACTCCGTTGAGGAGATGCCTCTCTTACTAGAGAGATTTAGGAGATTTGTGAAATTAACCACCTCACCTCCTAAGAAGAAGAAGACAATTGCTTTGGAAACTTCGAAGCATGACAAGAAGGAGGGTATCTTAATTGAAGACATGGGACTCAATGACAAGCCAAACCAAGGAGTGTCTTCAAGAGAGGGGATTCAGTGCTACGAATGTGGAGGATTCGGGCATTTCTCCCCGGAGTGTGGAAACTTGAAGGATAGAAGAAAAGGGAAGGCGCTGGCCACCTTATGGGATAAATATGAAGATGACGAAAATCCTTCAATTAATGAAGAACTTGCCATCATCTACACGGAATTTGGAGCCAAGAGTGTAGAAGTTGAAGAAGATGGCAAAGTTGCTTATCCTTGTGATCCCCAAGAAGAACTAGGTATAGAAGTAGTTGGTGTAGCTACTCATAGGGATTTGGCTCTTTCCTCATCAAGAGAAAAATTTGATGATCTTGATGAAGGAGATGACTCCATTGGTGAAATGGAGATTAGAGGAGATGACACAAGTGTTGAATATTTGTCATCTAACTCCACAAATGGAAGTGTGGAGTGTATGGATCTTAATGACTACAAAGTCAAAGTTGAGAGCTCGATGATGAGGAACAAGGAAGAAATTAGAAGATTAAAAGAAGAGAATCTAGAGCTTTCAACACTAGTAGACCACTTGTGTGAAGAAGTGGTGAGATCCATGGCGGATGAAGATATGCTAAAAGAAGACTTAGCTTTATCTAAGAGGAGAGAATAAGAGCTGAAAAGAGAGCTTGAAGAAGTTAAGGTCTTAATGGCTAAGATGACTTCAAGCACCAAGATGCTTGACCACATGTTGGGAGTTGGAAGAAAGCCAAGTGACAAGAGAGGTCTTGGCTACATTGATGACAAGGATGCCTCCTCCACAAACATGACATCCTTGGTCATGGACATGGACTCCAGTATGTCCCCTCCTCCTCAACACCCTAGGAACAAGAGTGACCTAGGAGAGTGTTCAAGAAGTGCCCAAGTGTTTGAGGCACCAAAAGGTCAAGCTCAAGCTCACACCCAAAGGGCTCCTCACACTATCTTCCCTCAAACTCAAAAACAGAATGGGAAGAGTTCAATCATGCAAGCTCAGACAAGCAAGCAACCTCGTCTTGGTTATCAACAAAGGAGGAGAGATCCTATCCAACAACCAAGACAACCACAACGACAAGGGAAAGCTCCTATCCATGCTAAAGGGAATAGTATGATTCCTAACTTTATTCCCACTTGTCATTTTTGTGGTATTGTTGGTCATATTAGACCAAGTTGCTTACATTACATTGAAATGTGTAAAGCTAAAAGCATGTTTGACAAGAAAAATGCTAGAGATAAGATACTTCATAAAAAGGAAGAAAATAATTTACATAATCCTTTTTTATCTTATTGTCTAGAACCTTCGTCCACTAGGATTGACTTAGTGTCACCTAGGTGGATTAAAAATGATGAACCCGCTTGCTACGAGACTAACAAGTCTCAAATAGGTTCAACTAAGTCCAAAGGCTTGGTACCTCATGCCCTTCTTTGAAGCGGTATGGAAAATTGACCCCATATGGGGAACTTAAGCAAAGAGAGCTATTTTGCATTCTAGTCACATGCAAAAAAAATTTGAAAAATCTTATGCTTCTCTTTTTGTTGCTTGAGTAAGCTTGGTTACACTATATATATATTTTCTATTCAATAAGTGTGATCAATGCTTGTATTGCAATCCATGTCATATTTATGTTCAAACATGCATTTTTGGACTAGGAGATATTTACATAGGATTTAATTTGAATGACCTATAATGATCTCCATGACATGATGATTGCTAAATGACATGCTAAATGCTTATCTTAAAAAGCATGTTTTGATGATTGCAATTTATAAATGCAAAACATTGTGTGAAAAAGCTTATGAGACTCAAAATGAATAAAGGATCTTGTATCCGTTCAAAGGAATTTAGTTTCCAAATTGTCTCTCTTTCTTTATTTGTTGAACATGTCTACTATCATACGGGTTTCATTCCCAGAAAAATCAAGTAGGGTGCAAAGTCGCTCATGACATGTTTAGCTTATAAAGTTGGATATAGTTGTTCTTAAATTGAAATCAATGAAAACCTATATCCTTGCTTCTCTCATGACATTGGTGAAATTGGTTTGAATTCTTATTAAAAACCTTTGTCATTTGCTTTGCCAAATACCATGGTATTTTGGACTTAAATGCTACATGTCTTGTATGCAAAGCAATTTTTTGATTCACACATTTTATTTAAATAAATCTCCTTGTTTCTCTCCAATAAATTGAGATTGCATAAAGTGACTTATATTGATTATGCAAATATCTAAAATGCTACTATCTCTCTTTGCCTTGAGTAACCCGGTTGGGGACTACTCCTTTGTCTATATCATGACAAAAAGAGGGAGTAGGTTGTGGTAAGGGGAGTTGCAAATTGTAGTAGAAATTGTGCATGTTGGGGAGAATACTTATTGAGGGGGAGTAACCCTTTGAGGGGGAGCATTTGCACATGCATACATTGCATGATGTTGTACTTAAATTCTTAAATGCAAATGCTTGTTTTATCTCACTTGATTCATCTCACATTTTCTTGTATTGGAAAGTATAGAAACCGTGCTTTCAGGGATTGATTGTTCTACTTGAGATTGAAGACGTCAAGACTATTTATCTTATCTCTTTGTAAAGTAGAAAATCATAAGTAGACCTGTAGTTTCTATTATGTTGTGAGGAATCAATGTGAGTGGTGGTTTTGTCACGAAATAGCCAAAGGGGGAGATTGTAAGGATTCCCTTTAATTGATTAGCTTATTTCGTGGACAAACCACGTGTTGGGGATTGTATGTAAGGGTAGCTTAAGTGATTGATATTCAAGCTCAAAACCCTCTCATGTCCTCAAGGTTGATAAGCACCAAAGGTAAACTTCTATGTGCTTAATTTGCTTTGAAGAGATTAGTTACACACACACATTCACATCTCATGCATAATTCATTCTCTTGTATGTTGTGTATGTGTTGTTATTTTGTGCTCATTAATGCTCATTAACATCTCTTCTTGCATGCTTTACATGATTGCATCTTGTATGACCAATGCCATGCCATGCATGTTCTTAAGATTTCATACATAGTGACAGGCGCTGTACAAAGCGCTGTTCGTACAGCGCCCATCCTGACCTGGTCGAAAATGCATTTTTAAATGCATCAGGTCTGATGCAATTTTGGAAGGCGATGTACGAGCGCTGTACAAAGCGCTGTTCGTACAGCGCCCCTCTGTTTTCCCGTGAGAACAGAGTAGGGGCGCTGTACAGGTGCTGTACAAGAGGCGCTCTACGTACAGCGCCCAAGGCAAAAATAGGGACAACTTTTCAAAACGACCACACTTTGTTTTGGCCTCCTATATATATGCCTCTTTGACTTTAGGTCAATCAAGTGAGTTGATTATCAGATTTCATACTTAGAATATTTTTCTAGAAAAGAAAAATACAAAGAACTCACCTTTAACCACTCAAATCAAACCCCTTTTGCATCAAATTTCATATTGCATCTCCTATGTCTATATAGAGTGCATCCATGTATGGGTTTGCATCATCACAACTTGCTTGGTAAGATTTTGATTAAGTTCATCTTATTTGAGTATTTTTATTATCAAGCTATTCTCTTTAATTTACTTGTATGTTTTGATCATATGATAAATACAAGATTAGAGAATTAATTGTGATGAATTAATTGAGTGTTGTTTGTGATAGCTAATTAGGTTTTTAATTAATCTTGATTAGCTAAGCTATTTGACATGTCATTTAGCAATTGATATCTAGGATTGATTTAAATTGATTATCTCATCATCCTAGATAAGCATCTAAGGTTACCTAGCCTTGTTTGTTATTTGAATATTCATATATATTCACATAGGTTGTTTCTCTTCATTGAGAAGTAAGTCTTAGGGCTAAGAGTGCTTAGGCCTCAAGCAAATTAGAATAGGGTTGCTAATAAAGGCCCGCTGGGTAGAAGTGAGGGGTTATAGACCGGAGTGTTAGACGAGGTCTATATAGGTTGTAAACTTCATTTCAATTAGTGATTTCGAGTTTCAAGTGTGGCGCACTATACAGCCCGTGGTTTTTCCCAGTGGTTGGGTTTCCACGTATATATCAAGTGTTATTTAAATTCCGCATCTTATTACACTTGTATGTATTTTTGACTAGTAGGGGCATTTTCGTAAAATTGACTTGCATGCGAAAATTGGGTAATAATCGTTAAAATCTATTCAACCCCCCTCTAGATTACATATTTAGAACACACCGTATTCTTTTCAACAGTGATTCGCAAGTTGTGGTTAACTAGGTATTGGATGAATACCAGGCGAGGGAGGAGCACGTGATAGCTTACCTGGACATTGCAAAGAAACTACTCATAAAATTCAAGATGTACAAGATCTTTCAGATCCCTCGGGAAGAAAACGAGAAAGCAGACGCTTTGTCCAAATTAGCTTCAGCCACCATGAGTATCAGGTCCAAAGCGATACCGGTGGCGCACCTGACTAGGCCGAGTACAACAGAATCTGAGGAAGTCATGGTGTCGGAGATCCGACCAGTTCAGGGCGACTGGACCACATAGCTCAGAAAGTATTTGGAGGAAAACATTTTACCCGAGGATGCTGTGGAAGCAAAACGTGTCAAGTACATGTCAACCCGGTACACAATTCTGAGAGGTGAATTGTACAGAAGAGGGTTCTTAAAGGTGCTGCAAAGGTGTATCGCCGGCGAAGAAACCAAAAAGATCCTGAAGGATGTTCACAGTGGAGTATGCGGGAACCATACTTGGGGTAAGAGTCTGGCGCATAAAGTACTTAGGCAAGGATTCTATTGGCCAACTTTGTTTACAGAGGCACAGCGGTTCACGGAGAGCTGTGAGACATGCCAGAGAATAGAAAACGATATTCGGTAACCCCCGGAGTTGCTCAGAAACTTAACTTCACCTTGGCCCTTTGCCATGTGGGGCCTCGACCTGATAAGACCAATGCCCACTGGAACAAAGGGGGGTGCGAAGCATGCTATTGTGGCAGTAGACTACTTTACTAAATGGGCGGAAGCAGAAGCTCTCGTGCACATCACTGAGGCAAACACTACCAGCTTTGTTAGAAAGAACATAATATATAGGTTTGGGATCCCGAGCATCATCATAACAGGCAATGGGACCCAATTCGACAACAGCAAGTTCAGAGAAATGTGCGAAGAGTATAAGATCGCGAACTACTATGCGTCACCTGCTCATCCTCAAACCAATGGCCAGACCGAAGCTGTGAACAAGGTGATCAAGCACACGCTGAAAGCAAAGTTGGAAGCCAAGAAAGGCAACTGGGCGGACAAGCTACCAGAGGTGCTATGGGCATATCGAACAACTGTAAGGTCATCCACAGGGGAGACTCCTTTTGCGTTAGCATTCGGGATGGAGGCCGTTATCCCAGCAGAAATAAGTTTTACATCACCCAGGGTACAACTATACAGCCTCGAGCACAATGTTAACATGCTACAGCAAAACCTAGACGAGCTTGAAGAAGTCATGGATACAGCGCAAGTGCGAAACGCCGCATGCCAGCAAAGGGCTGCGAGGTACTATAATTCCCATGCTCGCGTGCGTAGATTCCAGCTTGGAGATTTAGTGCTAAGAACAGTGTCCCCGAACACCAAGGAAAGGTCGGCAGGATCCCTCGCCGACAAATGGGAGGGACTGTACATCGTCAAGGGAGTCGCGGGGCACGGGGCGTACATGATAGCCCGACCAGGGGGGAGCCTAGTACCTCGACCATGCAATGCCTAGTACCTCGACCATGCAATGCATAGTACCTCAAGATTTTCTACCCCTAAGGAACTCATCTCTATGTTTATGTTAATTCAGCTTGTTTTTTGTCCCATTTTAGCTTTGCATCAACTGTTTCAGATTTATTTGAATTTCTAATAAAGTTCATTTGCCAATAAAGAGGTTGTTCATTGAAGTCGATGAGTCTCATGATCAAAGATATTCCATGGCTTATGAACAACAGCAGCCACTTAATAGTTGGCTAAACAAACGCAAAACAAAAAAGGAAGAATTCAGGCGCTACAAAGCCGCGAGAGAGCGGACGAGTAGTGCTTGAAGGGCAAAGAAGCTGAAGTAGCATGCCCGCCTAGTTAAGATAGTGCAAATGCGCTTCTTGGCAAAAAGGCAAAACCGAGGCACCAGGGTAACTGGAAAATTGCTCGGAGCGCCGCCAGAAAGGCTGGTGAGATGCGCAGCTGTGTTGGCCGGTACATAGTACCCCAACGATTCGGTAAAACCTTGCACAGACAAAACCGGGAGACGTCCTAGGTGACTTGTGTAAGGACCTCAGCGTATGGTCGTGGTGAGCCTCGACGTAACGTTTAAGTAAAACCTAAATAGGTCAAAAAGACAAAACGCCAGTTAAATAAGATATTCGGCCACATTAATAGCCAGTTAAATAAGATACTCGACCACATTAATTGCCAGTTGAATAAGACACTCGGCTAAGATCGGTTAGTTGCCAGTTAAATAAGATACTTGGCCAAATTAATCGCCAATTAAAATCGCCAGTTAAATAAGATACTTGACCAAATTAATTGCCAATTAAATAAGATACTTGGCTAAACTAGCTAGCGACCAGTTAAGAAAGTACTCGAAAATTAGAAAGCATAACCGTAAGAATGAAAATTCATATATATATAAAGATAATACAAAGAATCGTTACAAAAAAGTACAGAAGAAAAAATAAAGAAGATGGCGCTGGGGGTTGTGAGCTGCTCCCACCGACACTCGGGTCAGGCTCCATCACGTACTCGCTGAGGAGGCTATCTTCAGAGGGCCACACAATCACATCTTCTTCGTCATCGTCATCCATCCAGGCGCTATAGTCCATCCCGGGGACGGGACCAACATCAGGATTCTCACCATCGATCCCCGCTTTCTGACAAGCGTGAAAAGTAGAGAAGGAATCGGCGGTGGGAACCTCCAGATGCATGGGATGTGGCACCTTACCTTTACTTCGGCAATATGCTCGCCACTCTTTTATCTGGATCCGAAGAGACTCCAGGGACGTATCCACATGCTTCTTGATCGAAAGGCTCCAGTTGGCCCTGGCCCGGTCGGTCGCCCTATTCTTCATCTTGAAGAATTCTCCAGCCGAGACCATTCCTCGTTAGAACTCCCTAAGAATCAAAGCATCATAGGCTAGAGATCTTTTAAAGCGATCGACCCCCTGTATCTCCAACTCCAGCCTAGCTTCCTTTGACAGAGATTTGACTGTCAAGGCCTGACGCTCCAAGTCTTCTATTCGGCGTTCATAAGAAGTTTTCGCGTCCTCAACGGTCTGCTCGGCCTGGAGCAAAGCATCTTGAGTGGAAGACAACTGATCTTGCAGGGTTGTGGCCTTCTCAGCAGCAAAAGGCGCCTTCTGTTCAGCCTCCATCTGACGAGCTAGGCATTGATCCAGGAGCACCCGACTTGATCTAGCCCCCTCTTGACAAGCTAACTCAGCCCGAGAGCGATGGTCCTCACTTTCCTTCAGTTGGGCTTCTAGCTGCCTTATTCTTTCTGCCTGGGCTTCACCAGCCTGGCAAGCCCCGGACATCTCGGCCACCATATGCAGCAAATCTACAGCAAAAAGGAGTGAAGTAACAAAAAAAAAATTACAAAATTATGCATATAATCAAGGCGTTACTCACATAGGAAGCACTGTTGAAGAAGTTGCAGAGCCGGTCAGACACGGTTCCAGCCCTGAAGTGACTCCAATGATCCTCCCCAATATAGGCTCGGCCTGAAGCCATGGCCCTCAGCATAGTCTCGGGGGTAGGATCGTCTATCTGGGTCGAGGGGCCCAAACCGCCAACATAAGTTTCAGGGAGCCCGGCAGTGGAGGCCACCCGAGGAGAGCTAGCGGAGCCGCCAACATTGCCCTTGATCCGGTCCCGTGGAGGGGTCATACTCATTTTTCTCCCAACCTCTGCTCTCCCCTCATCACTCGAAGATGAATCAACATATGCGACTACTCGGGGGATCTTGGGTGTAGGGCGACCAGGAGAAAACGAGGCTTTTCTCTTTCCAAATTGCCTCCCGTGAGAAATCAAGTCAGCCGCAGGATCTTCATAATCCAGATCGGGATGCCTCATTTCAACACCGCTATCCCCAGGAGGAGTAGGAATTGGCTTGACAGAAGTCAGAATCTCCAGAGCCATCACACCCGAAGGTTCCCCGGCTGCTTCAGCACCCTGGAGTGTAGCATTTGGCATGTTCGCAGTGGAGTGGGGAGAATTAGTTCCATAGGAGAAAGCTGTTGGCTCAGGATCAGAGGAGTGCCCAACCTTCTCTTTCCCCTTAGAAGAAGAAGAAGGACCCGCTTGATTGTCCTGCCCAGCAACGGTCCTACTTCAAAGTTGGTCCTACTTGCTCCAAAGCCCTCCGGATTGCCCACAGCCTCTGCTGAATATGCGGTCATTTCTTGACCGTGGGTCTCCTCGGGCACATAATCGGGTACTCCTTCTTCATCATCTCCCTCGGGGGGATCCTCAGGAGCACTCTTATCAGAGTCACCTTCAAGAGGGGCTATCCCATCATCTCACTGGCGAATAGCCGCTTTTCGGCTCGCCTCCACAATGTCTTTCATCCGGCGTGCCTGAGCATCGCAGACTATGTCTACATCGAACACTTAAAAAAAAAAAAAAAAAAAAAAAAGGTGTTTCTCTGAGTCAATAAACTTGAAAGTTCTCATAAAAAACTCGAGGTGTGTTTGTCAATATAAAGCTAGAGGGGGGGTGAATAGATTTTATCTAATTGTTACCCAATTTTCGCATGCATGTCAATTTTACGAAAATACCCCTAGCAAGTCAACAAAACATACAAGTGTAATAAGGTGCGGAAATAGTAAATGACACTTGATGTATACGTGGAAACCCAACCACTGGGAAAAACCCTGGCTGTTTAGTGCCTCCACACTCGGACCTCGCAATCCACTATATGAAAAGACTGTTACCCCTCAAGTGATTCTCGGACCCTCACCCTAGATAACCTCCGGCTATGGACACTACCATCGCCACTTTTGGGTCAATCCCTAGTGATATCCCCCTGATACACTACTCTTTGCGTGAGCACCCGCTAATCTTACCATCGGCCTTTATAGCGGCCTAG